>JBBMKA010000026.1:11470290-11488041 GCA_037833695.1 Sechiopsis laciniata | reverse complement strand
ACCTCATATTTGCTCCATTTTAATTTCTAGACTAGATAAATAATTTAATTTTTAGTCTTTCAACCTTTGCCAAAAACTTACCATTGGTTCTTAAGTTAAAAAAAAAAAAGAAATTGACCATAATTAAAAATTTGATAAGTTGACAAGAAAATAATAATTATTATAAAAAAGATCATCTTCTTCGTGTCTTATTTTCACTCATGTTTCCCTTTCAGCTTCAACCAATTGATTTCTCACTCCCATTACAAACACCATTAATATTTCTTTATAATTACAAAACATAAACACTAAAATAACAATACCCACAAGTTCCAAATTCAAAAAACTTTCAAATCAGTTACCTATTTTGTCATTTATTAATAAATATTGATTTTAAAAAAATCTAAAAATGTTTGTTTGTTTTTTTTTTTTTTTGTTTGTTTGTTTTTTTTTTTTTTTTTAAATCAATGACATTCATTAATAATAAGCTAAATGATCAAACATGCCATTCAACTTTTAAAAGTTTCAAAAATACTCTTAAACTTTAAAAATTATTTAAAAAATGCCATTAACTTTGAATGGAAATCGATTAAGTTTTGTTTCAAATATACTTCCAAACTTTAAAGATGTTTCAAAAATACTTTTGACTTTAAAAATGTTAAAAACAATATCCTCGCCATTAAATTTTGCATTAAAAAAATGTCTAATTTAATTTGAATAATATGTGTTTAAATTTTCACAAATATTAAAAAATATTTTAACTCGAAAATAGTTACTCTTTTTCTTCCATTTGTATTTTTTTTCCTTCATGAAAATTAATAAACATATTATTAATATTCGAAATGTCGTAGTAGAAATTTTATCAAATAAGTTTCAAGAATTCAAAATTCATTACCATAAATATAACCGTCTTTTCGTAACTCTTCAAAGAAAAAAAAAAAAAAAAAAAAAAAAAAGAAGAAGAAGAAGATTAAATTATTATTCAAGTAAGAATTTATCCATTTATTATAAAAAAGGGATAACTTAGCATTGTTTTTCTTTGTGAAAATTATTTCTAATTTCAATTTTTTGAATAATTTAGGTACGTAAATATTTGAATTTAATTTCAAACTTTATGATGAAAAAATAAATTATCGATAACCCAAATATTGCTTTCAAAATTCATATTTGTTGTTTATTAATGCATCAACATTAGCACTAGAATTTGAAAAATTTAAAGCACTAACAATATAACTACTTGAAAAATGCTAGCAAATTGGAGGGTCATAAGAGGATGATTAGGGGACCAACTGAGCTAGAACTCGTGACCCGTGACAGTAGAGTTGAAATGGATTAACACCAAACAATATAACCAACTGTGCAACCGATTCATTCGGACTTTTTGAAACTTAATTGATAAAATTGATACTACAATATTAAAAAAAAAAAAAAAAAAAAATCAAAGAGATAAAGAAGACTAACCATTTTTTAGTAAGAATATTTTTAATATCAAAGACATATTATTCAAACAAAAAATAATATTATTCATCCAAAATTTAATGGTGAGGATATTTTTTTTAACATCTTTAAATTCAAGGTATTTTTAAAACTTTTTTAAAGTTTAAAAGTATTTTTAAAACAAAATTATAACGTTTTTACACCAAGCTTAAGAGCATGTTTGACACAAATTTGATAGTTCCTTAATAATAACAAAAAGCTAAACAAACAAACTCCCATTTAACCGAAACAAACCTAATAAATCACAAAACCCTTTAATACTTAATTTCCAAACATGATTATTTTATGAAAGAAGCTATAAATTTATATATGGTCACAATTAATTTGATCATAAATTACCAAACGTAATCTTAAACAAAACGACAGTAATCTGAAAATTGAGGGAAATTAGGGCATGGGGTTATCTTCCTTTTCCTCAAACAATTGGGGAAAGAAAAAATCCCTTTAAATGGAAAGATCCAAATCCAGAGATGATTTCGCAAAGTGGGGGAAAAGTCCTTATCCTTCTTCTTCATCATCATCATCATCGTCATCATCTTCTTGCTTGGCCCATCGAATCTTCTCCAACCCTCAATTTTGTTTGTTCAAACTTGCCACGCGGTGGGTCACCCATTCTTATATTTATAAAATATATCGTTATCGTTATCTTCTTCACGTTTCCCAATAAGCCCTCTTCTATTTTGGCTCTCTATTTCACGGTTTTCTTTCTGGAATCGATAACCCATTTGGGTTCTTTTTGTTTTTGTTGATTGTGTTCTGAATTCATTGGATTTTGTGTGTTTGGGAGCTTGATCGATCGATTTATCCATATACTTGGTGTTTTGTATGCGTTTATGCAAGTCAAATTCTGGGTTCTTATTCATTTTCCTCTTCCCTTTCAGGTAAGCCTCATTCTTCAATCCATATATTTGGTGTTTTGTGGCTTGTTAGATTATATTTTAAGGTTGACTCAGATGCTCATTTGGACTTGAGGATTCATTGTTGTTGTACAAGTTTAGTTTGGATTGAGGAGGTATTTGCCATGTTCAGGTTTATTATTGGCATCTACATTGTTCTTTGAGTAATTTATTTTCAAGAGCTGAAGGGTTGATTGTGCTGTTGGGTTTGGAGCAATTTGGCATGTTTTCTTCCTTTTTGATTCATCAAGGGTTCAGTTCTTGTTTCTATTGATCATAGCCATTGTATTCAAGTTTGTAGAAAAGAACCATACATATCCTTCCTTGCCCTGTATCACCCGAGAACTGTGTAATTGTTTTAGCCTTTGACAGATTGCTTTATTCCCTTTTAAGAATTATGGACATTAGCAATGAGGCGAAGGTTGGTTCCTTTTCTATTGGGCCTTCAACCATTGTAGGTCGAACAATTGCTTTCCGAGTCCTGTTTTGCAAATCGGTGTCACAATTTAGGCATCAACTATTTCGTGTTTTGCTTTATGTCTTCTATAGATTTAAGGGGATTATATCACCAATATTGTCATGGACGCATCCTAGAAATCCACAAGGGATATTGGCAATGGTTACAATTATTGCTTTTTTGTTGAAACGGTACACTAATGTTAAAGAGAGGGCCGAATTGGCTTATCGAAGGAAATTTTGGAGAAATATGATGAGATCTGCATTGACCTATGAGGAGTGGGCGCATGCTGCTAAAATGCTTGATAAAGAGACTCCAAAGTTGAATGAGTCAAACCTCTATGACGAAGAGTTGGTGAGGAACAAGCTTCAAGAGCTTCGCCACCGTCGCCAGGAGGGTTCTCTTAGAGATATAATATTTTGGATGAGAGCTGATCTTTTCCGAAATCTTGGCAATATGTGCAACCCTGAACTACATAAGGGTAGGCTTCAAATTCCCAGACTCATAAAGGAGTACATTACTGAAGTTTCAACCCAGTTGAGATTGGTTTGTGACTCAGATTACGAAGAATTATTATTGGAAGAGAGGCTCTCGTTCATGCATGAAACGAGGCACGCATTTGGAAGGACTGCCTTACTCTTAAGTGGAGGTGCTTCGCTTGGAGCTTTTCATACAGGAGTGGTTAAAACTCTGGTAGAACATAAACTTTTGCCTAGAATAATTGCTGGTTCTAGTGTTGGATCCATCATGTGTGCTGTTGTTGCCACAAGATCCTGGCCTGAGCTACAAAGCTTTTTTGAGGATTCTTGGCATTCCTTACAGTTCTTTGACCAGATAGGTGGTATTTTTACCGTGGTAAGGCGGGTAATGATACAAGGTGCTGTTCATGAGATCCGACAATTACAAATGATGTTAAGGCAGCTGACAAGCAACCTTACATTTCAAGAAGCTTACGACATGACAGGTAGAATTCTTGGGATAACAGTTTGTTCGCCCAGGAAGCACGAGCCGCCTAGATGTCTTAACTACTTAACGTCTCCACATGTTGTGATATGGAGTGCTGTTACAGCATCTTGTGCATTCCCTGGCCTTTTTGAGGCACAAGAATTAATGGCGAAGGACAGAAGTGGGGAGATTGTTCCCTATCATCCACCATTTAATTTGGATCCAGAGGAGACCTCAGGTGCATCTGCACGTCGCTGGAGAGATGGCAGCTTGGAGATTGATCTACCAATGATTCAATTGAAAGAATTGTTCAATGTTAACCATTTCATTGTCAGTCAGGCGAATCCCCATATTGCACCACTATTGCGAATTAAAGAACTCTTCAGAGCTTTAGGAGGGAATTTTGCTGCCAAGGTATGACAACCCTCAGAATCTTGTTTTACATCTTCTTTTACTATTTTTCTTCTTATTATTGTATTTGCCTGCGATGTAAGTCCAAAACAGGTGATTTTATTTTTGACGAAACAATTACTACAGAATAAGCATCACATGCTTAAGTTAGAACATGAGTCGTTTGCTTTCTGATTCTCATGAACTTCTGTGGATATCTAGTTGAAGATATCCTTAGTTTTCCTCTATTTATTAGCATCCAAATGCTTGATATATATATATATATATATATATAAGAATAGATTGGCTAGGGGATTTATTTTTTCATGGACTGTCATGGACACTTTCAGTCTATCACTATTCAATAGTTGTATGGATTGATAAGTGATTATAGAGCATTATGTTGTGTTATTTGTCTATTCTATAATTTTTTTTTTGTAATTTCTCATGGTTGATTTTTTCGTGAAATATCTGGTTATGTAGCTCGCTCATCTTGCTGAAATGGAGGTAAAGCATAGATGCAACCAGGTTTTGGAACTTGGCTTTAAATTGGGAGGACTCGCAAAGCTTTTTGCCCAAGATTGGGAAGGAGATGTGACCGTCGTTATGCCCGCAACACTTGCTCAGGTATTTTCATGTTACAAGACATTATAAATTTCAATGATTAATAAGAATGGTCCAAATGGTACAATGTTACATATTATTACTAGCATGTCCGAGGTTTAGAATAATAAACGTGTCACTGCTGACAGTTGTCTTTTCTGTTCAGTACTCCAAAATTATACAAAATCCTACGCATTTGGATCTTCAAAAGTCTGCCAACCAAGGTAGGAGGTGCACGTGGGAGAAACTGTCAGCAATAAAAGCCAACTGCGGCATTGAGCTTGCTCTAGATGAATGTGTTGCAATTCTCAACCATATGCGGAGGCTGAAACGAAGCGCCGAAAGGGCTGCTGCCGCCGCTGTGGCTGTTTCCGCGCATAGTCCTTCAGTCCCAGTCAAGTTCAGTGCTTCAAGAAGAATTCCCTCTTGGAACTGCATTGCACGAGAAAACTCGACTGGTTCACTCGAAGATGAATACCTTGCTGATGCTGCTTCAACTTACCTTCAAGGTGTTGGTGGATCAATAGGTGCGGGATCCTCTAGTAGAATGTTGCGAACTCATCGTAGTATATCTGATGGCAGTGAGAGTGAATCAGAAAATATTGATTTGAATACTTGGACTAGATCTGGTGGGCCATTGATGAGAACAGCATCAGCCAATAAGTTCATAGACTTTGTTCAGAATTTGGATCTCGACGACCTCAACAGAGCTTTGGTAGCTAATTCTAATGTGGTTCAGCCAACTTGTGGTAGTCAAATTTCTCAAAGTCCTCGAACCATGTCAGAGCGCAGCTCGGAGAGCCCGGATTTCGATGCACGAGAGGTCAGCCATCGAGTGTCTTCAAGCATTCTTTTAACCGAAGGAGACTTTTTGCAGCCTGAAAGAATACCAAACGGATTCGTGCTCAACGTTGTAAAGAAGGAAGATATGACTTTGACAAGTAGGAGCCATGATTCGGAAACTCTAAACAGTGAAGTTGAATGTTTGCAAATTGACTGTTCGGATAAGTACATTGATGCTAGCTCGACATCCGATTATGATGGCAGTGAAGAAGATGCTACACCATTAAGCTGCTTACAGGAACCATCTCCCAAAAACAATCCAGCAAATCATTTTACGCAACAACACGATGGCGGTGATCAAATAGTTACGGATTCTTAAGTTCGACAAACTCCTCGTCTTCAAGTATGTCTTCTGTACTTATTCCAATGGGTAAAAATTCCTAATGATCTCTCATTCAAAGTAAGAGATGGGAAAAACCAACATCTTCTCAAGGTGAAGACTCTGTAGCTTGTTTTCTGCTTATTACACTGCAATAAGAAATCTTATAAAGTAGAACTGTGTATATATCTATATCAAATTGTTGCACTCATGGTTGTAACTGTAAGTAGCTATATTTTTTATATATAGCTCAAGCAACCAAGTAGAAATGTAGCCTTAGTTATTTTTTCTCTTAACATGTTTCTTGAATTGGGAGTTAACAACTAATTTGGCTGTTATGTTGTGTTTTTCGTAAAGACCAAATATTTTGTATTTTATGCGGGTTTTCATCAAGTTGTGGGGAGATTGATGACCCTTTGGAATTTTCCATTTATTGTGTTTAATTACTGAGTTTAATAGTCCTTAAGGTGGCGGCACAATGGTTGAAGGCTTGAGCTTTGAAGGTGTCTCCCTCAAAGTCTCAGGTTCAAGGCTCACTTGTGACATTAACACGTGTTTTCATTCCTTCAATGTCTTTTTTTGGGAAGGGCATGGTTACCTTGGGTATAGTAGAGTAAAGCTCCAATTTCTCGATTTTTTTAAAAAATATTTTCTGAATTTAGTGAAATTGATAGGAGACTTCCATCAACTACTCATAAGCTTCATCCGACATCCAAACCAAACTAGTGAACTATATTAACGGACTACTTCATATTTTTTAGTTCAACCAACAATGGGTGAAATATTCGAACACATGACCTCTTGAGTCATTAATTTATATTTTATGTTGGTTGAGCTATATGCTCAACGCGTGCTACTTCATTATTGGATGTAGTTGATGGATAGATACCAAGATTTTCGATTAGTCGTTGTTCTGTCCTTGATGCATAGCATGGAAAAGAACAAATAATACATTGCTTTACCATGCAGTTTTCACTATTTTGTGTTTTTATGTACGGACCATTGAAAAGATCTGTACACTGCTTCTGTTTGACTAGTGATCAGCATTGGAGAAGGGGAAGGATGGACAGCTAGTAGCTAAGATCGCATTTGATAATTATTTTGTTTTTAATTTTTAATTTTTGAAATTTAAGACTATAATAATTACTTTACCATTGGTTTTTTCTTACTTAGATATCTACATCTTACCTATATTTTAAGAAACCAAACCAAATTAAAATTTGAGAACAAAAAAAAAAAAAAAGTTTTCAAAAGCTTGTTTTTATTTTTGAAATTTGGTTCTTTCTCAAAAAAAGATGGATATATTGTACGAAAGATGAAACACATTGTAGGAAACTTGAGTAAAATTAAGCTTATATTTCAAAAACAAAAATAAAAAATCAAATGATTATCAAACATGGCCTAAGTTATTTGAATTTGTAGTATCATAGGGATAACTGATGAAATCTGAGGATGTAGTTATGGTACCATTGTTTGTTAGAGCTGAATTCCATAGTCTTACAAATTAGCAGAGCATAAGACTCTAAATTCTCCTTTCTATTTCCACTTTCTAAATGTTACGAAGCCTGCTTTTGCTGGGGATATTATCAGAAGATTCATTTTATTAGGATATTATTTATTATTACCACTACCAAATATGGTAGTTATTAGTTAGGGGTTTTGTTAGATGACTCTTCATAAATAAAGTTGGTTGGAGTGTTCAGAGAAACATATTTTTTCTTAGTCTTAGGGAGAGAACTAAGTCTCTGAGACGGTCAGTAACCTTTTTTTTTTAGTTCAACAACTAGTGTCGGGAGATCGAACTCATAATATCTTGGTTATGAGCATATACTTATGCCGTTTGAGTGAGTTACGAATCTTATTGACACCTTTTTTTCTTCTTTTCTTGAGCGTATATTGATTAAGTTTGCTTCATCATCATTCTCCTTATAATAGATACTATTGCATTGTGTGTAAATGGAAATAGACAGTGGTTGTGGGACAGTACTAGCAGTTGAAGCTTTTTTTCCTTTTTGATATTCATGACTGTTCGGGTCAACAGTCGCTCTCCTCGACTAATGTCTCGAGACATATTACTTGATCCTACAACATTTGGATGTCAAGGATCTTAGCCGTTAAAGCTTTGACAGATGTGGAGGTGTTGGTCTACCATGAGAACTTTCAGTTGGTCTTATCTTTCCAAACTCTTCCCATACTTTGAGTCAAATTCATTTAAATAAGTTCATAGACTACGTTCAGAATTTGAATCGTGATGACCTCAAAAGAGGTTTGGTAGCTAATTCAAATATGCTTCAACCAATTGGTGGTAGTCAAAATTCTCAACAAGTCCCCGACCTCGTTTGAGCGGAGTTTAGAGAGCTTAAATTTTAATGCACCGGAGCTCGGCCATCGAGTTTCTTCAAGAATGAGACTTTTTGCAGCCTGAAAGAAAAATGAACGTGATCGTATTCGACATCGTAAAGAAGGAAGATATGATTTATGTCCACAGGGTGGGGTTGAAAAATGGCTTTCTCGTCCCTGTTCCCATTCTCACCACAAAATGTAGTCTTCGTCCTTGCAAAATTCACCGTTTTTTTTCGCTAGAAAATGATGATGGGGAATACATTCTCTATCTCCATTTAGCTGGCGGGGATTTTTTTCTCTCCGGTCATTCCTCCATTCTTTTCCTAAATGGAGATTCACCGTTTTGGATGAATTCCCATAGAAAAAATGGATATTTCTAATTTGATTTTAACTGAGTAGGAGCCACAATTGAGAAACTCAAAACAGGGAAGTTTAATATAATTTAACTGTTTGGAGAAGTATATTGATGCTAGCTTGGCATCTGATTATGAATCAAATTAAGAATATGCCACACCATAAAGCTGTTTTCAAGAACCATCTACCATAAACAATCAAGCGAATCATTTCGAGCAACAACACGATGGTCGAGATCAAATATTTGTGGATTCTTAATTTCGTCGAACTCCTTGTCTTACTTCTTCTAATGAATCAAAATGGAAAATGTTCTCATTCAAGATAGGAGATGGAAAGAACAAACATCTTCTTAAGGTTAATACTCCATAGCATGAGTTCTGCTAATCACACTGAAATACAGAAGTTAGGAATTTGCTAGTGGAACTCTGTATATATCTATATCAAAATGTTGTTAGAACTGTTATTGGTGGTTGGTTGTAAGCTAAGAAACACGAACACAGATATAAGATACGGACATGACACGAACACGAAGGCATACCATTATTTAAAAATACAGGACACGGGCACATTAAGGATACACTATTTATTATTATTTTAATATTTTTTATGATATTATTAAACTATCAAATCCAAAATATTTTAATTTATTTATTAACTATGAAAAATTATCAAAATAAAAGTGAACATGAAAATTCAATTACATTTGAATTTAACGTACATGGTTATTTATATGAATCCATTTAAATGTAATAAAGAACAAAGTTTTACCACTCTTTAAATACATACTAAAAGTCCACAAAATAAACTTTATAAGTCTAACCCTTAACAATCACAAAATATTTTAGTTTTTACCTCTTTTTTCTCATTTCCATTCTACTTCCTCTCTTCCTTTTCCTTTTCCTTTTCCATTTCTGTCCATCTACCTTCGATGGACGTTGTCGTTGGCAGCCTCCACCAACACTACCTGTTGTCGTGTCATCGACCATTTGAAATAATTAAGTCTTAAGTGTCCAAAATTAAAGGTAATAGTAACAGATGAGGACACAGAATCTCGAGTATCGAGCATGTGACCGAAGAGTATCCAAAAGTATAGTGTTCGACACAAATATTTTGTCAAAATTGAAGTGTTCGTGCTTCCTAGGTTGTAAGTAGTACTCGATTTCCTCAATGCAAATACAAAAAGCAAGTCGGGCTCTACTGGTTTTGTCGGTGAGAGATTCACGAGATACCGTTCGAAAAATCATCTCGTGTTTATTTATGAATAATCGAAATTCGGTAAAATAAAGGACTTGTTTCTTCCATTTTTGTAGTCTGGCATCCTTCATTGAAGAAATATGAAAAGTTTTGGTCTCTTTCTTCCAAAGCCTCACAAAATGTTCAACTCATAGGTCCACACCATTCATTTAATGACAAGTACTTCCATTAAGGTCTCAACGTACGAGAACCAAGCAAGGGCAAGAGAAATGAACATGAAGGGGCACTTTGGATGCGTTTTTCAATTCGAGCGATTACTGGAGCGATTAAGGTGAGTGACAAATGACAATGCATCACATTGCCCACTAATTTATAATTGTTTTTCATTTTTTTTTTAAATTTCAATTTCTTTTTGGGGGGATTTTACATGTATAACAAAAAAAAGGCAAAGTCTTCTCATCTATAGCACAAAATCAAAATTAATTCATTTGTAGCAGAAAATTCAAATTGAATTCTATCACTGGATGAGTTTTATTAGTGATAGAATTCAATCAATGGTAGACCCATTCTATCACTGCTTGAGTTTTCTATCAATGATAGAAATCCAAATTAAGTTTTATCACTAGTTGAGTGATAGAAATCAATGTGTTATAGATGAATTATTTTAAAAATTATGCTACAAATATAATATAAGAGGGGGAATGTGCTGCTGATGATAAATTCTTTTTTTTTTTTAGTTTATTATTATCATTATTTAGTTTTTTCTTATTTTTTTTTCCAACTATTTTTTTAAATAATAACGATAGTTATACCTCCGACTCTACAAATATATATATATATATATATATTTACTATGATATATTTTTATTTTGTTTTGTTATTATAATTATACATTTTACTCATTCACCCAAAATCATGATTTAGAAAATATATTTCGTAATTTTTTTTGTTTTAATTTAATTTTGAAAATATATTGTGCAAATTCATTTCATAATTTAAAATTAAACTGTAGTTTCGGAATTCATATTGTTTTATTTTAATTTTTTTTTCATCTATTAAATATCATTAGTCTCAACTAATTAGTTGATAATCGTTTTCATTCCCATAATATCACATTTTCAAATAAATTTCGTCATTTAAAATTAACACTAGATATGCAATCAATTTTTTTCTATTTTTAAAATTGTATTTAACTTTGTTCATCTATTTAATACTATAAAATTTTAACTAATTAATTAAAAAATTGTCTCAAAATAACATTAAAAAAATAAATGAGATGGTATTATCAAAGAAAAATAAATAAGGTGATATATATATATATATAATGAAATGACAAAAATTTAAAAATATAAATGAAAAATAAAATTAAAAGAAGTAATTTTTTCTAAGAAATTCTAAAGTATAAAAAAATAATTTTGAATTTTGAATTATAAATAACTAAAGTGAAATTATTATACATTAAAAAGATTCATAAATGTCAAGTCATTAAAAAAAAAAAGTAACAAACCCCTCTTACAACTTTTGAAAATGCATGTAAACGAGTTTATTAACGATTGGTCTACGAATCAACCTATTAAAAAAACTTCATCCATATGAATTATTAACAATCACTCTTATAAAATGTCATCTAAACACCAGTGAAAGTGATTTTAGAAACTTTTGTTTACTTCCTTGTTTTCTTTTGTTAATTATGATTGAATTGAATTGAAGCATTGATTGCCCTTTTAGTGGCCAACCTTATTGCAAGATGGACCAGAACATTTGGCCACAAATTAAGAGAGGATATTGGAGGTAGCTTTAATGAGTGGTTGCTTTTGATGTTTTTAAACTAGGGTATTAAAACCTTTGGCATCTTTGATTTCAAATTGGTTTGGGAGTTTTTGAAGTTTCTGTTCTAAAAGTTTGTTTTCTTAACAAGATTTTTAGTTTCAATTCTTAAGTTAATAATTCTTCATTGTTCTTCACGGTTACATTGATAGATTTTTCTTGTTATTTCATCATCAATCACAACTCATAAACTTTTCTTAAATTCATTTTTGGGGACAATAAATCAAAACATTGCCATATACTAACATTTAAAAATGAGTAATATTTACATGCTGCCTAGGCAGCATGCAAATATTTCTGTTTAAAAATTAGATGAGAGGAAGATCATGTGTTTATAAGTGATGACAACCATTTCCATTAATATGAGGCATTTTGGGAGAAGTCGAACAACAAAGCCATGAGGGTCTAGTCCCAAAGTAGACAATATCATATCAATATGGAAATTCGAGAAGGGTTGTCATCCTTATCAATTGGTATCAGAGCCATGACCCAAACATAACCATGTCTGTAAATCGCCCTAATGTAGGACAAAGACGTTTGGAGCTCCGAGATAAAAATTTGTGGTAGCTCTATCAGACCGGCGGTGTACTCTCAGGAGAAGAGGAGGAGTTTGATCTAGATGTGAACTAGATAAATTGACTAGCGGTGTACTCTAAAGAAAAGAGGAGTTAGTCGGATATAATAGTTGTTGCAGAAATCCGGTCTATCTGCATCTAGACGGATTGACTATTTGAGAGGAGGCTCGATCTTTGTTTGAGGGGAGAGTTGAATCCTCGGGTGCCGAATCAAATTGTTGGGATGCAAACAAAGTATTCCACATTCGTTAGATGAGAAGAAGATCATAGGTATATAAGTGATGACAACTATCTCTATTGATATGAATTATATCAATGTGAAAATTCGATAAGAGTTGTCATCCTTATCAAATTGATAGGTTTGAACTTATAATATTTTAATTATTTAATCGACGATGTCAACAAAAAAAACAACATATCTTTCGGCACTACATCATTTATCTTCTTTACACTTTTTTAATTTTTATTTTTAATCTATTTCCATTTATCAAAAAAACAAAAAAAAAAAAAAGAAGGAGAAGGCGATATTAATGCAGTTTAACATTTTTCTTCACTCCCATTAACGAAATTTTGCCTATAACATTTATAACATGGATTTGAATCCAATTTTCTATAAAGATTTTTCTATGAAATTAACTAGACAAAGCGTGTTTATATTAATGATATTTGTAGCATTTTTCTTTTTCTTTTGAAATGATTTATCGCATTTTTCTATGAATCCAATTAATGATATTTATTTTTATATGATTTTTTTTAATCATTTTTCTATGCATCCAATTAAGAAAGCGTCTTTGTTTTTCTTTGAAATTTTCTAATTTCTATGAATTCAATTAATGATATTCATAACATTTTTCTTCACCCCAATTAAGGTAAGCATGTCTATAGTAACAAAATTTTGCGATTATAAGTTTGAATCTTTCACCGAATTGTTATAGAATTAAAAAAAAAAAAAAAAAACTTCTAAGAGTTATATAGTTACTATAAGTTAGCCTTCAATTTAATTGTAATTTTTACATATATAAACTTTAATATTTTTTTGATACAGAGTAGTTTACAATTTTAGGGAATAATGTAAATTACATTATTCTCTAAAATTGTATCCCTAAACAATTACTCCAAATTTGTGTTACTTATAAAGGTTCATTGAATATAAATGAATTGTTAATAGTCAAAAATAAAGATTAGAATAGTGTTAGTATAGAGGTGAAATGAATGATGACCTACTTATATTGGAGTATTTTTCTCCTAGGAAAAAAAAAACATTGTTGAGAGTGTTTCTAGGAAACTTACAAGCAAGCAAGGTCTTCAAATTGGGTAGTGAGGGTTTTGTTTTGTTGTGTTTTGTTTTGTTTTTTGATGACACATCCTTTCTTTCAATCAAGACAATGCCATGTGAAGTTGCCTTTCTTTTTGGGATTTGGAATCCAGCTGCCCTTTGCTTTGTTCCTTGTTTCTTTGTTTTTGGGAGATGAAAATTTCAAAATCAAAGCCCTTGAATTTGGGGAGTTTTCAAAATAAAATTATGGTTACCCTTCTTTTTTTTCCTTGTTCTTTTGTAAGAATTGTGATGAGATAATTTGTCGAGATAAAAAAATCTTTGTGGCTGGTTGGAGAATCACCAAATGAGGTGGAACCTATAAGGGGTGTTTGTTTGTCATATTTAAGGAGGATTTAGATGGATGATTTATTAATTTCTCCTTGAAAAATTGCATCCAAATGAGTTTTTGTAATCACTCAAATTAACTCCTCATTTTTATTACTAAAAAATAACTCCTTATTTCTAATCATTCATTTATAACTATTCAAAATAACTCCACATTTCTAACTATTCATTTCTAATCATTCATTTCTATCTTCTCAAAATAATTCATTTTTAACCATTCATTTCTAATCATGATTTTTTTTAATTACTCAAAATAACTATTCATTTTAAATCAATCCAAATAAGTAATTGTCTCTAACTACTCTACATAAAAACCACATTCAAACGAGTTTTTTACTACAACTTTCAATTTCTAACTACTCAAAATAACTCCTCAAAATAATTCCTCAAACTAACTCATCATCCAAACACCTCCTATGGATTAAGTCTAGCCGTTATTGACATGTATTCTTGATTTAGAAATTATAGATTCAAATTCTCAAATTTTAAATATTATTGTTGTCCAAAAAAAAGTAATTGAGTTGAGTGAGAGTAATATTGTACACATATGGGAACTAGTTGCCTGACCTTAGTCATACAGGCTACACATGAGGTATCTACATGATTGTACATAAGACGAAATCATAGATTCGAATTCTCAAACCTTAAATGTTATTGTTGTGCAAAAAAAATATTTGTCGAGAGTACTGTTATGTCACGGATGGTAACTAGTTGCCCGACCCAAGTCATACAGGCTATACATGAGGTATCCAATTGTACATAAAGATGAAATCATTGGACCCTAAATCAATACATTTCAGCCAAAGATTGCACCCAAAGATCACTCACCTTAAACACTTTGTCCTAGACAGCATCTCTAAGTCAAATGAGTTAGCTCGACACGTGGATCTTAATGAGACACTTGATAAGCATTTTCTTATCTAACAATTGTGAATTTAAAGTAACTTTATATTGGAAGTAATTGTCTAGTTCAATAATTATATGGTGGAGGATTCAACCATCTTATATGGTGGATCTTAATGAGACACGTGGGTCGGGCTTTAAAGGTGTTGTCGATCCTTCAAGGGATCCGCACCTGACCGTTCGTCAGGCAGCGCTGCCAATCTCTTAGGTGATCGGCTGCAACCCCAACGAGAGGTTTGGTAAAATTCGCTGACCTCTAAGGATTGGTCTCAACACCTACGCATACTCTAATTCGATATCTCTGATCTCTACGAAGCCATTATTAATCCCTTACGCAACCTTGGACAATACCTATAATAGTTGGCATTGATCCCTACAACACTGTCATTGATCCCTACAGATTCGTTGTTGATCCCTATGGCTTCATCACTGATTACTATGAGGATCGGCACTCGAAAACACATCTTTTACAACCAAATGTAACTTCTCTCTCTCTCTCTCTCTTTTCTTTTTCTTTTGAATGTGTAATTGAAATGTAACATATTAAAGAGAGGCATTACATTATGGTAACACTTTTTATACTCAACCTTAGCATAGAGTCCGATGCCCCCCCCCAAAGATACAAAACTAGTATAAACAATTGGCGCTTACTATAGAGACGAGTAGTGTTCAACCAACAACTTCAATTAGAGAACATAGGTGATACCACGAGTCATAACCCTCAAATTCGAGATGGTGGTTGTGATAACAAAAGAGCTCCATAACAACCTAATGGTCAAAAGGATCTTAAGTAACCAAAATGGTGTAGGTTCAATCCATGTTGCCTACCTACGATAGGTGTTAATTTCCTATGAGTTTCCTTCACAACTAAATATTTTAGGGTTAGGAGGTATGTTCCGTGAGAATAGTCGAGATACGTGTAAGTTACCTAGACATTCATGATTATTTAGGAAAAAAAAAAGATAACAACATAGCTCGACGAAGGGTAGTTGTCTAGAACATCATGATTAAGACAATGATCCACCTCATGAAGAAGATCAAATGCGTTTGATGGACCCAATTGAAGAAAGCAACAACTAATAAGAATTAGAGCAATTCTTGAAGCGAATAGGAAAAACTCAGGATGAAAGGATTCCTCATAGAACTATACCGTTAAGAATCTTGTCGATAGAATCTTAATTAAGAGAAATTAGCATTCAAGATTAGGAAAGTCAAATCCGAGAGTAACCAAAAAAGATCAAACAAACAACACCACTTAAACCAAAAGATTGATGAACACAGAATCACACCTAAACAACACCACTTTGGGAGATTTACACACATGTTCTAACTTTTTTTTGTTTAAAGATATACACTTTAAATGTTTGATTTTAATCAACAATATTTACGACGGATAATTTTAATCGACGAATTTTTTTAAGAACCAATAGCCTCTTAAATGCTGTTGTTGGGGATATATGTTTTAGTCGAACTTTCCAACGAGAACAGTAGTTCAACGGCTATGTTTCCAAAACCAAGAAGTTATGAGTTTGAATCCTATTTCTTAAGGTCAATTGAACTAAAAAAAAGTTGATAAACATAAAATTAAAAAGTAGTCATCTTTGTTAGTCATTGAACTTTTTTGCTTATCAAAGTATAAATTTAAAATGGGATTATTTCCAAAAAAAAAAAAAAAAAGAAAAAAAAGGATTGCAGGAGTGGGAAACCTTGTACCAATTTCAGCACCGTATAGAATCTTCTATGTAGACTTATTTTTTTTTCTTCCATTTTTGTTAAATAACGAATAAAATGCTGATTTTGACCCATCTCATAAGTTTTTTTAAAGAAGGATAATAAATCTGATTTTGAAAATTTCTTTTTACAATTGAGTTCAAAACAATTTTAACCTCGAAATTTTATGCTAACAAATGCATAATGATCAAGAGGTTACATGTTCAAATCTTTTAACATCAACTCAAGAAAAGACCTCTCTCTTTATCATGTTGCCAATAAGCTTAGTTCAACTGGCATATTATACTAACAATCTCAAGATTAGAAGTTCAATTACCTAGCCCACATATTATTAAAAAAAAATCTACTTGTCATGTTCTACTTCATTTTCATTGAGTTATACTTGTTAGTTTTATTCTTGAGATTTAATATGTAATAATTTAATGGGAATTTTACACGTATAGCAAAAAAAACTAAAAAGATATCATCAATAACACCGTTTTTTTAAGTATTTCATATATAGTAAAAAAAAAAACAACAATAATTGAAAGCATACTTAATCAAAATATTCACGCTTGAGTAAGTTTTCAGTGGATAGAATTAAATCAGTTTTCAGTTGATACTCTTCAATCAGTTTTAGTTGATAGCTTCCAATCAATTCGTAAATAATTTTCAATTAATTCACTTGATACCCTTCAATCCATAAACCTGAGAGATGAACATTTCAGTTTTATTAAGATGATGTTTGAATTTTTAGCTAAATTTAAAAATATATCTTTCTCTTCAAGCTACACCGTTATTCGATAATCATTTAGTGTTTTTTTTTCTAGTTTTCTGATTAAGATTATAAATATTTAGGTTTAGTTTTTATAAGCTTAATTTTAAAAAATAAATAAAATGATAATCAAACAAAATCTAAATTATTAACTTAGAAATAAAAATGGTTCTATTTAATAGAATTTTTTTTTTATGCCCTAATAAATTTGTTAACCAAAAAAAAAATCTATATGGGAGTCCCACAAACTCATCGTACTTACAAAATTGATTTTTTTTTTTTTTCAATTTAATTATTACCGTACTGGTCAAGTTATTAAAATAATTTAGGAGTGGAAGGTGTGTATGAAAAGGAAAATTTTTTGACATTAAAAAGTTGTGAACGCTTTGATTTTTGTTAAAATAAAGTGAGATAAACCGTCGTGCACACCACCAATTTCCGAGTTATTTTATTATGTAGGAAATTCATTAGAAATTTA
>JBBMKA010000026.1:11458752-11470190 GCA_037833695.1 Sechiopsis laciniata | reverse complement strand
ATAAAGTGAGATAAACCGTCGTGCACACCACCAATTTCCGAGTTATTTTATTATGTAGGAAATTCATTAGAAATTTATTTTGAAAATCGTTTTTTTTTTTTTTTTGACAAGTGAAAATCATTTTTGGTAATAAATTAGTATAGCTTTTTTTACTACCCTACAAATAGGACTATTTGCTCTCAAATGATATAATATGAAAGTTAAATATTGATTTCTATGATTAAATTAGAGGTGGAAGATTCAAATTCGCGATCTTTTGATCATTAGGTGTACAGTGATGTCGTCGAGTTACTTATTGATTTTTTTTAAATTAATAAATCAATATAGCTTTTAAAGCAGTGTTACTATATTCGCTACTATATTTATTTATTTCAAAGTTTATTTATTTATTTATAATATAAATTGGGAGAATGGATCACAAATCCTACATAAAAAATATTAATATTCTCAAATAAATTAAAGCTAAATACTCATTTTTAAAATCAAACTTGTGATTTTGGTGTTTTACTAGATCCTCTCCGAACAATGAAAACATCAAGCCACTGACATTTTCTTTCTTTATTTTTATTGCTAAACATTAGACAAATAATCTAGTAGATATTTATATTTTCTTAATATAATTTTATTCTCTCTCAGTTATTGGTTTATTTTACTTCTAATACACGCAACATCTTGTTCCAAATAATAGAATTTTGTTGGAAGTAATATAAACTCAACACAAACTAGAGATTGGTAGGTAGAGAATTTGAAACCTAAAAGTTAGAGATTTGGTATGTAAACATGTAAAAAGAATTGTATACTAAGACAAACTCATGGTTATTTGAATAGTTGGAAATTTCACCCTCGAATGATTATTTAAACTTTCAACCTACAAAAGTATTTGTTATCATTTTTTCAACTATATATGGTTGATGTTCACGAATGGTTCTTCAGATTGACGATAATTTTTTTTATTATTAAAGACGAATATATCAAAAACAAGGAGAGATTAAACACCAATGTGAAGTTAGTCACGTGAGCTATGATGCTTAAGTCAAATATTTGAAAAACTTTAATTAGAGTGCGTTAATTTAGAGAAAGTTCAAGTATTTTGAATTGACTAACTATTCGAAATGAACTTCTATGATTTTCTAAATCTCTCACCTTGTAACCGTAATTGGCTCATAATGGCTCGGATTATTGAATATGTTTTAGACCATTAAATTCATTGTGATAACAATTTTTTTTTTTTTTTATAAATTATAACAATTGGGGGATGGGAGGACTCGAACCCAATATCTCTTAATCATTAGGTGTATACTGATGCTGCTGAGCTACTGTTCTTGTTGCCCATGGTGATAATACTTTTTATGGTTCGTAACAACAACAATTTTACGTCACTTTAGCCTTTGTCGAGGTCCATAAAATGTTGTCTCTTCTCTTTCAAGTGGGCTCAGATCACATAATCAAATAACTTTAAAATTATAGGAATTTCCATGAGTATTTAACTTAATTTTTAAAAAATATTAATATATTAAAAAATATTAAAATCTTGAAATATTTAAAATTTATCAATCAATCCTATGTACGAATCTTATCAAATATAAATTTAATGTAAATATTGATCAAATCAAGAGATATTATATTCCATTGTCTTGATTTTGATGTTTTTAATTTGTTATTAAATAATTTGATAATGTTGTAGGTGCCCAACTAATGATTGCCTGCCATGTGTCTGTCCAAAGAAGAAGAAAAGGAAATTTCAAAATTTTCACTCGGGTCTGCTCACTAACAGCAATGCTTAAGTTGTAATTAAGTATTTTGAAAATATTTATCACTATTTTAGACTATATTTTTTTATTTAAAAAAAAAAAAGACTTTGATTGATAGACAAAAAAAATGTTGAAGTGTAGAATTTTAAAAAAATAATAAAAAAAATATGTGATCCTTTTTTGACATGTAGTAATAAGTATTTTTAATATATTTTTCTATCCTTATATAAATTTTGGTCTAACCTAAATCACAAGCAAACCCATATATCAAAAGTCTTCAATAAATTAGAGTGTGCCAAAGTAATACCTAAGAGAAAAATTAAGGGTAAGAGACTTCCCAAACACCACCCTTTTAATTACTTGTATGTCCACTTTGATAACAAAATTTGTTTTTCTTTCTAATATTGGACAAAATTTGTTTTTCTTTCTAATATTAGAAATTAGGTAAGTAAGATCTTGTTTTATAATCATTTAGTTTTTTGTTTTGGTTTTTGAAATTCAAGTTATTTCTATTCAAATTTTCTACAACGTGCTTCATCTTTCGTACAATGTATCCATATTTTCTTAAGAAAATAGATGAATACTAATCAAATTTTAAAAAACAAAAACTAGCTTTTGGAAGCTACTTTTTTGTTTCTAAATTTTGATTTTGTTTCTTAAAATATTGGTAAGATATAAGTATTCAAATAAAATTTTAAAAAAAACCTATAATAATATAGGTATTGTAGGTTTAAATTTTAAAAATAAAAACGAAAAAATAAAATAATTATTAAACGAGTCTTAAATTGTTTGATTTTACTTTTTTTTCTATAAGCTTTTTTTTAATTAAAAAAACTTTGACCCTTTTTAAAAAAAAAATTATATATAAATTTTAGAAAGTTACTCTCCATTGACATGTTTTCACCTTTTTTTACTTTTAAATTTTATATTCGATTATAAAGACAAAATTAGTATAAATGGGAAAAGATATCAGACTTTTTTTTTCTGCCAAACTAATATAATCTTTGTCGATTATAGATAAGAACATTTTAAAATTTGTTTGCTATATAATTACTTTATGAAAATATCCCATCTAATATAAATTTTTTTAAAATTTTTAGTTTAGTACACCGAGTAGAAATACACCTTAGGTCATATTTTATTTTATTGGAATATGATTAAATTTTTTTTATTACCTTTTCTTATTATTGATAATTATTTTGCAACATATTTATATAAATTAAAATATTTCTTATTTATGTAATTACGTATTAAAATTTTAGTTAAAATATCATTTTAATTTATATGCTTCAAATTTTATTTCATTTTTATCTATTTATTTTAACAAAGAAAAATTAAAATTGGTCCACATATAATAATTTTGAAGTTATTTATTTTTCAAAAGTGATTTCATAATGCCAATAATTATAATACAATAATTGACGAAATATAAATTATTTTTACAATTTAGAGGGAAAAAGAGGATTTAAAAAAAATTAAAAAAAAATTACTAAGACCAATTTTAAACTTTTTAAAATACATAAATTAAAATTAGATAAGACTAACATAGAAAACAAAAATATAAAGTATACCAAAATTTTAGAAAACTATTTAGATTAAATCTATACATAACTTAAATATTAATACTTACCTACATAGCCTAAATTAATAGAATACTACTCATAACTTAAAAAAAAAAAAAAAAAAAAAAAAAAAAAAAAAAAAAAAAAAAAAAAAACTATTTATATTTCACTCTATAAGGGGACATTAATAATATTATTTAAAATTCTCAATTTCTTTTTTTAAATTTTATTGTCATTTCTTCAGTTTTTTTTTGCTTCTTCCAAGGAGAATATATTTTCTTGATAAATTAAAAAATGGTTACCCTTTGTATTCTATTATGATTTTTTCCCTCAATGTGGATTCTTCATCAATTGTTTTTCTTCCCTCTCTCCTCCATTATTTCTTACAATTTTTTTTTTATAAAAAAACTTATTCTTTAACATTAGTTTACATTATATATTTAAAATTATTGTTTTTTAATTCAACATATTTTATTGGATAAATATTTGATGAACTAACATTTATTAAGTAGTAAAATTATTATTATTATTTATGATATCTTTGGCTATCCATACGTGTTTGCGAGCAACTTGAAGTTTGACCATACAATATATAGATGTCAAATAATTTATTAAAAAATAATTCTTAGATAAATAGCTACCATAAATAAAATTCATTTAAATCAAATTTTCAAAATAAAAAAATAAAACTCATTTAAGTCTATAAAATTAAGCCAACCAGAATAGAACTTTAAGACCATGATATATAACCTCATGATCCCTCAACTTAATTTTCTTAAATAAAAAATAAAACTCATTTTCTTCTTTTCCTAAATACAACTCTACCCGAAAAGGTCAAAGGAAATTTTAAAACTAGTCATTTCCTTTGTTTTTTGTTTTTTGTTTTTGTTTTTTTTTTAAAATTTTTTTTTTATTTATTTATAGTTTTACAACAATTGAAATAGAAGATTTTACATAAATATTCACCTAAAATAAATTTTTTTTAGCTAATCATTTACTTTTTTTTTAGTTCTACATCAATTGAAATAGAGGATTTTAGATAAACATTCACCTAAAATACTTACATTTTACTAATTTGTTTATTTACAGTATTATAAAGGTTGGTTGGCTGTGATTACCCAAGTCACCTGTTACAATATATGAAATTATATATATTAGTTAAACTCAGCAAACCACATATTACGATAATTTATAATAAAATATGTCATTACTTTATTTTAGTTTTAAAAATACACACACTATATAATTTTGAAACTGACTAAATTCTTCTTGTTTTTATTCATTACATTTTTTTAAAATTTCTTTTGAATTTATTTCTTATTATTATTTTGTTTCATTTCCAACCAATTAAGGATGAAAGGAGGAAATTCATGAGAACCAAACACGACCCCACCCACCACCTAATTAAGTCAGTATTAAAGAATGAGTCAGTGATTCAGTGGTTTTATTGTCTAGTTGTAAACCAGTTCAATACTAGCATCACAGGTTCGATTCTGACAATCGATATTTGTCCCCTTTCTCGATATGTATTAAAAAAAAAAAAGTAATTAAGTCAATATTATCCCATCAATTAAAATTGAGAATTATTAAAAACATATAAAAACTTAAAAAGTATTTTTAACCGAAAACAGAAAAAACAAAAACCTAATTTCCCATTAGTTATATATTTAAAATTTAGTCCTAAGCGGCGGAATCTTATAACACTAAAACGAAACTTCCAGGAAGCTGTCATGGCGGATCTTTCGCTCTTCTCCATTCCATTTAAGTCCGCAATTCCTCATCTCTTTCACCTCCAAATTCTTCTCTCAATTTCCATTTCCAATCAAATCAATCTCTCCTCTAATTTCCGCCATGAAAATCCCCAAGCGATTTAGCCCTAAACGCCTCTTCCGATCCAAGAAGAACAATCTCTCCTCCTCCGCCGACGTTTCCCGCTCCGATCCCCCGTCATTCGGATCCGCCACCTCCTCCTCTTCCTCCGCCGCCGCCGGCTCCGCCACTCCGACCAGCGTCCTCCTCGATTCGACCCAAAACGACGCCGTCGTCTCGAGAAAGGAGCTCGAGGCGATTCTTTACCGGATCGCAGCCTCCGAGGAAGAAGTCGCAATGATGCTGAGCGAACTCGGCAGCGACGGATTGATCCGACTCGAGGCTGTTCTGGATCGGGTCGGGTCGGGGCTCGGGTCACCGATCGAGTCGGAGCTCCGGGATACGTTTGAGTTTTTCGACGCCGACCACGACGGGAGGATCACGGCGGAGGAGCTTTACGGCGCGTTTAGATCGATGGGCGATGAGGGGTGCACGTTAGCTGATTGCCTGCGTATGATAGCGGATGTGGATGAGAACGGGGATGGGTTTGTGTGCTTTGCGGAGTTTGTGCGTATGATGGAGCTGCAGACATGATTGAAATCTACGGCTCTTGATGCTTTTGATGAGAAGATGATCGGACGGCTGTGATGGATTATGGGTTTTAATTGGTTTTGGAAATTATTGTGGCCGGTCCGACCGGACCAATCGTTTAAGAATGAAATAGAAACTCTCCAAAAATGTCGATACTACTTTTGCCATTTGCCTTTCCTTTTTCTTCTATATATATATATTTTAGTGTTTGGTATACTAAATTTACGTAAATTACAAGTAAGGTCTTCAACAAAAACACAAACGTGATAAATAGCCATATCTATTTGATTATTTTATTCTTATTTAGCACTAGTTTCTTTTCTTTTTTTTTTCTTAATAAGTAAATAAAATGGAAAGAACTTATTATTTTTTTTGAAAAGAATGGAAAGAACCTTAGTCTTGTAGCATTTGAAGTTGTTTGTCACTATAAATTTGAAATTGTTTTTTAGGAAAATGGACAAGCGCTAGTGACATCCTCTGAGATCTAATAACGTAACTGAAATACCCAAAATGTTTTTTGAATTGAAAAAAGAACAATTATACTGTTTTATTTTTTATTTTTTTGAGAATAACAATTATACTTTTTTTTTTTTTTTTTTTTTAATTCATAACATAAATTACATTATTTTATTTATTTGTTTTAATACGAATCCTACAAAGAGGAAACAATAGAAATATCGATTCTCGAGAATCGAACTGATGACTATGATGTTAAACTAAAAATATCGATTCCAATGGCTCATAATTATCGTTGCACTAAAGACATAAAAGAATGTGGCATCTTATGTACCAACCAAAACAATAGTTCAATTGTATTGATGTACACCCATAGATCTAGAGGCCGTGAATTCGAATCTCTCTCTTAATTGTTATAATAATAATAAAAAAAAAAACTGTTGGGAATTATTTTATTTTCTACCTAAACATAGATTCCCAATTTGACATATTTAAGTAGGATTTAGTTTTAGGATTTATTAATTCTTCTTTGAAAATCTACATCCAAACTAGTTTTTACTAACTCTTTCATTTTTTTTAACAAAATAACTATCATTCCTAACAATTCATTTTTAATCATTTATTTATAATTATTCAATCATGTATGACAACTCATTTTTAATCATTCATTTTAAATCAATCAAAATAACTCATTTTTAACAATTTTTTTTAACTACTAAAAATAACTATTAATTTTAAATCTACATCCAAATAAAATTTTGACTCTAACCCCTCTATACAAAAACTAGACCAAAACAAATTTTTTGCACAGCTCTCAAATTTTAACTCATTAACCTAAATAGTACAAAATATGTCAAACAAACATCCCTTACAGGTTTGGTTGTTTGTTTTGAACTCTTTGTTTTGTTTGGTTTTTTTCTTTAGAAAGAAATCAAAGCATAGGCGTCTTTTTTCTCTGGTTTTCATCTCCCACCATTTCCTTCCATTCCCATGTCCTTCCACGTTTTCTCCTCTCCTCCAAACCTTTCAATCTCTTTTCTCTACTCTCTTCCCATTATCTAACAAAACCCCACTTCTCAAAATCCATTCTTTCACCAAGCCGTTCTCATCTTTTTCTAAAATCATGCCAAACCCTTCACAATCTGAAGCAAATCCATGCCCGCATCATTATCTCATCCGGGTTCGACGATAATTCACTCGCCTTCAAGCTTATACGCCTCTACGCCAACTTCAATGACCTTCCCAGTGCCGTCTCTGTTCTTAATGCATTCCCCATCCTCGAACCCGTTATCTGGAACTCTGTCATCAAGTCACATTTTGACTTAGGTTTGTTTCTTCCTGCCCTTTTGTTGTATAAGAAAATGAGGGAGTTCGGAGTTTCGCATGATGGGTTTACGTTTCCTATTGTTAACGATTTGATTATGTGTATTTGGGTTGATGTGGTCTATGCGGGAATGGTTCATTGTGTTGGAATTCGGATGGGGTTTGGCGTTGATTTGTATTTTTGTAATACCATGATGAGTGTTTATGCGAAATGTGGGTGTTTGGTTTGTGCGCGTAAGTTGTTTGATGAAATGTCTCATAGAGATTTGGTTTCTTGGACCTCGATGATTTCGGCGTATGTTAATGGTGGTGAAGTTGTTTGTGGTTTGGATCTTTTTGAGGGGACGAGGAGGGAGTTCAGGCCAAATTCAGTGACGATAATGGTTATGGTGCAAGGTTGTTGTGTAACTGAAGATTTGGTTTTGGGTAGGCAGCTTCAGTGTTATGTGGTTAAGAATGGTTTGTTGTTTGATGTAGGTCTGCAGAATTCGATCTTGCGAATGTATAGTCGACTAGGTGGGGAAGATGATGTTGGTGTTTTTTTCTCTGAAATTGATTGCAAGAATGTTGTTTCTTGGAATATTTTGCTATCATTTTATTCCTCTGTAAGTGATATTGTGAAAGTTGTGGATATCTTCAACAAAATCATGGGTGAAGTTTCACTCAACAATGAGACATTTACCATACTTGTATCGGCAATAGCTACATCTGATTATAAGTATCTAATCCTAGGTGAAAATCTACATTCCTGGGCAATTAAAACTGGTCTTTATGATGGTATTCTGCAAACTTCTTTATTGGATATGTATGCCAAGTTTGGGGAGTTGGAAAGTTCTACTAGATTGTTTAAAGAAATCCCTTATAGGAGCATTGTTACTTGGGGAGCCATGATGTCCAGTTTTATTCAGAATGGACATTTCGACGAGGCAGTTGAGATCTTTATCCAACTGCAAGCCGCTGGATTGAAACCTAGTGTTGGAATTTTGAAACACTTGATGGATGCTTACACCCATTTAGGCGCTCTGCAATTGGGGAAAGCAATACATTGTAACCTCATTCGAACCTATGGATTGACAATTGGCGATACACACTTTGAAACATCTCTCCTGAACATGTATATAAGATGTGGAAGCATAGCTTCGGCTAGAAAATGTTTCGATTTGATCTTAGTTAAAGATGTTGTGGCGTGGACTTCCATGATTGAGGGATATGGTGCTCACGGACTAGGTTTCAACGCTCTCAATCTGTTCCGTCAAATGCTGAGTGAAGAAGTTGCCCCAAATCATGTCACTTTCTTAAGTCTGTTATCTGCGTGTAGCCACTCTGGCTTTGTAAGTGAAGGCTGTGAAATCTTTTATTCAATGAGGTCAAGATTCAACATTAAGCCTGATTTAGAGCACTATACTTGTTTTATTGATCTTTTGAGTAGGTCAACAAGATTAAGAGAGGCCTTTGCAATTATATTGAGGTTGCCAAATCTCTGTGATGGTAGGATTTGGGGTGCTCTTATGGGCGCCTGCCGGGTGTATGGAGACAATAAAATCGCTAACTATGCTGCACAAAGGCTTCTAGAATTAGAACCAGATAATGTAGGCTATTATACTTTGTTGAGCAATGCACAGGCTAGTGTTGGGCAGTGGAATGAAGTCGAAAAATTGCGTAGTGTTGTGTACGAGAAAGATCTTGTCAAGAAGCCAGGTTGGAGTTTCATTGAGGTAAAAGGAACAATCCATGGGTTTGTTTCAGGAGATAGGTCTCACAACAAGACCAAGGAGATTTATGATTTATTAGTATATTTGAACACGATAGAATAGGGAAGATTGTCCGTTTGTCTTAGCAACAGTAAGGGTGTCTTATAAACCTGAAATTCTTTTTGGCATGTGTATGTATGCTAATGAAACAAGGTGCATATAGTGGTTAACCTGCCTTGTAAGTTATAGAAACAATAGCATGTCGTAATATAATTTGAAGTGCTATGCTCGGAAGACTAAATGGGAATGAGCATTTGGACACATAGAAGCAAGCAATCAGACTATTAAATTTTCTTTGACGTTTGAAGCATGAACTTATTTTATGTGAAAGGGGGAAATCAAATCAGTCACGATGGCCAGGTAATGCTTTTCATTCTCTCTAAATTCAAGTTCATGGTCATTGCTGTTTCACATATTCTCAAGTGATTTGAATCATCCATAGACTTACAAATGCACCATTCTAATTTTCATGAACAAAATCACGAGCGTGCTCCCCACTCCCCCGAGACACCGATCTTACAAATTTTGTCTTCCTGGTTTTATCTATGTTATGCAAATGTTTAGAGAATTTTGTTAAATTGTAGAACTGCAAACTATGTTAAGCAGACTAAAGATCTCTTAGGTATTCGGGTCTAGAACCTGCAGCAAAACGATTATACCAGATATCAAAACACACCGCCGATAATATTGATAGAAACTCCAAAATTAGAGTATAATCTAGAGAGTTACAACGATTCATAATAACACTATAGACAAGAACAACAAGAACAGTAAAAGCAACAATAGGAACAAACTAAGAACGATCGGCAAATTCGAGAGTGTCGGTATCTCTCCTCTCTGCTTCTACTCACTAAACTTCAGATGCCTTGCCCCAAACCCGCCTCCTCTATTCATACTACTCCCGCGTACGAAAATAACCACCAACCTCACTACTCACTAATGACCTGCTCCACTATCTGACCCTTGTCCTTGCTCAAGGACCTTTTTACCCTTCCTCGAATATGTGTGTAATATAGGTGGAAAATCTCTTTTCTCTCTCATTGTATTCTTGTTCCCCTAGCATAAGTGTGGATAATTGGGGGTCTAATATTACCCGTCCGGGTCAGATACACCTTGTCCTCAAGGTGGAAATCAGGAAACTGTTGTTTCATGTAATTTACTTTCTCCCAAGTGGCTTCACTAGTCTGTTGACCTTTCCATTTAACCAGTCATTCTTCGAATCCCATGTATTTATTCCAATGTAGGCACAATACTTCTTCTGGGATTGCTACCCATTCGAAGTCCTTTGAGATGATTGCGATGTTATGTTGAATCTGATGCCTGGGACCCACATATTTTTTTAGTTGGGATGCTTGAAAAACGTTTTGAATCAAAGATTTCAGTGGCAACTCAAACAGTATGCAACTTTGTCCACAGTCTAGGATTTTGCAAGGGCCAAAAAACTTCAGAGGCGTTTAGCTAGCGAGCACTGTCGGTATGGACAAAGTTTTAAGTAAACCCATTCTCCTTCTTGGTACGACACTTCCTTTCGATTTTTATCAGCGTTGCATTTCATCCTCTCCTGAGCTAAGTGCAAGCGATCATTGAGGGCCGCTATAGCTACATCTCGTTGGATTAATTACTGTTCTAACGCATTGTTTGTTGTTCTATTTTTGCCATATGAAATTATTGGAGGGGGACTTGCCCATACATGACTTGAAACGGTGTGGAGTTAATCGACGCATGAAAGTTGGTGTCGTACCAATACTCAGCCCAAGCCATCCATTTGTACCACTATTGTAGATGCTCACTGCAAAAACATCTCAGATACACTTCCAAATAGTTTTTGACTCGTTCTGTTTGCCCATCCGTTTGCAGATGAAAGGTTGTACTACGTTTTAACTGAGTCCCTTGGCTTTTAACTAGCTCTGTTAAAAAATGGCTAAGGAAGATGTTGGTTTATATTTATTTTATTATTTTTATCTGTTTAATTATTTTTTTCTTTTAGGGTTAGATTTAATATTATTTTTTATCTTTACCTTTTATGATTAGGTTTTATCTTTTCATTTTATAATTAGGTCATTTTTTCTTTTTATGATTAGTATTAGAGAATATGATGTTCCACTAGGGGTGTACATGGGTTGGGTTGGGTTGGGTTGAGGGAGATTTTCAACCCAACCCAAAAATTCGGGTTGGTCAATTCTCCAACCCAACCC
>JBBMKA010000026.1:11432374-11458652 GCA_037833695.1 Sechiopsis laciniata | reverse complement strand
TATAAATGAATTAGTTTTAATTTTGTGCTATAGATGAAAATATTTTACCATTTTTTGTTATACATGCAAAATCCCCTAAAAAAAATAGATACATCGCAGAAAAGATAAAACACATGATAAAATTTGAGTAAAACTAAATTTAAATTTCAAAAAGCAAAACAAAAAATCCAATATTTATCAAATTGTGCCTAAAATAAAAATTTTTAATTTTCTCTTGAATCCTACATTGAAGACGCCAATGTTTTTTTTTTTTTTTTTTTCCTTAATAAAAAACAAAAACACAATTAGGGTCACAGAAAAATTAAAAAATGAGTTTTTAATTTTTAATTTTTTTTATCTTGAATCCTAGATTGTAGACGCCAATGTTGTATTTTTTATTAATAAAAAATAAAAACAAAATTAGGGTCACAGCTCTGAGTAGTTACTGGTCTGTCTCCCACATGTGGACACAGTCATTGCACTCTATCATTATCCACAAAATTTCTAATATTGCCCCTATGATCTTGTCAATGAGATATCATCCTTATCCACTGGTTTCTAATGGGTTTTGTGTTTGGTTTCTCCTATTTAACCACCAACTTCAAATACTAGGATTATTATTAGGTTAATTAAATTATAAATGTAGTCTTTATAACTAAAATTAAAATTATCCCTACAAATTTAGGTTATAGAATTGTCATGTAATTGAGTGATGTTATAATAATTCAACCTATACTTAAGACTCTAATTTTAGAATGAATTAGGTTATTGGTAGGTGCTTACAATAACCAACGAATTAATATCTAACTTCATTATAATAACATCACAGCCTTGTTATAATACTTTATTGTTATAATAACTCTTATTATAAATTTATAAGAAAAACGATTTTATAACATTTTTTTGTTAGAAAAATTTATAGTGTTAGTCAAATATATAAAATAATTACAAATATAATCACTTAAAATAAGTAATACGGTATTTTTGAGCATTTATAATACATAATATTGTATTTATAAGTATTTATAATACAATATTTTTAAAATTTACGTACATTATTATTTTTTGGGCACGCCAGAACATCGAAAAGTGGGTGAATTTATTAGCCCATCTAAGTACTTCAAGGTTTCCCATACAACCACGACTACAATGGACGAACAAGCAACGCGACAAAATATCAAACATGTTATAAACATATGGGAACAAGCACACAAAAAAAATATTGTGTCCATCCCAAACTCGTAGAGATTAAAATCTGCGAGCTTAGATAGTAATGTGTCTATGACCGATGGAGCATGTGTCGTTGGAATGACCATTGACCAAGATTTAGGAGAGGTGCTTTTGTTTTAAACTAGTATCATTGTATATTTGATTATAAACTAATGCACGTGACACTTTTTTTTAAGGGTTTGCCATGTAATTTATCGATTCAATCCATTGATAACATTGTTGGTTTAGGCACAATATAGTAATCAAAGGGTCAAAATGAGAAGATACATGGTATTTCGCTCAGCTCATAGACTGTGGCACCGGGATACTTCGAAAAGTATTCTAATTTAAGCGCTTTCCAACAGTCTCGAACCAGGGATCTTTCAAGGAAGCGTGCCTTGAAGTCTTTGCCCTCAATCATTGGGCTGCCCCTTGGGGACAAGAAGGTTAATCTATATACATTACTTCCACATTTGTATGTTAGTAACATTATTTTACTAATCATTTGAAATGTCTATTATGTCTTATGCACAATCGAATAAGTCAGATTCCATGAATATCCCTTCCACGATTGACTTGTTCATTGTTATACTCTACAGAACATGGAACCTAATGTGGGCATTTTAAGATTTGTAGCTAACACAATCATGTTTTGTAAGTCGTAAGATATTGTTCTTGGTCGGGATAACATTTTGAAATGCTACAATATGAGGAATTATGGTATTATCGCGTACTCGCATAGGTCACGTAAGTCTTCCAATTTTTTTATACGCGTTATTTTTCTATTAATTATTTTCAACCAACTCTTCCAAAATCGTCAAGAGATACTAGATAGATATGTTTTATGTGACCAAGCAAAGTTTGTATTTTATTTGAAAAATCAAGATGAGCGAAGTAGAAATCTAGCCATAATGTTCGAGAGGAATTAAAGACCTGAATCATAGAGTTATATTTCGCTTCAATATCGAGTATGTTTCACAATTTTTAAAATGTAATTAAAGAGCATTTATTTTGATATAATAACTAATTATAATGTTCATTTATTGCATAGGTATTACTGAGTATTGATCATCCTCATTCTGGTAGAGATTATAGTGTATTTTCTTGATTATCTAAGAAGAAATGTTATTGAAAGTATACAAAAGGTCATCTCTTTGTAAGTGTCTAATTATTCATGATCACTTTTAATGTTTCTAATTAATCTTTATTGTAATCCTAATGTTTCAACTAATCATTACAGCATACCAAATGTGGCAATCAACAAACAAGAAGAAGGTTGTATCTTCCTCAAAATTACTATGGAAACATGTTAAGGTAAATTTGTAATCATTTTTTATTCTTAAATTAGTAATAAATTTGAATTCTTATACTAAGAATTAAAATTATTTTCTTGTGCCCTCATCAAGAAGATTTGATATTGTGTAGATTCTACAAAAGAAACATACTTACGAGAGATTATAGATCCATACCAGACCTTGTAAATTATTTATGGTTCATTTCTTTATTTTAAAGTTAAGGATATTTTTGTATTAAAGATCATATTTAAAGATTTTTTTTTTTTTTTTTTTATTAAAGTTCTTTATCTCCTTATATTTGTTGTTAAAAAAGGATGAACGCTATAGCCAAGATGATATTGGCGTTGTTTAGTAGAGTGGGCAGAATACAAAGGTAGAAAAAACTTTCTACTAGTCAATTTTAGTGTGCAGTTAAGTGTATATGTAATTAGGTAGGCATTTGTTATTCTGAAGTGTATATTTTGTGTATGTATATTATGAATTTTAGATCTCTGGAGGGATGAAGTCTCAATTTTTGATATAATATATGTTAGTAATTGTTTATCAACATACATTGTATAAATACTTTTGGGATTGCTAAATTACGTCAATGTTGAGGGGTCTTTTATTGATGGGCTCAGGAATAAAAGATGATTGGCATTGCCCGTCATTAATGATATATTTCAATGAAGAGCTGCCTGTCATGGTTTATTTTCAATGACGGGCATATTTTATGTCGAGCTAATCGATGACAGTTACTTTGATGTTGGTCGGATACTATGTCGAGCGCTTTTGATGTCGGGCTTCAATGATGGGCAGATGTCGTATATAAAAAATGCTTGTTATTAAAAACATTTTATGGCGCTCGAATAGATGTAGAGTGCCTGCTTGACATCTTTTTCTTTTAATGTTGGATTTTGCTCAATATTAAAATCTTTTTTTTTCTATTAGTGATAACTTTTATAATTGATACAAATATTTTAGGGAATTTATCTTCAGCAGCACATTCTACTTCTTGTATTATATTTGCAGCACAATTTCTAAAATAATTCACTCATAGCACATGATTTTCTATCAGTGATATAACTCAACCAGTGATAAAATTCTATCACTGATTGAATTTTATAGGTGCTAAACTCAATTTGGATTTTCTACTACAAATGAATTAGTTTTGATTTTATGCTATAGATAGAAATACTTTGCCATTTGTTATTATACATGCAAAATTCCCAATATTAAAAAAATAATAATGATAAAAAAAACTAATACCATTAATATTAATATACATGATTTGAAAAAAATAATAATGATAAAAAAAACTAATACCATTAATATTAATATACGTGATTTGAAACTATCTTTCTACAAAATTCAATTTAATATGTATTAAAAACACAATTAATATAATGATTAAGCATGATTTTAAAATAAGATATTATCATAATTTTAAAATAAGATACTTACAAAATTTGTGCTGTACAATTTTTTGTAAAAGAAGATTTTTAATTAAGACCATATATATACATATTATAAAATATTTCTGCACAAATTTTATTTTATATACAAGATTTGAAAAGGAAAAAAATTAATACAGTTTATTCATTATTTCTAAAATAAAACACAATTTTTTTCTTCTTCTTGTCTTTTGCATATCATTTTAATGTAAAGTATAACTAAAGTTACCTAATAAAAATAGATAGACGAACATGCCTAACAAATAATAAAATGAAGTTTAGAGCTGATTTAAACTTTATAAATGGGAGGGCCAAAATTGTATGGGCACACTAATAATAATTTTGTTAGTAAAAAGTTATAAAAAAAATGTGGGGCAACCAAAAGGGTGGGGGTGGTTGATGATTTCATTGTTTGTTAAAAATTATGTTCAACATCATAGTTACGGTTCGATCTCGAGAATCGATATGTGTTGTTAGTTTTTTTATTCATGACTTTTTAGTTCATTAGACACACTAATATTATTGAATTATTACTTTTGTTGGTGTGTTGTTAATTGTTTTGAAAGCTACATTTGGGATGAAAATAATATTGTCTATTTCTTTAAATAAAAAGTTATTTATTTAAAGATTAAAAAATATCAAAGATAGAAAGAAATAAAAAGAAGCATTTTCTCTTTTTTGAAAATAGTATACATCTTGATGAACGATTATTTTTCATTTTCTATTTTTTAATAAATTGTGAGTGGAAAAAATTTTGTGAGCATCAATGATTTAAATCTTTACATATCCCACGCTAAATCATCATATAAACTCAAAAGTGAGATATGAATCTAGATGAAAAAACTTTAAATCAACTTTATTTTACAAAGACATTATTGATAAGTTGTCAAAATCAATATTTATATGCTTCCATGAATGTGATGGAGGAAGAAATAATCACACTATGTAAGGCTTTTGTCATTCCATTTCATAGAAATTTATTCTATAATTTAAAGGTAACATGTTTAGTAAGAATTGGTTATAAAATCATTACAATAAATTACAATAAATATTAAAAATTTGTAAGTGTTAAAAAATCCCCCTTATATTTATATGATGGATTGTTAATTGATTTTGAGATAAAAATTTGTATTATTTAATATAGTATTAGAATAAAATAACAAATTATTTTTTAGATTAAATTTTATATTACGTTATATAAGATCTCTTAATCATACATTTTAGACTTATATATTAAATATAAATTGAAATAGTAAAAATAATATTCGTTAGAAGGCGTTTTTGTAATCTATATTAAAATATAGATTACAAAAACGCCTTCTAACGAACATTATTTTATTATTTTGTAGGATGATTTTGGTAATATCAGAATTTTTTGATTTCTATTCTCAAGTATTCTTGACAAAATATTTATCCACTAGAGGAAGTGCAACCATATATAAAATTGGAAGGCAATTTAAGAATACTTTGACTACTAATGAGAAGTATATCATCTAATTATATATTATTTAGATGTAAAAAAAAATAGTAACAAATAAATTCTTAAATAAATAGTTATTATAAATTAAACTTATCATATTTTAATTACCTAAAACTATCTTAATTATTGATCACAATTAAATTCGAAGAACTGTTATGGTGAAACTCATAGTTACTGTAAAAACTTATCTATCTTTTAATTATTTGATAGATTCTTTGTCAATAAAAATTTTGAATTTTTGTTAATTATAAAGTTTAATGACAGAAATACGTAGTGAATTGATAGCAATTTTGGAGTATATTATGCCTTTATAAAAGAGGAATCTATAATAGTTTTCTTTTTCTGAATTTTTAAAATATTGGTCAAAACTGACACTTTTTTCTTTTTTTTTTGACACTTTTTTCTTAGGTGACTTAATTAATGCTATAAGTTATTATCCACTCATCATGTATTATATATGTGTAGGCTAATAGTTTTATTGTGAAATTTCAAAAATAAGAAAAAAATAAAAATTATTGTGTAGTGGTAATCCAGTTCACTAATTAAATACATTAGTGTCTCATCCGTACTTCTAATTTTTTTTTTTTAAAAAGAAAAATGTCATCTTGTAAAAAATAAAACATCAAACATGACAATCAATCAATAAACTAGCAAGTGGTCAAGATATTATAATTAGTATTCTTATGGATTATAAGTTCAATTTTTGCCCATTTTAATTTTATTATTAAAAATTTAGTTTCATTTATAGATCATCATTAATTTCAAAATACACTCTTCCAAAATTATAAAATGAGGTGGAAAAAGTTGATTTCTTTATCTCTTTTTGTTCTTCACACATGCTTTGACACTTTCCCATATTTTAGGCTTTGTGCTTTTTTTTTTTTCCTCTCCCCTTGTTATGGATTGGTCCATGCAAATGGTTAAAGGAGACAAGGCTCATTCTATGAACATGTTATATCACCTCTTTGGGGCAGCCAAGCACATGTAGTCTCCTAGGTACAAAAATACTTGGTACTCAAATTTCTTCATATTTCTTTTTTAAAGTATCCATTTCTTACATTTTCTGTTTCTTTTCTCTATAACTAAAAAGGTGTTGAATCATTTGTTTCTAAAAGAAAAAAAAAAGAAAAAGAAAAAAAAGAGCATATATTATGTGCATGATACACATTTTAGTCAAAGCTCTTGAATGTACTAATCTTTTAAGCTCATCTAATTAACACCGATTAATGTTTTTAGTTTCTCTATTTGTTTCAATATATAATTTCTAATGTATATATACCTTCTTAACTTCCTCCAAAATATGATTCTCAAAAAAAAAAAAAAAAAAACCTTCCTCCAAAATATTTTAGATTTTTATATATGGCTTTTTAAGGAAAAAGTCTTAATGGTTTTCTAAAGAAATTAAATCTTATCATTTGAGGTGTAATTTTATTTTAAATGATGTTTTTTATTTATCAATGTTAGCACAATGTTATTTATTATTATTATTATTATTATTATTTTGAGATTTTATTATTATTATTTTATTATTTTACAATAGTAACTTATTGAGTGTTAGGTAAATATATGAGATTAATCAAAGAAAAGGAATTAAAAACTGAGACGTATTAGATTTAAATTTTATGCGGGGATAATATTAAAAACTTTAAATTAAAATACAGTGTGAGCTTATAAAATGTAATTTATTTATTTCCAATCATAACTTGGTTTTGAATTTGTATGTTTATTATGAGAGTAGGAATTTAATTAAAAATGCTTAAAAAATAAAATTGGATTAGTTTTTTTTTTTTTAATCTCTGGTGAAATAGTTTGAAAATATTAAAATACATATGTTTAGAAAGTTAAAAATAATACAAGAAGTGAATAAAATCACTTAAGTTTTTTTTTTTTTTAATTCCAAAAACATTCTATTTTGCTGTACTATTAATCCTCAATATTCTCTATGCTTAGCTAAAATATGAACTTTTTAATGTAATAATATGAAATTAAAAGATTCAAAACGTTTAATTTCTTAGTCGAAAGTATAAGCTTTAATCACTAAAACTATACTCATATTCGCCAGTGCAATTGTTTTTCAAGTTCCAATAATATATTTTGTGATAAAATAGACATAACATTTGTTTCTTAACAAATAGACATAACATAATTAAAACTAAAGATAACGGCAGTGAATTTTTTACATAACTGTTGCATTATGCCTTGAACGTGCTAATGTCCTGCAATAAGTAGTCGGGGGTCTCGCTGCCCGGTCAGTGAGTGGGGGTGTGGGGGCAACACCCCCATTGCGAAAACGCATTTCCACATTCTGTTGTGCAAACGCATGTCAATGCGCAAGCACATTCTGCATTGCATGTCCGTATCCACTAACTGCACTCTGTTTCCGCAGCACGCATCTACGTCTGCATTCTATTCTACGTTTACACTTTCTATAATAGGGTTTAATGAGAGTGCATATATAAACTCGAATTAAACCCTAGCAGTATTATGACGTTCATTCTGTCATCTTTGTAGTTCGTTTCTCCTTAATAAAACTCTGCCCCTCTCTGCCCGTGGACTAGTTAACACAACGTTAGTGAACCACGTAAATTCTGTGTTGTTTCTTCTTCTTCTCTCGCGTTTTCTTTATCCTCGTATTGGTTGTTGATTATCGTTTTCATAACAATCTGGTATCAGAGCCATATTTCGATAGGGTTCAAGTTTTCGCAATTGTTTTTCAACAACTGATTCGAAGATGTCTGGCGTTAACGTGAAAGTCGAGAAATTTACCAGAGGGAGCAATTTCAGTTTATTGCAGATTAAGATGTGAGCCTTGCTAAAGCAGCAGGGTCTGTGGAAGCCTCTTACCACCAAATGGAAGGATGAGAAATTGGACGAAGATGAGGAGTTGATGAGCCTAGAAGAAAAGGCGCATTCAACTATCATGCTTTGTCTTGCCAACGATGTCATTGCTGAAGTCGCAGATCAAGTTAAGGCTGTCGGTTTATGGTTGAAGCTCGAGAGTCTGTATATGACGAAGTCTTTGACCAAGAAGTTGCTTTTGAAGCAACGGTTATTCAGCCTCCGTATGTCCGAAGGTACGCTTTTGAAAGATCATCTTGATAAACTAAATACGATATTAATGGATTTGCGTAATATCGAATTTAAGATAGATGATGAAGATGCCGCTTTAATTCTGTTGGTATCATTACCACTGTCGTATGAGTTTTTTGTGGACTCGTTTATATCTGGCAAGGATACGTTGCTTTAGATGAAGTAAAAAATGTTTTACTTACTAGAGAGGACCGCCACAGGTTCGCTGGTACAACAGAAAGTGGAACGTCCGGTTTGGCTGCAGCCGGGAGCAAAGGTCGAAAGCCTAGAAAGAAAAAGTCAAAGGAATTTACTCCAAATTCTAAAGCCCGAAGAAGTATAATTTCAGGGAAAATGACACTTGCACTTACTGCAAGAAAAAATGGACATTGGAAGCGTGATTATCCTGGCAGTAACAGTTACCAACCTGATAAAAAGGAAGGTTTAGCAGCCATAGCAGTGGTTGACGGCAGCTCAAAATAAGATATGGCCCTAGCTGCAAATGATCACAGCTCTTCTAAAGGTGTGGCTCCTCGATTCAGGTGCTCATATCACATGTTTCTGAACAAGGAATGGTTTTCAATGTATGAACAGTTTGATGGTGGTAATGTATCAATGGCAAACAGTTCAGTCTGCAAGGTAGTTGGAATTGGCTCAATCAGGATACGAACGAACAAAGGGTTATTCTACATTTTGAATGATGTAAGGCATGTTCCATCAATGACCAAGAGTTTAATATCTCTCAGTACATTGGACAACAAGGGTTTCAGTTTTAATGGTGAAGGTGGAGTCATGACGTTTGCAAGGATTCAAAACTAGTTCTGAAAGGTATCAAACGTGGAACCTTGTATGTTTTGGCAGGATCAACGTTGACTGGGTTTGCTGTAGTGGCATCGGCTGCAGTTCAGAAAAAGGACATGACTAAGTTATGGCACATGAGACTTTGTCACATGAGTGAAAGATGAATGCAGATTTTGTCGAAGAGAGATCTTCTATGTGGACCCAGAGTACAAAACTTAGAGTTTTGTGAACACTATGTATTTGGGAAATAGTACCGCATCAAGTTTGCAAAGGGAGTCCACTGTACTAAGGGTACACTTGATTATATCCACGTCGACTGTTGGGGTCCTTATCGGGTTGAATCAGTTGGAGGTAGCAGGTATTGTTTGTCTATTATTGATGATTTTTAAAGAATGACTTAGATTTTTATGATGGAGCACAAAAATAAAGCCTTCAAGAATTTCAGACAATGGAAAGTTTTGGTGGAAAATCAAACAGGGAAGAAGATCAAGAGATTTCAAATTGATAATGGTCTTGAGTTTTGCCGTTCTAAATTTAATGAATTCTGCAAAATTGAGGGGATTGTTCGGCATTATACTATCAGGCACACACCTTAACAGAATGGTGTTGCAAAACATATGAACCGAACTTTACTGGAGAGAGCAAGATGCATTATCTCAAATGTTGGATTAGCTAGAAGATTTTGGGCAGAAGTAGTAAATACAGCGTGCTATCTAATCAACTGTGGGCCTCATACAGGTATTGATTGTAAAACACCGTACGAGGTATGGTCTGGTAAGCTTACAGATTACTCTTCATTAAAAAATTTTGGTTGTAATGTCTATTATCATGTCAGTGAGGGCAAGCTAGAGCCAAGAGCAAAGAAGGGTGTTCTTATAGGTTATGGAACTGGAGTTAAGGGATACCGAATATGGTCTCCTTCTGAGAACAGAGTTATTCTCAGTTGAAATGTTACTTTCGATGAGAATTCTATATTTAACTCCATTGTGCAGTCCACAGTTGCAGGGAAAAATAGTGGTGTTGATAAACTGGTGGAGCTGGAATTCAGTTTAGATAGAGATGAATTACAGCACCATGGTGGAGAATTAGATCAACATACTACAGATAGGTCAGATATGCCTACTGATCAGTCAGATGTTCAGCCTGATACTGCTACAAAAACTGATACCACTGGTCAATTTTCTAGTATGGAAATCAGAAATTCGAGTATAGCTCTTGATAGAGATAGAAGAACTGGAGTTAGAGCTCCAGTCAGATATGGTTTTGAGGATATTGTTGCTTATGCACAGCAAGTCGCTGAAGAGGTGGACACTTATGAACCGTCTGCCTATAAAGATGTCGTTTCGTGTAGCAGTTCAGAAAAGTGGTTTGCTGCAATGGGTGATGAAATGGAGTCTCTAGATAAGAATCAGACCTGGGAGTTAGTCAAACGACCAAAGGAAAGGAAGATTGTGACTTGCAAGTAGGTTTTCAAGAAAAAGGAAGGAATCTCGTCTTCTGAGGGGTTAAAGTATAAAGCTTGTGTAGTTGCAAGAGGGTTCACTCAAAGAGAGGGTGTTGACTATAATGAGATATTCTCACTAGTAGTCAGACACACTTCTATTAGGATGCTATTAGCTATGGTGGCCCATCAAAATTTAGAACTTGAGCAACTAGATGTGAAGACAGCTTTTCTGCATGGAGAGCTGGATGAAGAGATTTATATGACCCAATTTGATGGGTTCTAGTGTGCTAGAAAAGAAGATTATGTTTGTAAACTGAAGAAGTCAATGTATGGACTAAAGCAATCTTCAAGGCATCGGTACAAGAAGTTTAACAGCTATATGATTGAGCTCAGCTATAATAGAAGTCAGATGATTGTTGTGTGTATCATGACAAGTGTAAAGATGGTTCGATGATCTATCTTGTTCTGTATGTAGATGACATGCTCATAGCTGCAAACCTGAAATCTAATATTCAGAGGTTGAAAGATCTGCTAAGTGCTGAATTTAAAATGAAAGATTTGGGTGCTGCTCAGAAAATCTTGGGTATGGAGATTTATAGGGATTGAGAAAAGAAGAAACTCTTCTTGTCATAAAAGGGTTACATTCTGAAGATTTTATCAAGATTTGGCATGTCAACCGCGAAGCCTATAGATACCCCAAGTGCTACAAATATTCGGTTTTCCTTAGAATTTGCACTGCATTTTGAAGCTAAGAAGGAATACATGTCGTGTGTTCCTTATGCTAGTGCAGTTGATAGCTTAATGTATGCTATGGTTTGCACTAGATCTGACCTCGTGCATGCTGTTAGTATTTTCAGTCGGTATATGAGCCAACATGGGAAAGAACACTGGCAAGCTGTGAAGAGGATTTTCTGCTACCTTAAAGGTACATCTGATGTTGGTCTTATTTATGGCAACGAGACACAATGCTTAGTAACTGGTTATTCTGACTCAGACTATGCTGGAGATGTTGACAGTAGAAGATCGATGACTGGTTATGTTTTCACTTTAGAAGGTTTTGTTGTTAGCTGGAAGGCTACTTTGCAGCCTATAGTGACTCTGTCTACAACTGAGGCAGAGTATATGGCTTTGACAGAAGTTGCTAAAGAGGGAATCTGGTTGAAAGGACTAGTCGGTGATTTTGGTCTACATCATGATTGTGAAATAGTGTATTGCGATACTTTGAATGCTATATGCCTTGCGAAGGATCAAGTTCATCATGAAAGAACTAAGCACAGAGATGTGTGATATCATTTTCTGCGAAGTGAGAAAAGGATAAAGGTTCTGAAAGTGGGCACTGCTGATAATCCTGCTGATATGTTCACCAAGGCAGTTCCGCATGGCAAGTTCCAGCATTGCTTGAACTTGCTAAATGTTTACAGTTACTGAGGACCCCAAAGGACCATATGAGGCAGAGAGAAGCATCTGAGTTTGTGTCAACTTGTATATATTTGAATCTGGTATTCATCTGAATTGGAATACACCTGTGTTTGGTATGCGTTTCTACATACATCTGGTTTGTCAAGAACATCTGGTATACTGCTGGTAAAATCTGTTGCATCTGAAGGAGAGTTCAAAGCAAGGTGGAGATTTGTTGCATTATGCCTTGAACGCGCTAATGCCTTGTGATTAGTAGTCGGGGGTCTAGCTGCCCAGTTATCGAGTGGGGGTGCGGGGGCAACACCCCCGTTCGAAAACGCATTTCCGTATTCTGTTGAGCGAACGCATGTCAATGCGCAAATGCATTATGCGTTGCATGTCTGCATCCGCTAACCGCACTCCCTAGAGCATTCTGTTTTTGCAGCGCGAGTCTACTTCTGCATTCTATTCTACGTTTACGCATTATGTAATAGGGTTTAATAAGAGTCCATATATAAACTATAATTAAACCTTAGTCATATTATGACGTTCATTCTGTAATCTCTATAATTCATTTCTCCTTGATAAAACTCCGCCCCCTCTCTTCCTGTGGACTAGCTGACACAACGTTAGTGAACCATGTAAATTCTGTGTTGTTTCTTCTTGTTCTCTCGCATTTCTTTATCCTCTTATTGGTCGTTGATTGCCGTTTTCATTACAAAAACAATGAAATAAGAATTTATTCAATATAGTGGTAGAGTTCCACAATAAAACTCGAAATATGACAGTAAATAAATGGAACACTTCAAAAAAAAGATCTCAATACCACCTTTCATAATGTCGTTACTAGAGGCCAAAAAGGGTCGTGCTTCAATAAAATCGTGTATTTGTAACTAAAATATTATAGATTCAAAATTCATCACCCTAAATATTACTCAATTAAAAAAATAATAATAAAATAAAATAAATAAATAAATTGTTATGAGAGACCTTTAAAAGAATGACAAAAAACAAATACTTCATTTTAAGATGTTTTCCAATTTTTGGCTTGAGATTTCATATCCCACTACCGAAAAAAAATTTATAGCATAAAATGTAAAGACAATTTATAAACTAATAATATAGATAGATGACGTAGAGTCCAATACATATTTGTTCGAAAAATTAAAGTTAAAACTATTGGACACACTATTTGAACGTGAAATTCTAGATGAATTACTATTTGAAAATTACAAAATTACTTTTGCATTGGTTTTGATAATCACTTATTGTTAATTAATTCTAAACAATTAGTAAATATAAATTGTTCACATGGATAGGTAGATTCACATATAAAATACACTAAAAGTGCATGGACATCAATTCAGAAATAAGAAAAACAATTTGAATTTCACAGATTATTTATTTGTTATTGTTTGTTATTATTATTATTAAAGATTGGGAACTATATGATGGCCAGAATGATTAAAAGGGTATTAGGAACCAAAAAGTTATTGCAATAAGAATATTGCTCTAATGATTTCATGTATAATTTAATAATAAAAGCTTACCATTTATTTATTTATTTATTATTACTATTATTATTATTAAAGATTGAGAACTATATCTTTCCTAAAATGATTAAAAGGGTATTAGGAACCAAAAATTTATTGTTATACAGATTGAATTTAACCAATAAGAATTTAGCCAATAAAAATATAACTTTAGTGATATCATATACAATTTAATAATCAAGAAGTTACAAAGTTTGTTGAATTAAAAACATTAAAAATTTTGAATTTCATGAATTGGTTTAGGTGGTTTTGTTTTTAAAACACAATATTTAATAACCTAATTTAAAATTTTAAAACAAAAGTTATAGTCAATATAGGACAATCTTTTTTATATATTTTTTTATAGTTCGAACTAGGTTGCACACACCTTAACTACTGTTACAGTATATACATGGACATATCTTCTAATCCTAAAATATTTAGACGGCAAGAAAATTCGTAAGAAATTAATTCTTAAGTAGATGACCAACATAAATTGAACACATCGTCCTCGAGGGACGGCACAGTTGGTTGAAGACTCGAGTTTCAAGGGTTTACTCTTCTTGAGGTTTTGAATTCGAGACCCGCTTGTGAAATTAATTTGTAAATGCCTCTAAACTATATCGTGTTTGTTCGATGTATTCTAGTGTCACTATCTAGGAATACGTCAATGGTTTTCGAGATATATGGAAACAAAGTTTTGAAACTTGATTATAAAAAATAAAAATAAAAAAAAACAAAACAAAACAAAAAACTAAAAAACCAAAATCAAACAAAACAAAAAAAATGAATTTAACCCATCATCTATTATGTTTTTTTTATTTTTTTATTTTATTTTAAGGGTGACAATATAGTTTATTTTTTAAGAAAAAAACGAAAATCAAATATATTGTAATTGGAAATAAATTTAGATTTTCGTTTTTTTTTCTAATTTGATGGTTAAGAGAAAAATAACCCAATTTCCAAAAAAAAAAAAAAGTATAAATTAGGGGAGGAGGTTCACAAACCTTACATGGACGATACTATTGCTTTCAAATAAATGAGAGTCAAATACAAATTGAATTACTTCCTCCTAACAATGAAACCAACATGCCACAAAACCATTTTGGTACAATTTTTAAAAATGTTATCAAACTAAGTCTGCAACAATTGAGAGACCAAAATGAAAAATCCAAAAGTTTAAGCCTCATTTGAAAACCATTTTGTTTTTTAATTTTTGGTTTTTGAAAGTTAAGCCTACAACAATTACTCAACCTTATGATTTTTCTTATTTTGATATCTACATCTTACCTATGTTTTTAAAAATCAAATTAAAATTTAAAAACAAAAAAATAATTTTCAAAAGTTTGTTTTAATTTTTGAAATTTGGTTAGCATTCATATACTTTCTAAATGAAAGATGGAATGCATTGAAGAAAAGAAAGTAAAAATAAACTTAAATTTCAAAAACCATAATCCAAAAATTAAAGCCTTGTTTGATAACCATTTTATTTTTGATTTTTGGTTTTTGAAATTTAAGCTTATTTTTACTCAAATTTTCTACAATGTGCAATCTTTCCTACATCTTCTCCATCTTTTCTTAAGAAAGTAAGTGAATACTAACCAAATTTCAAAAACAAAAACAATCTTTTCGAAGCTACTTTTCTTGTTTCTAAATTTTATTTTTGTTTCTAAAAATATAGGTAAGATGTAGACATCCAAATAAGAAAAAAGAAAGTATACAATAACTGTTGTAGCCTTAAATTTCAAAAACAAAAAATTAAAAATAAAATAGTTGTCAAACGGGACCTAAATAGTTATCAAATGAGCCTTAATATCAATAGTATAGCAACACGTTTTTAAATTCACAACCCAAATTTTTGTTGAACTAGAAAAACATTAACTGTATTTTTTAAATTCAACTGTATAGTATTCCACTATTATCTAATATTCGACTTCAAAAGGCATCTACTTCCTTTTCCAATTTTTTTTCTTTTGGGAAAATACTTCATTTTTCATTAATCCAATATCATGAATAAAATATGAGTGAGATTTACATCTATATTAAACATAGTAAAAATGCACACCAATATAAACAACAACATATGTAATTGTCAAAGTAAACTAAAAAACTAGTAAAAAATAAATATAAGCTTGGTCATATAGTTCGAATTCTTCCACCAAATGAAGTAGAAGTCTAACAACATAGGTACAATCTAGTAATTAAGAGGTTACCAGTTTGAAATCCTAATCTTCAAATGTTATTATTTATAAATAAATAAAAAAGTTTGAATTCTCCTTTTCGATGAGTTAAGAAAATAAAAAGTAAGCGCACGACCTTCTGCCACATTTTGTTCCATATGCCTACACTCATAAATACATGTACACTTACATTTAGTGCTTTGTTTTACACAAGAGACCCTAGAAATTGCAGCTCAGCCTCATTTAAACAGAAAAAAAAAAAAAGAAAAGAAAAAGAGATATCACATAAGATTTTAAAGATAAATATATTTGTTTTCTTTTCTAATTTAACTAGTAAACTAATAGAATTTCCAACTTAATTTCTAACTTGAATTTTTTTTTTTATAACATAATTAATCTAGCTAAGATATATCTTTGACTAAATGATCAAATAGTCGAATCTCGTCGCTCCCATGTTCTTGAACTCCAAGAAAGAGACTCGACATGCACTGAAGATTTAATTAACAATAATATCTCTGTTAATTTGAAATGAGCTATGGTTTGGTTTATTTGACGCGGAAGAGAAATGCTAAAATTTTCGATAACAGTTGCAAAAGTAATATAACTCTATGGGAAGATATTATCCCTAATATTATTTTTTAGTTGTATTTGTATGTATCTTACATATATCTCCGCCCTAATGAAAGCTATTGGTATCATTAACAAAAAAATTTAAAAAAATAATAAAAAACTTTAAGAAAGAGAAGGAGTTTGTTTAGGAGTGTGTTTGGATGAGATTTTGGATGAGGAGTTATTTTTAATAGTTAGAAAATTGATGTTTTTGTAATAGTTTGTTTGGAAGTAGATTTTTATGGAAGAGTTACGGCAAAAAAAAATTTGGATGTGGATTTTAAAAAAGAGTTAGAGACAATATGTGAATTTGAAATGAGAAATTATTTAAAGTAGTTTAAAATGAATTATTAGAAATTAGTGTTTTAAAATGAGTTATTTTGAGTAGTTTGAAATGAATGATTAAAAATAAATGGTAACAAATGAGGAGTTATTTTGAAGAGTTAAAAATGAATGGTTAGAAATAATAAGTTACGATAAATCATTTTGATTTAATTTTTTTAACAGTAATCATTAAATTTGACAAACAAGCACCCTTAGGGTAACTAAAGGTAATAATAATTAGAAATAATGTAGTAGTTTCCATTTTTCAATCTCAATCTCCCATTGGATCCCCACATTAATTTATGCAATACCTGTTTTTGTTTTAAGTATCTTAGCCTCTCAGAATAGCTCCCATGTTCATAACCATAATCATCTCTTTCTCTCTCCTCTTTCCCCAGTCCCTCCTTCCTTGAGGATCAACAACTGGGATTGCTTTGATACATAACATATATTGAAAAATCAATCATTTAAACTCAGCAACTCCCTTTCTCTCTCTCAACAAAATTTAAAAAAACCCCAAATTTTCTCAACCCTAACTCCAAAATCTCAACTTGTTTCTTTTTTTTGTTTTTGAGCTATGACCTTTGAAGAGTCTCTAAGATCTCTATCTCTTGATTACCTTAACCTTCTAATCAATGGCCAAGCCTTCAGCGACGTGACCTTCAGCGTCGAGGGTCGTCTCGTCCACGCCCACCGCTGCATCCTTGCCGCTCGCAGCCTCTTCTTTCGGAAGTTCTTTTGCGGCTCCGAGTCCTCTTCTGGGGCTGTTGTTGATTCTCGGTTGGTGGGATCGAATCCTCGTGGTGGCGGAGGCGGTGGGGCTAACGCGCCTCCTCCACCGCAGGGAGTCATCCCAGTGAATAGCGTTGGCTACGAGGTGTTTCTACTCCTTCTCCAGTTTTTGTACAGTGGCCAAGTCTCGATTTTGCCGCAGAAGCACGAACCACGGCCGAATTGCGGCGAGCGGGGGTGTTGGCATACGCATTGCTCCTCCGCCGTCGATCTCGCTCTCGAAACCCTAGCTGCTGCTAGATCCTTTGGGGTCGAACAGCTTGCATTGCTTACTCAGGTTTTTCTTTCACTCTTTTGATTAACATTAAGTTGATAGGTTACCATAAATTTATCTCTTTTTTATTTTTCTTTTATTCTCTGTCTCAAATCCTGAGGAATGTTTAGTTTCTCTTGGATCTCCCTCTATTTTCTCTCTCTCTGGTCATTTGGTTTATTCTGAGTTCTTGGGATTTGGACTGTTTAAGTTTTTGGAAGCTGGTCTTAGCAAAACAGAAGGGGAGAAAGAATTTTTTCTTAATGATTCCTTTTTTCTCTTTCTTTTCCATTTCTTCATTATCATACATATAAGGAAATCTATATATTTATATGTTTTTCTCTTTATATCTTATGCATTTTTCTTGCCTCTTTCATAAACCTATTTGCTTTTCATCTCCTGTCTTTTCTATCTATTCTTTTTTCTATTCAATCATGAGATATCATATATATGTCTATAATATATATTTTCTTACTCTATTTTTATCCATTGTGTTGGGAGAAGTAATTATTGAACTAATACTTTAAATAAAGTTGCATAAGGATGTTTAGTTATTTTACACAAAAATAGTAAGAAGTATTTTCTCCAAACTCCATGAATTTCTACTAACAGAAAATGTTGATTATCTAACTAGTTCTCGATAAATGAAACACCAATATTTTGAGCATTTTCAGTTGAAAATTAAAGAGTAGAATAAATCATTAGATTATGATATTTTTATTTTCATAAAGATTATTTTCAAAATGGTTATTACATAAATGTTAGTCCTATTTTTCTCATCAAATTTATACTTCATAGCTTAAACTTTTTGTATTGATTTAGTTCAAATTTCTGAATTCTTCACTCTCTTCAGAAGCAGAACTTTCTTGGCAATTTTGGTTGAAACAGTGTTAACTTGATAAGGTTGGCAAGATTCATTTCATTTGAAATTTGCATCTAAATTGAAATCAATCTCTCCTTTCTCCTAGTTAAAATTTCAAATTAGCAAAAGAAAATTATCCCTACGAAATAATTTTCTATGAGTTTTCTTGACATTCAATTGTTATAAGATCAGGGATATGTCACGTGAGAAGCGTAAAGATGCTTGTTAAGCTTGCCCGAATACTGACGGTTATTAAAAAAAAGCAAGAGAATAGTATCCCTAATTGTTGAAAGAATAAACATTTGGATTTAGTGGTTTTTTAGTTGAACATTTTTAATTGATAGAAGTAATTGATAGAAGTAAATATTCTTTTTCCTTCTCTCATTAATTATATAAATGTATTAGAACTCTTTCCTTAACACAATTTTGGTGTATGATGGAACAAACAGAAGCAACTGGTGAGCATGGTAGAGAAAGCTTCAATTGAAGATGTTATGAAAGTTCTGATTGCTTCAAAAAAGCAAGACATGCACCAGCTATGGACTACTTGTTCTCATCTAGTGGCAAAATCTGGCCTCCCAACAGAAGTTCTAGCAAAGCACATTCCTCTCGACGTCGTCGCCAAAATCGAGGAGCTTCGCCTCAAATCCTCCCTTGCTCGTCGATCATTAATGCCTCACCACCACCACCACCACCATCACCTCCAACTCAGCGCAGCGGCAGATCTAGAAGAGCAGAAGATTCGTCGAATGCGAAGGGCATTGGAGTCCTCCGATGTCGAGCTTGTCAAGCTAATGGTCATGGGGGAAGGCCTGAATCTCGACGAGGCATTGGCATTGCACTACGCCGTCGAGAATTGCACCCGAGAAGTCGTCAAAGCCTTGCTTGAGCTCGGAGCAGCCGACGTCAACTACCCAGCTGGGCCAGCCGGGAAAACCCCGCTCCACATAGCATCTGAGATGGTCTCGGCAGACATGGTGGCAGTCCTCCTCGACCACCACGCCGACCCCACCATCCGAACAGTCGACGGGGTGACACCGCTCGACATACTCCGAACCCTAACCTCAGATTTTCTATTCAAAGGAGCTGTCCCAGGGATGACACACATAGAACCAAACAAGCTGAGGCTTTGTTTGGAACTGGTTCAATCAGCAGCACTTGTAATATCAAGAGAACAAGGGAACAACAACAATGGAAATAATAATAATGCTTCATCCTCAACTCCAATTTATCCACCAATGAGTGAAGATCACAGCAGCAGCAGCAATGGAAGCAATTTGAATCTTGACACAAGATTGGTTTATCTCAATCTTGGAGCAAATTCTGGTTCAGCTCAAATGGGAGCTGAAGGACCTGATCATAGACATGGAGGAACTGACCCAACAATGTACCACCATTCCCATGATTTCTGATCATGAACTCTTATTATCTCAAATTTTATTATATATCTTTCTTTCTATTTACCTAATTAATTACATCATCAATATATACATATGTCCCATCCTATGCATTTACATATAGTGATAATGAGAGAGAGGATATATAATTAAACTTGTTGAGTTCATTTTTGTCTTATTTGTGGGGTTCTTCCATTTCTTTTCAATTTTTCTAGGCATTTTCAATCATCATTCTATTAGGGAGAGTTTCAAAAAGACTATGCATGCATGGAGGTTGCACTATAAGAGATTTGGGTGTTATTATGTCTACTTAAACTTACTTCTTTTGAGTTGTTGGCTGGTTTTTTGAGTTTAATAATAGTTGAGAATGAAAGACTTGATTTAGGGGTGCACATTTATACTACTGAACTATTATTTTTGTTGATTGCATTTGTTGTTTGAGTTTTTGTCGGTCGGATCGAATTCTCATGGGGGCGGAGGCAGTGGGCCTAATGAGGACAAGCTTCACACTTCTTGCTTGATACTTTCCCATATAAAATATGAATATTCTTCCAAAATTTATGAAATGAGGTTGAAAAAGTTTTCTTTTCTCTTTTTTTCTTTCTTACAAATGTTATACGTGAAAAAGGTGTTATTTATATTCCCCAAAGGTGTATTTATACACAAAATTCACCAAATTAAAATCAACAAAAAAACTTCTCTAATACAACAGTAATAACTAAATTTGCGAGCTGCCCAATTATCTTCTCTAATACTCCCTATCAAGTTACTTCGAATATATGTATAAAATGCGCAACATGGAAAATAAGGAAAGAAGTATTGCCTGGTAACGGCTTGATAAAAGGATCCATCAATTGAAATGTCAGGCAAACACGAAGTAACACACTACCACTTTTGATGGCCGTCATCTTTTGATACCCGTTATTAAAAGTGTTTGTTATCATATGTCCGTCTTTTTAAAAAATGTATGTCCATCATCTAAGATCCATGTTTTTAAAACTCATGTTGTTAGCCCGTCATCTATGCCTTTAAATTGTAGTAGTGTAGTTTCAAAAATACTTTTTGAGTTTATTACTAAACAAAATAGTAGTGTAATTCAACCAAACGAACCAAAATAGGCCACTAATAAAATTTGCAATTGTCACCTTTTCAGCGGAGTCCATCTTTAAACTCGAGGCAGATGAAATTAAAAGATGAATACATTCGAAATTCAAATCATTGTTTTGGCTAAATTTCAACCTAAGTATATATGAAAACTTACTCCCATTTGGGGTCTCTCCAATAAAGATTAGAAGGTCTTTAAATTTCCAATGGTTTCAACTATCACAAGCCTCCAATAATGCTTCAAAGAACTCATGGGGTCTTTCTTTTCTATGATTCAAACAAATCTTAAATGTCTGGTGCTCAAAGGCCTGGAGGCCTCTTTACAAGTTGAGGATTCAAAAGAGAAACTTCTAATGGGCATAAAGGCTTAAATTAAGTCTTAGGCTCAACCTTTAATAGTCTATATTTATAGAGTCTCAAGATTTTAATTACATATTTTATAATATCTTTTTATATTTTTAATATTAAAATTAATTATCTTAAATTTATTTATTTATTTATTTAATCTCTCATTTAAATAAATTGCAACTTTTCAAAGTAGAATTAAGTATTAAAAATTCTCACATTTAAATTCTTTTATCCTTACAATTATGTATATTATTCATATAATTAATTCATATGTATTTCTTGATTTGAATCTCATTAATTATTAATATATCTAGTACATTTTTCTAGCTAGTTTATATATCTCATACAATAAACTAATTTCTCAATATTTAATATATGAATCATACATTAAATAATTAATTTAAACGCTTCAAATAAATTCTTCCAACATAATCAACTTATATTGTTGTGATGAGTGTGGAGACCTTATGAACCTGAAGTTGCAACGATTCATGCCTCATTCAATTAATTTTTTTTATCAAACTTAATTTTCATTCCTTAACTATAGGTCATTCCACTAAAACACTGTAACTAAACTTTTACGTATTGTAAGACAACCTATGTTCATGGATATAATCAATTATGTGTGAGTTGATCCTACACGAGTTGTTCATAATTGGAGTTGGGTCAAATTTTTTGTTTTGCCATATAATTATCTCTTCTTTTTAAGTCCAATTGATTTCTATAATGAATAAGTTGTTTATGGCCCAATCATAAACACAAGTCTTCTCGAGCCAATGAGAGACAAATACTCTTTGGTCAAGACTCGAAATAAGCAATTAAGGGAACTACTCATTTACTTTCCTAAATTGAAAAGTGGTGAATTTCATCTTGTTAATGTTATGTTCTCAACTTTCACTCTGACAAACCTCAATGTGGAATGCTTATTGAATCTACATCGTTTGTTATTTTCACCCATGCACAACAAATGACTTTTTTATAGACATAAGTTTATAACTCACTCAAGATTCAGATCAAGTCAACGTATGACCATCCTTGTGAAGTATTGTCCATTATCTATAACGAAGTTATTTATAGAGGTCAATATTTTGTGATCTAGTCTTATACAAACACTACTAGAAAAAATACATTCCATGACTATAATTTATAGTCATGAACACCTTCCATGACTAAAATCAAGAGTTATTGTATCCGCTGTCATGGAAGGTTCAACCATGACACTACAGTAAAAGTGTCATGATAGAATCAATTATGACACTATATTATAGTCATAGATGAATCATTAATGACACATATACAAAGTCATTGATGAAGTAATAACGACAATTTACAAGTGTCATCGTAGAACCAAGTTATGACATTTTATTATAGTCACGGTTGATCCATTAATGACACATATTCACATTTTATTTTAGTCATGGTTGAACCATTAGTGACACATATATATAGTCATTGAAAAAGTATTAACAACATATTAATATTGTCATTATAACTTATATATTGACACTTTTTTATAGTCATCAATTTATGTACTATGACTATTTATTGAAGTCAATTTATTAGTTCTCATGACACTTTTTATGCCTATTTACAACCTGTTTTGTTAGTATTTTTGCCTGTCAAGAAAGATTTATAACATGCAGCTTACAAATCTTATTCATCAAATATTATTTCATATATGACTAAATAATTTGTACATTACACTTGAACAAAAAAAAAATCAATATCAATAAACTTATAATTCTTAAAATGTCTACAAGGGGTTAGAAAACTAAAAAGTTTATAATATAATAAAGAAGCATGGTCTATTATCCCTTGTGTGAAGTATAAGTGGATTGACCAGATGCACAATAACTGTAGATGCAAGCGATTCTCATCTTGAACAAAGTACCTACACAATGTAGTAATAAAACTTTGAATTAGAAGTTGCAATAGAGAATATAAATATTCATAATATATTTATCATTCATATCAAATAACAATTGCTCATTTATTCTAGAAACTAAACTTAAGTTAGGGATTCTTATGAACCTTGTATAAATAATATCTCGCAATAACAAGATTGGAATTTGATACTCACCTTCAACAAACCTCCCGATCAAGAAGGAGAGGGAAGCCCCAAGCACCTTGGTAGAAAAAACACAAATCACAGTAGGGAAGAAGGGAAAAAGCAAAGAAGCAATGGCTTCGACTTCCTAATCAGAACTACAAGTCCTAGAAGTTAGAGAAAGCGAAAATAACCTTCAAACTTCAGAGAAACTTTGTGTACCTCAAGGATCCAAAATTGTAGAAAAAACAACCATGTGTAAGCACGCATGTTTAAACTAATTTCAGCTAGGTTATTGTAAAAAAAAAAACTAGAGAAAATCAAACTTGAGTCCATGGAGTAGATTTTGATAACATAATTTTACCCACTCGTAACCTATAACGCTTGAATCTAGGAAACAAAAAAGATGGATAGCAAGATTTGGGTTTAAACAACGTTAAAATTTTAATAGGTTAGAGCTTAAACATCTTGAATTTCAAGTAATAAAGTATTCCAAATAAAACTACTTGCCTTATGACTTGAAGTACTTTCAAGTCTAAGGACTTCAAAATTAGGCACCTAGCAATCAACATTTATCATCAACCACATGAAAAGTTAGTGTATGAATATGATTTTAGAAAGTAAATTACCATCGATTTGTAGTTAGGAGGCTTATATTAGATAGATGAAAAAATAAAATAATAGTCAAACAGTTAAAAAGAAATTGACCACTTGTACCTGTGAAGTTGTAAATCAATTCTCCTTCACCTTCAATACAGATAAAAGAAAATAATATAAACTTACAAATCAAAACTAAAGATTAAATGAGATAGATTACCGAACAAATATCAACGAAATGGTTTTCGTTTCAGGATTGGCTCAATATCACCAGGTTGATTGGTCCTCTTCTTCATCTCACATCTTTTACTTGTGAACTTGATTTGTAACTTATAAGCATAAATGAATTAGAAACAACTAGCAGAAACAGAAAAATATCAAGAAAAATTGTCTTGTATTCTCGATCAAATATTGTAGTGGTGGAACTGTGGCTATAACTATCATATGAAAAACAAAACAAAAAAAAAAAAGCTAAGAAAAAAGAAAGAATTACGAGGAAATGTGGTATTTGGGTGCCTCCACCATATGAAGCAAAGAATATTCTGAGAAAAAATAAATAATTACTAAGGCTCATATCTCTAATGGAAACAATAACTAAAAGTACCTATACAAAAACCAGCCAATGATGAGTTAGAAGCACAAAAGTTACGGGCTCAAACTCGTAACTTGATCAACAGAAGACTAAGTAGACTTTCCACTTAATCGTGATTCTAAATGAAGCAAGAAAAAAAAGAGTATGATGTCTCCGAGGGGTGGCGCAGTGGTTGAAGGATTAGGCTTTGAAGGTGTATGATGTTGGTGAGCAAACAAATAAAAATCAAAATAAATACTTCTATTCAATCCAACAATAAACAATAAATTTATTTGTGGCGCATAACTTGGCAGGTAAAAATTTATTTATTTATTTGTGGCACACTTGTTGAAGGCTTGAAGTTTGAAGTATACTATTTTTTTCCATGCATTCATTTAGAAATGCAAAGATACAGAATACAAAATCAAAATGAAGAACACAAAATAAGTTCACAGGTAAACCTGTTGCCTCCATATGAGAAAGCAACCAAGAATTTGAGTCCAATAACAATAAATACTTACATAAGCCGCTCAATGGCAAAGTTCTCACCAAGCTCTGCGACCAAAAGATGTGGTGGAAAAATCCAAAACGGCATTACAAGCAGGCATTGCAATTCTTCTGTTGGAACACGCCAAGGAAAAGATTAAAGCCCTAACAACCTCATATTTTGTATGTTGCAGTCATGGAGATCTCACCAGACCTAATTAAACAAAATACAAAGGGCAAGAACAAAAAGTTTTATTCAACAAAATCTATAAAAGAATCAAATATTGCTCACCTACAGCGTTCACTGAAGAAATAGGAAGTCATCCTCTTTGATAATGTTGTGCAAGATCTAACAAATGAATGACTACAAATTTTAAGAAATAGGAATTGAAGTCAAACCTTATAACTTGTTGAAAATTCCTAACATAAAAAACAAGCTTAGACTAATTAAAACAAAAACAAGCTTGATGCCCGTCCTTATGACCTTCACACTATTGGACAGTTTTTACTAAATACACAAAAATAATAGTTTCTCCAAGCGAGAAAGTTCAGAACAAAAAAAGGCACTAAAAGCAAATGTGAAACATACCCAACAAGTAAAATTCGGGATGAATGATGTTGGTGAGTAAACAAATAAATTTTTACCAGCCAAGTTATGAAGTGCATTTTTAGCAGCTTGGTTTGTCGAACATCTTAATTTCTTCCCCTTACCCACTCCAACACCAATCTTCTCGCCAGTAATCAAAACCTGAACCACACATTAAGAAAAATGAATTTAGCCCCATTATAACATAATTAGAATGGTTAATAAAGCTTTCCTAATTGAATAGTAACTCTTCCTTTACTTCTCACCCACTTTTTTATTTCGGAATAAGCACGAACTATTGAATACATGCAAGAATGAACATATATTGTTTTTTTTAAAAAAAGAATGAACATATATTGCTTGAACTTAGCAAAGGAAATAAGTAAATTAGAAAGCAAAGATTACTGAAGAACTGATACTTTTAAGTTGCTTCTTTGTCCCAAGCTTTGTAAATGGTAAACATAATCAACAATGTTCTTCTG
>JBBMKA010000026.1:11395912-11410810 GCA_037833695.1 Sechiopsis laciniata | reverse complement strand
TTTATTCAGCATGTAGTTGGACACGGAGTCCATAGGAGGATTTTGCATATTGTGGTTTAAAACTATTTATGGTTGTTGGAATAAAAACTACTGGCCAGGAACTTGTTTTGTTTTAACAAGCTTATGTTTGGAGGATTTTAATTTCAATGAGTTTTTATTTGCATAAGTTGTCTTAAATGCTTCTACATCCATGCATGCTGAGTAAGAACAAGGTTCAGGACTATTTTAGAGTCGGGTTCTTACATGGACTCCTTGTCATCAGAGGTCACGAACACCTTCCCATTATCTTCTTGCACAGCATAATACACCGAGGTGAGTGGACTCCCAGCCAACCGACCTCCCGGTCCATCGACGACTTTTCTTGAGTTTCTTCATTTCCTTTTATAGGATCGGTTTACTTGGCTCACAAGTTCAGATGAGTTGGAGTATCTTTGTCAATGGTGAAATGTCTTCATCATCGCCTGAATTCTCGTTAATTGATTCTTCTCTTTAACACCAAAATTCTTGTTAATTGATTATCTTGAATTTCCGCAGTGATGGGATTCTCTGGATGCAGTGGCTTCTCAATGCGTGCCTGCCTTGCTGTTCCCAGCGCTTTGCTTCAATGTGGTGCTACTTTGGTTTCGCAATCCCTGCATAACATTTGTATATTAGTGTAATTATTTCTCTTTTTACTTAGAAAATGCAATGTTATCTTTCTTAATGCTGAATTGTGGATGCGTGTGACTTATATCTATTTCGCTCGTGATTTAGTTTCTACCTGGCTCAATTATCCCGAAGAACTTAGAAAAATGCTTAAGTAACTACTCAAATATGTACTCTATCTGAGAGCTATCAATAGCAATAAGCGAATCCCAAATATCTTCATCTAACCATAGAAAGGAAGTGATTTGCAACTACTGTAAGAAAGAAGGAGATATCAAATATGATTGTCCCATTTTGAAAAGAAAGGGGTGGTTGCCAATTAGAAAAAAAAAAAAAATTAAAATTAAAATTACGCAAATTTGATGGAAAGATACGAATTAACATAACTTCCAGTTGTAATTGAGAATCAAGAGAGAGTTATGAAATGAATCTTAAATTCAGGTTGCACCTTCCAAATGACTTCTATTCGAGAGTATTTTTGTGAATCCAGATGAATGTGATTGTTATGGGCACTAATAACGGTGCCAAATTAACGGAATAGGGAATGTGAAGTTACATCTGAACAATGGATCTATAAAGCTTCTTTCGAAAGTCTGTTTTGTCCCTAGATTAAAGAGGAACTTGGTTTTATTGAGAACTTGGAATAAATCTGGCTATAACTTCAATCCAAGAACAGTATCCTAACTAATACTTTAAAGAATGAGCTATGCAGTTTGGATGACACAACTATAACAAAAGAGTTGCACACTACCTCTAGTTTGGTTTCAAAAGAAACAAAGTTGTGATATGATAGAATGGTTCATATCATAAATAAGAAACTTAAATACTTGTATAAGCAAGTTGTTGTATTACATTGGTTTTATTTGTTTATAAAAAAATATTTTTAAAATAAAAAAATCCACTCAAGTAAGATTTTGGTTTTATTTTTTATTTTGATGAGTTTATAAGCATATTATTCAAATTCAAAAAATACAAAATTAAACACATGCATTTATTTCTCAAACATTAATGCATATACAAACACAAGTATTTGACTTTTGGACATTGACTTTGTTTGGAAAAAAAAAAAAAAAAAAAAAACTCTAGACATTGCTTATCTTTTATATTCATACAAACACATTATTTACTAGGTTAGATATTTTACTTCAAGCCAATAATATTATTACTTCAACACATAAATGTATGCTCATAATCATTATATGGAATCTTCCACTCTCCATTAAAATAAAAAAAAAAAAGATTTTAAAATATTAAATATTTATATCCATGAAATAAAATAGACAATCTAAGTGGGTTGTAAGGATAAGGAGCCAACAAAAATTAAGATTAGCTAAAATAATGTATAATTCGATAATTAAGAGATTATGAGTTTGAATCAAACATAAAATTACAATGTCAAATTACATTTAAAATATAAAATAAGTCAAAGAGTTTTCTTTGAAAAAAAAAAAACTAAGCATTAAAATATTGAAATTATATATATACATATATTTGAAATCAAATACTGAAATAATATCAAATACTGTTTATTTCAAAAATAATATCCATGAAATAATATCAAATAGTGTTTACAATTTCAAATACATTTGAAGTAAGGGTGCAAGGCAAAATCAAAAAACCAAAAACCGAACCGAACCAATCCAATTTAATGGATTGGATGGGCTTTTTATCACAAAATTGGACATATCGGTTTGTAATTTGAAAAAACTGAAAATATTGGATCGGTTCCGGTTTTCGTTTTCAAAAACCAATAAAAACCGATCCAAACCGAAATATATATATATTGTCAATAAATCATATAAAGTTATCTTTATTCCATTATTTATAAGATTTTCTAAAGTCTTGAAGATCAACCTAATGTTTTTTTATCTTCCAAATATCAATATATTTTCTAAGTAACTTTTTCAAACTTTACTTTTTTCATATTACTTTGTTATTATCTATTTAAAACTAATTTTATGAAAGAAAATTAGATGCAAGAACCAAACTTGTTAAAGAAATTTGGAGAAGCTTTGTTTTAGTTAGAAATGTTGTTTTTGATATATTAAAAAATATTGGACATTGGATCGGATCCAAAACCGACGGAACCAATTGAAAACCGAACCATTGGTTATATACTCTATTGGACATTGGATCGGATCCATATTTAGAAAATCGAAGATATCGGTTTGGTTGTCTGTTTCGCACAAAACCGACAAACCGAACCGAAATCACCTCTAATTTGAAGTATAAGGTAAGTCAAAGGGAAAAAAAAGGTCAAATAGACTCGAGAAACGATGTTCTAAGAGCAGGGTCATTTATGTAAAGTCCACGAAATTTCGAACTATTTCTAGCCGTTACTCGCCTTTTATGGCTTGATACAATCATCGTGCAGGTAAAAAGAACTTATATTTAAATTTTAAAATTCTGTAGCCCATTTTTAAAACTCCCCCCAAAATCTCTGCACCAACGGCTCGATTTAGGGTTTATCAAAGACTGTTTCCATAACTGTACTTCTTCCCTTACCTGTATCTCCGACGATTATAGTGGGCTCGGCCTCGCCATTGACGGCGATTTTAGCTGACGCCGGTTTCAATTGCGGCGCTTTCCGGCTACATATCGGTTTCAGTTGTGGAGATTGTTTGTTTGTTTGTTTGATTTTGAAGACGACTCTGTATCAGACTCATCGGTTACAGGACAAGAGAACTGCATTGCATTTACTTGTACTGTTTCTTGTTCAGAACAGAAGCTACGAGGTTGAGTTTCAATGGAGGATTCTTCAAGAAATGGGATCCATAATTTTACTTTGACTCTTGCGTCAAGAAGAGCTGAAGTAGCTGGTTGGTTTTTATTTTATTTTTTTTTTGTTCGACAAGAGAGTGTATTAGTTGTGGAATCTTGTTGATCTATTCATTGTTCATTTATGTTCATTATGTGCATATTTCTTCACTCAATCCAGTGAAGTAAGTAATTTTTGGTGACCAGTCCTGCCTAGTCTGATCTTGATTCTTGTGTATTTTCTAGGTTGTTTGTATTTGAGAATCATGTGTTAATTAAAGTTTAATTGATAATTTTACAGCATGGAGGCGGTATGAGGCCGTCCAGTGGCTTGAAAGCTTTGTTGGCCCGCTCGGCCTTCCAAAGCAGCCATCAGAAATGGAGTTCATTTCTTGCTTGAGAAATGGTCTGGTTCTGTGTAATGCAATTAACAAGATTCAACCAGGAGCAGTGCCCAAGGTTTTGCAATTATTATTGGTTTTCTTTAGACCTTTTAATCCTTCATTGTAATCTGACCATCATTTCTATTCTTCGAACTAATTGAAGGTGGTGGATAATCCATACCCTTTACAATCACTTACGTGGGAGTGTCAGTCATTGCCTGCCTATCAATACTTTGAGAATGTTAGGAACTTTTTGGTTGCTGCAAAAGACCTAAATCTGCCTTCTTTTGAAGCCTCGGATCTAGAAAGGGTACATTTTTTTCAATTTGAATGTTTGTTAGCTTTTTTTATTATATGAGTTAGTGAAACATGAAACCATGGCTTTTCTCGCAGGATACGTTTGAGACCAAGGTAGTGGATTGTGTTTTGGCTTTGAAATCTCTTCATGAGTCAAAGCAGACGAGCAATGGATTTCACAAACATGTGAAATCTCCTATGGTTTTTCATTCTGCCAACAAGATGCATCCAAGACCTTCTTTGTTCACAGTCTCAATGGACTCTTGTAAACGCTTGGATATGTCTGCGATGAACGAGAAAGAACCTCCCGTTGGAATTGAAATTTCCGAACTTGAAGGTTTGAGCAGCCCTTCCTACAATTTATGATTGAACTGAAGTGCATTCATGCTATAAGTCAACTAGGATTAAAAGTCGGGCCTTTTCAATATATGGTTACTCTATCATAATTGAGCTTTATTACAATTTGATAATGTTTCCCAATGTAATGTTTCCCAATGTAAGGTGCAATATTTGGTTCATGATATAACTTTTTCCTTTGGACACCAAACAAGTTGTCTACTAATTTTGTATATGGCAAAGATTTGTTAGTTGCAATAGAAATGTTAGCCATCGAACTGTCGTAGATGCCTCTGGACAGGGTTTATCACACTCTAATACTGTCTTTTCTGTGCCTTGTCTAGAATTAATTGTCAAGTCACTTGCTGATTGCCTGGTTCAGGAAAAGGAAAATTTTAATGGGAACCTTCTTGTTTCTCTAAGAAAAGGAGATAAGGTGGGTTGAATGATTATTACTGATTCTAGAGTTAGCTCTCGGCAGATTTTTTAATGAATTCATAGCTTATATACAGGATCCAGTAAGGTTATTACTAAGGATTGTATCAATTTGTTCAGGCGAATCGCTTCAAGAATACTTTTCAGAGGTCAGTTTGCTTAGATTGTGAAAATGTCTTACACTTGTACTTATTTTTTTCTTAAAACCCATTTTGATTGTTACTGATATTATAAAAGCCAAAGTTGCTGGCCAACAAGAGAAGCTCAACTTACATGATGTATGAACTGAGATTCAAATCCCCCCCCCCCCCCCCACTCAAATATTGTTGAATTAAAAAAAAATCATAGTTCAGTTGCAATGATCCACTCATTGTGAATTGTGATGAATGAAAGAGGGATATTCATCTATTATTCACCTAGCATCGTCGTATACTACATAAATCTAGCACATACAACTATTTTAGATAATTATCGTTTGACTCTAAATTCATCTATTATTAACTCAAATGATCATTATCGTTTAACTCTAAATTCATCCAGTCATAGAAGATATGTATTACAACTATTTTCTTTATCTGTTTTCCAACCAGAATGCTCAACTGCAAGTCTTTTCAAAATAGAATCTTGTCATCTGAGTTTCAGAATCTCTTTTTTTTTCTCCGTCACATTCATTTTCAGTAAAATTCTATCACAACTGAGTAATTTTACCTTCCTTTTTCTACCAAAAAAAGAAGAAGAAGTTAGATACAGTTTTAGAAGATGAATTAAAAGAAAGAAGCAGCCCCCTAGATCGTTCGGATACAGCTTTAGATGACATTTCGTCCCTTGACAGTTCACAGGTATGCATAATTTGTATGTTTTACATTTCTTGAACTATATTGGTTTTTTTCTATGTAAATAAAAGCCAGACTAGGGTCAAGATTGTATTTGGGTGCTCAATTTCAAAATTTGACTGTTTAATCTCTAAACCCATCAAATGAACTGCGTTAGTGCATATCAATAAATACCGAAATCACTCTATACTCCTAAACTTTGTCGGTCAAACTCTCAACTAATAATTGTATCATTCTAATTGTTAAGCTAAAAAATTCTCGATCAAAGTCAGTTTCAAATCACAACTCCAATTATTTTTTTAACTAAATTTTTTCTAATAATAACTGAACTTTCATTAGTGAAACCATTGTATTAGTTATTGAGTTAGTTGATTAGTTACCTACTTAGCTTTGTAATAGTTGCCCACTTTGTGAACATAAGCCTTTTTTTCTCTTATTATTGTTGAAAGTTTGGTGGGTACAATGTAAAGATGTGCGCACCTCAACAAATCTAACTTTAATTTTACTGAACAACCACCTTTTCCTACTACATTTGGTTGACAAAAAATAAGTAAGATGTTAAATCTTAGGTAGATAACCACCACGGATTCTATTTCCTCTTAGTTTCCCAATACCCTTTGACCATGAAGCCAGCCCATGATGGATAGGCCAACGAATATGCATGCTAAGTGGACAATGTTGATACTAATATACTAAGTAAATGACTGACATACTGAAAATAATTTATTTTCAACTTTATCAAATATGCTAATATCAGCTTATGAATTTTTCTTAAAGCGATGCAGAGCTTGCTTCAAAAAAAAAAGCTGCAATCACAGCAAACTATTTTCTACTCAGGAGAGAGAACTTTTGGTAATTTCTTGTCTTTCTTATCTAATATAGTACATAAAGTTTGTTGTTGTATGCATTTTTTTTGGATGTGAAGTGGTGTTGAGAGAAGCATGAAAACAGTGGGGAGGCCGTAATTACTCGTAAATAGTTCTTAAAATAGTGGGGTGGCCTTAATTGTTTTTGGATTACTTGAATTTGTGATTTTCATTGTTTAAATATAGCCCTTTGAATATGACTTTATTAAATATGATTTTGAGTTTGCATTTAACAATTTTGTTTAGATAGACTGTAGACTTTCAGTTTTTTATTGCTTCAAATTCTAAGTATGAGGGTCCCATTTGAAGCCGCAAATGATGCAGTACTGGTGTAGTGTAGAGAAACATTACAAATATGTGCTAAAGCTTGATTGTTATATGATATATTTTTTGTCATACAGGATCTCAAAGCCCTATTATCTAAAACAAAGGGGGAATTTTATGAATTGCAGTCGCAGTTGCAGAGAGACTTAAAAGACTTGGGTAATTTCACAATTAGAAGAACTTTTTCCTTTTTTTGAGAACTTTTTCCTTATTTTTGAATAAGTCACACGTAAAATGCCTAAAGTTATATTTTTCATTAACTTTTCACAATTAGCCATAAGGTACATTTTTATTATCAATATTAATCTCTTTTTTTTCTTACTTTATGTTGGGTTTCAGAAATTCAGGTGCAGGAGCTATCAAGTGCTGCTCTTGGTTATCATAATGTGGTTCAGGAGAACAGGAGCTTGTATAACATGGTCCAGGATCTAAAGGGTTTGTATGCTTAGCGATTCAAACAAAACAACTAATCTTTTGACTACCAATTTGATTGGAGAACCTTCAGGTACTCAAAACGTTCCTATATTTATTTTATTCAGGCAATATTCGAGTTTACTGCAGAGTAAGGCCCTCGTTCAGTTGTTCATCGAAAAATAGGATTGAATTTATTGGGGAGGATGGTTCATTAGTGATCTTGGATCCATTAAAACCCACAAAGTTTGGAAGGAAAGTTTTTCGGTTTAATCGTGTATTTGGCTCAGCTGCAAAGCAAGGTATATTATTTTTGGTAGTTTATAATGTTACAGTTGTTGTTTGCTGACAATTGTTTCTTTTATTTATGTTGTTTAGATGATGTTTTTAAGGATATTCAACCATTAATTAGATCTGTCATGGACGGTTACAATGTATGCATATTTGCCTATGGTCAAACTGGATCAGGGAAAACGCACACCATGGTAAGAATACCCACGTTTGCGGATTTCATCTCAAGTATTCTCTATTTAAATGGCTTATGCTTCATAACAGAGAATGACGTATTTTACAGGAAAATTATAGCATAAGGAGAAACCCCTTCCCAATAAAAAATAAAAAAGAAATACAATATGCAAAACTTTAGTTCACTAATTATTGTTCATTCCTTGATCAAGTTCTTCCTTCTAAAGCATGTTATATGTTGACAGAATGGTCCATCTGGTGGAGCTGACAAAGATTGTGGAATGAATTATCTAGCTCTTAATGATATATTTCAGATTCAGAATGCTAGGAAGGACATAGATTATGAAATCAATGTCCAAATGGTTGAAATTTACAATGAACAAGTACGAGACCTTCTTGTTGCAGAATCATCAGTTACCAAATATCCTTGACCTATTTTTATTTTGTCAAAACTTTTCTAATCTGCCTAGATTTTGTTACTTTAAAAAGCATATTTATTATGAGCTTTTTTTTTTTTTTTGTATTTGAATTTGAATATTTTCCTTATTTAATTCATCAGTATGAAATTACTTTTATTCTCATAAAAAGGAAACTAACTATTGCTAATAACCCTGCCTACTGTGAAAACTTCTCTGATCTATGGGCTCAGTTTTTTCTTACTAGCTTTTTGTGTGTGAGACTATTCTTTAAGTTTGGAAATGCATCTTTAACTAATAATAAATTAGAGATTCGAAGCTGTACTAGTGACACTGGCTTGAGCCTTCCAGAAGCAACCCGACATTCTGTGAAATCAACCGCTGATGTTCTCAATCTAATAAAACTAGGAGAGTCAAATCGTGTGGTGAGTTTCACTGCTATGAACAATCGAAGTAGCCGCTCCCACAGGTAAACTATTATTGTAGCATGCTCATCCTTTAAAATTTTAATTTGTAATATTCAGTATATATTGCTTCTGTTTAGTCTTAACTTATTTAATATCCTCGCAGTTTAAATTTAGTTAGATTTGTTTACATTATTTAGGTTATCCAAAAAATCATGTTAGGGATGTGAGATGATGATTCTTCATTTGTGTGCAGTATTTTGACTGTTTATGTTCATGGAAAGGACAACTTTGAGAGCACCATTCACAGCTGTCTACATTTGGTAGATCTTGCAGGAAGCGAAAGGGTAGACAAATCTGAGGTTACAGGAGACAGGCTTAAGGAGGCGCAATATATTAATAAGTCTCTCTCTTGTTTGGGAGATGTGATCATGGCTTTGGCTCATAAGAATTCTCATATTCCTTTCAGAAACAGTAAACTCACGCTTCTCTTGCAGGATTCTCTAGGTACGTACAGTATTTGCTTTGATTACTTTCTTTTAGGCATTTTCTTTAATATTAATAAGTGATGGAGGTTGCCTTTGTGCCTTCTAGTTATGATTAATATAAGGGACGTTGGATTAGATAGAATACTATTACATTTGTTCCATGTTGGAGAGAATTAGCAAGTGGAGATTAACACATGAGTGCTTTTGGAAATATACTACAGTTGCTGGCTCCTTTAAATTTTATAATCAGAAATAATATCGAACTGCTCTTGGAAAGTACTGTTGAACCCTTTTGTGTACGTTGTTTTTTGCTTAATTAAGTACTTCAAAAATACATTTCAATGTGTAACGGTCCTAATATGGGCTGTATGGGGATTAGTAGGTTATCTAAAGGGTATTTTGGGTATTAGTTAGAGCAGTTCTAGTATTTGTAGTGGGATATTGGGTTGTAGTAATTAGGTTTTATTTTGTGGAGGCTAGGTCTGAGGACTTGGAGGAGGGATTCCGGTGCTCTCGAATACACCGGTCAACTTATCATTTTCTTTTATCTTGTCTAGTTATTTCCATTAGTTTTCTAAATTTTGGTATTGTTTCTGTTGATATCTGAAATTGGTAAGGTATTGGATACCACATCAAACCTACCTTAAATCCTAATAATTTTCTAAAGTAGCTCTTTCCATTGAGAAGTTTATGTATGATAATCATTTGACCTAATATATCGACAAAGATTCATTTGAAATTTACTCTGCAGGTGGACATGCTAAAACAGTAATGTTTGCACACGTAAGTCCGGAAGAGGATTCTTTTGGCGAGACTTTAAGCACTTTGAAGTTTGCTCAAACTGTTTCGACTGGTGAACTTGGTGCTGCTCGCTTGAACAAGGAAAGCAGTGAAGTCATGCAACTAAAGGCTCAGGTATATTTTCAAGTATGTTCCCACTATCACTACCGCTAATTTGTGCCCTTTCATGATTTCGTTACCTCATTTTAATTTTCCATCCGGGGTACTTTAATTCTCTCGGTGGTATAACCTCTTTGGACTCTTTTAGAGGTAAATGAAAGAATACAAAGCAACAAAAGAGAGCCCTCAAAATGAAACAAAAATTAAGACTTTAGTTTTGCTAGTGTGTCCATGTAGGATATGTATCGTACACTTGGATATTCCAACACTTGTTAGTATGATCAAAATGTGTTAGTTGTAGAAACTAAACCATCATAGATTGACCTAGTAATAAGAGTTTGAAAATCATAAAACATTTGTAAGGAGGAATGAGTATATATAATCTATGATGACCTACCCAGAAATTAATTTCTTATAAGTTATCTTAACAACCAAATACAGTAGGATTGTTTGTCCCGTGAGAACAGGCGAAGTGCATGGAAACTGACTCAAACACTCACAGATAAAAATTAAATTTAAAAAAAAGTTGTAAGACACAAATGAGAGCAAAATGCATCAAACTCAGTTTATTAGCACATAAATACATAAGCTCATGGACTTAAAATTGACTTGTAGTATAAAAATAATATTCATTTTAAAATAAGTATATTAAACATGTCATTGTTGTGTCCATATTTAGATGTTAAAAAACAAGATGTCATGATCTATGTCGTGTCAAATCCATGTAGAAATCTCATGTGAATAGTATCCATATCTGTGCTTCTTAGGTTGTATGAATTTGGTCCGTCCCTATACCTGTTAATTTGTTTACCATTCTCAATGTAGAAATCTCATGCTAAGAAATTGACAGTGCTGATATTGTCTATTTTAGATGTTGGGTGTCATGTTACTTTTAATCCATTAAACTATAGACGAGAGTTGGATTGATAAATTGTGAAGTATAGGATGAAACTGAAGCATTTTGAAGTATACAACAAATGATAAAATCATGAGAGCGTATAGGGACTAAAAATATGATTTACTCCGAAAAGAATTAATATAGCTAGTGGTCAAGTCTCGTTCAGTGCCAAATTTTAACCCTTTCAAAATCAAAATCACCCCAGACTTGCCATGGTTATGAATGAAATTGATAATTTTCATCAAAGGTTTTGTTATATATTTGAATTCTTTTTTATCCCAAAGTGGCCACCTACTTGAAGTGTGATGATGTTTGATATTACTTACGGCAATGGCCCTTGTCATGTATGTCTTGGTTATTTGTTCTTATCACTATGATGCAGGTTGAAAGTCTGAAGAAAGCTCTGGCTAATAATGAAGTTCAACAGGCCTTGACCAATAAATCAAAAGAACCTAGATCACCAAGACAAGTGGCTGAGAGAACTCCTCCACGTCCTCGAACTCGAAGATTGAGCATTGAGAATTGCAGCTCTGCTAAGACTGAGTTACCTTCCAAACAAGAGATAGGAAAGGGCTCAAAGACACCCTCTGTACGCTCTAGAAGACTGAGTTTGGAGGGTCCAAAATGTATTAAAAACGATGGCTCACTAGTGAAGCAACTAGAAGATGGAAGTAAGAATCCTAAATATGGCATAATTCAAAACTCAGAAACAATCTCTAGAGTTTCTCATAGCAACAGTAATGGCGCCGTTGCTTCCAAAGCTCCTCCTCGAAGCCCTCCAAGTTCTAGTTACATGAAGAAGAAGCGTATGATCGACGTTGAAGGTACTCAAATTCCTAACCTTCAGACGCTAAAGACACCTGAACAACCAAAGCGTGTTAGAAATGACATTCAGAATCAAATTCAAAGTAATGCAATGTTTCCCACCGATGACCACACACCCAATGTGATTAATACAGCTAGTGGAAAAGGATCTCGAATAAAAAGATCCATGAGGACCATTGGGAAGCTGATTAATGGCTCTGAGAAGAGGCAGGTTCTATCAAAATTATTTTTCATCGTTGAGCTCTACATAAAATGCATGCGGATAATAATATTTGTTTATTTTTATGAGTTCTTCAACCACATGACCTCTCATACACTCTTCTTGGCAATGCTGCAGTAACCGACAGAATTTGATAGAATCACATACTCCAACTCCAATGCAAGCTACATGTAATATTAATCTTGACATATCATCACCATTCACGGCTAACTCAAGGATGCAAAGAAGGCAATCATTAACTGGCATTCAAATTACAGGATCGAGCATGTCTCGAAGATCATCTCTTGGAGGGAAACCAAGTGACTCAAGTTAGTACAACTGATTTAAACATTAATAGTGATAGATATGGAAGGTATGGTATTCATTGTCGTTAAAGACTGGACTACAAGATACTGAGCCTGATGTTATTGTGTTGTGCAGATGTCCAAAATGTATTAGACACTAGAAATGCGAGGACCCCTCCTCCGGTCCATCCATCAGCCCAGGTAACCAAGCGATGGCTATAATCATCGTGTTGCATGTAGAGCGGATACTTGGGAAGGCGTAATTCAAGTTCAAGTTCGAACAAAGAAGTTACTTGAGGTAATTTTTGTAGGACAGCCTTAAATTTACAACAACCATAACAAGTGATATTACAGGTTACAGCAGAAAAGGTATCGAGGTAGAGCAATTAACTGTTGAATCCTTATCAACCAACATAACTTACGTTCCATTTAGAGGTGGGAATGAATTTCATGTAATTCTTTACTATTTCTTAAGTTCTTGTAATCAGTAATCACAGTAATTGATGATGATTTCTTCTCTGTATAGCAAGAGATGATTTGGTTTTCCATGTTATCATAGTGTAGTATGCCTGTCTCAGTATGTTCAACATAACTTACAATAAAGGTCAAAAAAACCCTTCTTGTGCAAGTCAAGTTGAATTCTTTTCGGTTGTAGACAACTAGATTCCTACCTTTGGCCAAATGGGTCTATTTCTTGCTTTTGGTTCCATGTGTCTTACAATACTAAGAAATTGAAATTGTCTCAAATAGACCCTAGAAGACAATCACAATTTTGTTTGGATTAAAAAATATTTAACACATCAACAATATTGTCTTATACATTCAATGTCAGTAGACCTCGACATTGGAATGATTTTTTTTTTTTTTTTTTTTTTGAGATTACATCAATTGGGGGGGTGGGGGGGTTCGAATCCATGACCTCTTGGTCTATGGGTGTACGCTGATATCGTTGGCTAGCTTTGTTGGCTTGACATTGATATGAATGATATTGCTCGTATTGACTATGTTTCATTTTTTGTATAAATGAAATTGCTGATATTGACATTGTTGTAATACAGAATGAAAATAATAACACTATTATTATTGATATGACTTGGAAGGAATATTATCTTAAGGTTTGTTTGTTGGAAGGAATATTATCTTAACTTGGATTACGTTAAGATGAGTATAAGTTAAGTTGAGGGGTGTGGGGGCAAACAGAGGCCAGGAGGTGTTTGGAATATATGTTTGTGTAACCTAAGTTTCATCACCTATATTTGTCATTTTTAATGCATTTTTTTAGATAATTCTACCAAATATGTATATCTAATTCTCATTCAAATTAAAATGGCAGACAATAGAGTAATAACAAAAAGTACATCCAACTCATTTTGACACAAGAGACTAAAAAGTCAACAAAGTATTAGTAGTTGTTCATAAAGTTAGGTAATTAATAATTTTTAACACACAGCCAACGTGGCCTACATTCGAGAAAAAGTGGGGTCCAAGGTCATCAACACTTTCTTAACTTATTGTTAGAGTGATTAATTCGCGGAGAATTTTCACCACTTTTGCTATTTTGGAGTCACCGTTCTCATTGGCGACTTGTTGGGTCATCTCCATGCCATACAACAATCCTATCTATTTGTTGATACTGCACATCAGCCATCTTCTGTTGATATATCTATCGTTTCCTCTTCTCACCAAGGGATCACATTGAAAGTCTGGATATCTTGTTGGGTAAGGTTTAAGAGTCTTTTTCCTCTGGAATGGAAAGCTTTTATCGTTAATAACATTATGAACAACCCGCCTCATCACAATTCCATTCAAATTTTCGTCTAACATTTCTCTGGCGGACTGTAAGATAGACTAAGATGTCTTATCTTTCTCGAAGACGAAAGTCGGGTCCTCAAAATATGGAAATGGCTTACTGTTAAGCTTTTTTGCATTTGGACGAGTCTAGCATGAGAAAATATAATATAATATACAAATGAATGATTATAGAAAATAAGATGTTATTTTAATACCTCGACCCAGATGTCGAATATTGTAGTCTTGACTTGAATGCATTTGTAAGTGTCGTTCTAGCATGTTACTGTTGTTACCCAACATCATTGTCGTTGAGGTGATAGGACATGCAATAATTTTTTGATGCATTATCCGCAGAAGTTCACTATGGTATTGATTCCTAAAAGTACCTTGTCGAACCGCTAACTCCCCCCTACACAAGGTTGACTAAGGCTTGGGCAATAGTGAAATGGGTCTAGTTGTGTCGCATATTTCTTTCTTCCTATTCTAGTCATGTTTTTATATCAAGGTTGTATGATATATGAAATGAATGAAATATGACTAATTAATTTCAATTCCACATTTACAAATCTGAAGATACGTAATAATGTTTAAATACATGCATCTAAAGTTCTTGATTTAAAAAACAAGAGTCTATATTTCAATGGATAAACATTAAACAGATAGTAAGTCTGAGACCTAGAAGCTTGTTTCTCATAAATTAATGGTAGTACATTGTCGCTTAAGTGAGAGTGTCCTCATCCCCTAATATCTTCAAGCCAATTGTTAAGTCTAGCTCTCTACCCAATAGACTATATAGAAGGCATCAAGTTGTTATGACCTTTATTGGTACCTTAGGTGTATAGAATGTTGGGTCTTTTATTCAATGTGGAGGCCCAGGCCCATTAGGGCAATATTATAAAAGTGAATTTTTCACTTTTAGT
>JBBMKA010000026.1:11371154-11384666 GCA_037833695.1 Sechiopsis laciniata | reverse complement strand
CCTTCGAGGATATCTATTTTGGGATCAACTTTTGAGTTGATCATTTGGCCGAGGGTAAGAGACCTTCGAGGATATCTTTTGGTATCAGTTATTGAGCTGATCACTAGACCGAAAGTAAGAGACTTCCGATGATTCAGGGGTTGTTTTGACAACTCATTCAAGGGATTTCTGTGTTGGTAACTGTTTGCATGTATACTTGAATGCCAAATGAGATGTTGTTTCGTACTGTACCCCGGTTGGGGATTCTTACGGAGTGCCTTTGTACTCACCCTTATTTCTGTAGTTTTTTCCACCAGGTAACTTGGGACAGCACCAGGACGGCTAGAGGAGGAGCAGTATGATCATGGGAGCTACCATCGACACTCTGTCTATGTTTTATGTATTATTTGATTTAGCATGTAGTTGGACAAGGAGTCCATAGGGGAATTTGCATTACGATGTTTAAACTGTTTTTTGATGTTTGAATAAAAATTACTGGCCAAGAACTTGCTTTGTTTTAACAAGCTTATGTTTGGAAGGTTTTAATTTCAATGAGTATTTATTTGCATAAGTTGTCTTAAATGCTTTTTCATCCATGCATGCTGAGTAAGAACCAGGTTTAGGACTATTTTTAGAGTCGGGTTCTTACAGTTGGTATCAGAGCTCAGAGTCATAGATTTTGTAGACTGACCTACTGAGTTAGGTCGTTTGTCCCCATGATCATCAGCACTCCAACGGCCGTCAGGTGTGTCGAAAGTTCTTTTGTTAAGGGTTTTTATTACAGTACTGCATCTAGTATACATGTGTTACCATTGTTGGCAGTAAGAGTCCGAGGGTGGACTAACCCTTTGTGATTTCCGTGTAGATCGCCAGTATGTCGGTTACACATACTGGAGCAGGGACGTCAGGTACTGCTAACAGAGAGATTGATGAGACGACGTCCAAGGTTAACCCGACCCGCTGGCCACCATTGGCCTAAGCTGTGGATTTACTCAAAAAGGGGGTAGAGACTACCTTACCTCAGAGAGAGACTTCTGGAGCAGAGTTTGCTTCGGCCATGAGAGAGATGATGGTCAGTCTGTTGGCTCAATAGAGGGCTGAGACCCAAGCACAGCTTGCAGTGCAGCAAGAGGAGTCCCAGGCACAGATAGCCAGTTGACGCAGCTGATTCAACAGTCACCCCCAGCTGCCCTAGCCCCAGTGAACCCTTCAGGTGTACAAGAGCCTATTATAGAGGCAGATGATGTTGATGGAGCCACCGAGTACAGCAAGTGGCTCAAGGATTTCTGTAAGTGGAAGCCCAGCGAGTTTAATGCTTTTGAAAACCCGCTGGTAGCAGCGGAGTGGTTGGCCAGGATGGAGTATATCTTTCGGGTTATGAGTTGTCCGGATGTCCTCAGGCTGAGGTGTGCCGCTCATTTGCTTACTGACACAATAATTTGGTGGTGGGAGTCCATAGATAGAGGCAGACCAGCAGCGTCTCCACCAGCCACCTGGGAATTCTTTAGAGCTGAGTTTCGGGCCAAGTATATCAATGAAGAGGCCCAGTAGGAGATGGAAGAGGCTTTCACAAACCTGAAGCAGGGGACTGACTCCATAGCTGGATATGAGAAGAAGTTTTTTTAGTACAGTTACTTTACACCTGAGTTGATAGCCACAGAGGAGCTTCAGGTTAAAAAGTTTGTTGGCGGGCTGAGAAAGGAGGTTGCTCAAGATGTTCGAGCACTCACTCCTAAGTTGTATACCAGGCTGTAGCTTTGGCCACCATTTATAATGCTAAGTACCCGCCGGTGTGAGCCTCTGATGCACCTGTTCAGACTGTTCAGTCGTATTATGGTCAGAAGCGAAAGTTTGAGTCTTTTAGTGGTTCCCGTTCAAGCGATCAGCAGTAGTGCCGCCAGGGCCAGTTTTGGGGTAGAGACCACCGTCGACCTCAGCATCGACAGCAGAACTGCCAGTAGGGCGCAGTCAGGCAGCCGCCCTAGTGTAACAGATGTGGCAAGTCACATTTTGGAGTTTGTGGAGCTTCGCCCCGAGCTTGCTACAGGTGTGATAAGGAAGGGCACTTGGCCAGATTTTACCCTCAGGACGGAGCAGTTGTAAGGCCTGCTCAGCAGCAGGGCCGAGTATTTTCTATGACTCGCTAGGAGGCAGAGCAGACCGATGCCGCAGTTGCAGGTACGCTGCTTGTCTTAGATCACTATGCATTTGTGTTGTTTGATTCGAGCTCGACCCACTAGTTTGCATCTAATTCATTTGTTAGACAAACTTGTTTGGAACTTGAACCTCTAGGGTTTGATCTGTGTGTTGCAACTTCTTAGGGAGTAAGTATGTTTGCTAGTGAGAAAGTTAAGAGTGATCGTTTACAGATATCCAAAGAGCTTTTAGTAGCTACCCTCATAGTCCTGCCTATGAGCAGTTTTGATGTTATCCTTAGTATGGATTGGTTAGCTGAGAACCATGCGATAATAGATTGCCACCAGAAGCAAGACGTGTTTAGACCGCCTAAGAAATAGAGCTTCAAGTTTCGCAGTATCCAGAACGAAGTGTGTCCGCCGATGATTTCAGCAGTGAAAGCCCGTCGTTTGTTAGCTCGAGGAGCTTGGGGCTATTTTGCAAAGTTGACAAGTGAAAACACTACCTCGTTGTCTGTTGATCAGGTACCAGTAGTACAGGAGTTTGCAGATGTCTTCCCTAAGGAGTTACCGGGTTTACCCCCGCAGAGAGAGGTGGACTTTACCATTGAGCTTGAGCCAGGGACTCTCTCTATCTCCAAAGCTCCGTATCAGATGGCGCCAGTTGAGTTATGAGAACTCAAAGTACAGTTGCAAGGGATGCTTGATCGAGGATTCATCCTCCCGAGTGTGTCCCCGTGGGGAGCACCTATTTTGTTTGTAAAGAAAAAGGACAAATCGATGCGCCTATGTATAGATTACCTAGAGCTGAATAAAGTCATTGTAAAGAACAAGTATCTTTTGCTGAGTATAGATAACTTGTTTGATCAGCTTCAGGGAGCTTCGATGTTTTCCAAGATTGATTTGAGATCCGGGTACCATCAGTTGAGGATTCGAGAGGCTGATATCCCTAAGACAGCGTTTAGGTCGAGGTATGGTCATTATGAGTTTGTGGTCATGTCCTTTGGGCTGACCAATGCCCCAGCAACGTGTATGGACATGATGGACAGGGTGTTCAAGGCATTCTTGGATAGCTTTGTCATTGTGCTCATAGACGATATATTGATTTACTCTAAGACCAGGGAGGACCATGCTTCGCACTTGAGACAAGTATTGACAGCTTTGAGAGAGAACCAGTTGTATGCTAAGTTCTCCAAGTGTGATTTCTGGTTAGAGCAAGTGGTTTTCCTTGGACACATTGTTTCTAAAGATTGGCATTGCAGTGGACCCCGCCAAGATTGAGGCAGTAAGTTTGTGGGGCCGATCGACTACGGTCGCAGAGATTCGCAGCTTTCTAGATTTGGCAGGTTATTACCGGAGATTCGTCAAGGACTTTTCTGCTAAAGCAGCACCCCTTACCAGATTGACTAGAAAGGGTGTTGACTTTGTTTGGGATGCCAATTGCGAAGAGAGTTTTACCTTGTTGAAGCACAGTTTGACGTCTGCCCCTGTGTTGTCCGTTCTCGAGGGAACAGGTGATTTTGTAGTGTATAGTGATGCTTCCAAGTTTAGATTGGGTTGTGTTTTGATGCAACATGCCAAGGTGATTGCCTATGCTTCCTGACAGTTAAAGCCTTACGAGAAAAACTACCCGACTCATGACATGGAGTTGGCAGCTGTTGTTTTCACTTTAAAGATTTGAAGGCACTACTTGTATGGTGAGAAGATTAAGATGTTTACAGATCACCAGAGCCTTAAGTACTTCTTCACTCAGAAGGAGTTAAACATGAGACAAAGGAGGTGGCTCGAGTTGGTTAAGGACTACGATTGTGAGATATTGTACCACCCGAGGAAGGCCAATGTTGCGGCTGATTCTCTGAGTAGAAAGACATCGCACTCCACAGCTTTGTTGAGTTCCCAGATTCATTTGTGGAAAGAGTTCGAGCGAGCCGGTATCTCAGTGTTGTTAGGAGAGGTTACCACCAGGGTAGCCCAGTTGACAGTTCAGCAGTCGATTAAGCAGAGGATCATTGATGGCCAGCTGAGTGATCCTAAGTTGAGTAGGTTGATTGAGAGAGTTTAGGAGGATGGGGATTTTGACTTCGTTTTAGCACTAGACGGAGGTTTGAGGTATACAGATCTGTTCTGTGTTCCAGCTGACACCGGGCTACGAGCCGAGTTGCTTACTGAGGCTCATAGCTCTCCATTTACTTGGCACCCAGGAGGTACCAAGATATATCAAGATCTCAAGTAGACGTTCGGGTGAATGGGTATGAAACGAGACATTGCATAGTTTGTTCGCCGGTGTCTCTTAGACAAAAACCGGCAGGTTTGTTGCAACCGTTGAGTGTGCCCCAGTGGAAGTGGGAGAGAATTCGATGGACTTTATCACTGGGTTGCCAAGGACGCCAAGAGGGTTTACTCAAATCTGGGTTGTTATGGACAGGCTGACTAAGAGTGCACATTTCATCCCCGGTAGGGTTAACTATACCGTGAAGCAGTGGGCACAATTGTTCTTAGAGCAGATAGTCCGGTACCATGGTGTGCCAGTGAGGATCATTTCAGATCTTGATTCTTGGTTCAGTTCTCACTTCTGGAGAGCTCTCTGGAAGGGTTTGAGAACTGGGTGCAGCTTCAATGCCGCTTTTCACTCTCAGACAGATGGTCAGACTGAGAGGGTGAACCAGATTCTCGAAGATATGTTGCGAGCCTATGTTTTAGACTTCCCAGGCAGTTGGGATCTGTACTTGTATCTGATGGAGTTCGCTTACAACAATAGCTATCAGTTGACTATTCAGATGGCTCCCTTAGAGGCTTTGTATGGTAAGCGATGCAAATCTTCAGTGTTCTGAGAGGAGGTTGGTGACAAACAGATTTTGGGGCCTGAGCTATTACAGATGACTAACGACTCAGTGCAGAAGATCAGGGCTCGTATGTTGACAGCTCAGAGTAGGCAGAAAAGTTACACCGATGTTCAGCACCGAGACCTGGAGTTTAAGGTGGGCCAGCATGTATTTCTGAAAGTGGCACCGATGCGTGGAGTTTTGAGGTTTGGTAAACGTGACAAGTTGAGTCCCAGGTTTGTAGGGTCTTTTGAGAACCTTGAGCAGATCGGTCTAGTGGCTTATCGTTTGGCCTTGCCCCCGATTTTGGCAGCAGTGCATAATGTCTTTCACGTTTCTATGTTAAGACAGTATGTGGCAGATCCTTCGCAAGTAGTTAACTTTGAGTCGTTAGAGCTGAACGAGGATTTGAGCTTCGAGGAGAAGCCAGTGTAGATTCTAGCCCAAGATCGCAAGACTTTAGGTTATCGAGAGATCAATTTGGTTAAAGTTCAGTGGAGAAATCAGAGGGCAGAGGAAGCGACATGGGAGTTAGAGGACGAGATGATGACGCATTATCCAGAGTTGTTCCAGTCTTAGGAATTTCGAGGAAGAAAGTCTTAAAAGGAGGGAATAATGTAACGGCCCAGTTTTCTATTCCGACTCTCTAGGTATGTTCGGTCGTATTTTCGATTGTTTGGTTGGGCCGTTAAGGCAGTTTGAGCCTTTAGGGGCATTTTGGTAATTTTGCCTTCAGGGTCCGAGGCTATTTCTGTCTTTTGCTGAGTTTGGGTTATTCCTATGATTTTAGGTTTCCAAGGTTAGAGTTGCTTTTTTGGAAGCTTAGAGGTCCTCTTGGTTAAAAATAGAAAAAGGGAAAATAGTTATTTATTGTTCCTTCGCCAGGATCTCCGTGGACTCTATATAAACCCCTCTTTCTCCAAATCCCAAAACCCTAGCCGCTTTCCTCTCTTCTCCATTTGAGAATTCTCTCTCTCCAAATTCTCTCTTTTTCCTTCCTCCTCTCCACTCCATCGAGAACACCAGATCGCCCAGTCCATCACCAATTCTTTGCCGATCTCCTCATCACCGAGTAGCCTTCACATCGGATCACCATCGCTGCTCCTTGTCACTATTTTTTCATCGAGCCACACAGATCCAGCCGCACGCATCAGCTATCGCAGCCACGCGATCGCCAGCCACGTCGTAGCATCGCTCGCCCAAATCGAGCCTTCCACCTCGAAGCTCACCAAATCCCGTTCGTCCGCAATTGCCAGCCAGCCTGTTCGCCTCAGGTACGTTTTGTCGAGCCCTTCTCATTCTCTGTTAGTTTTTCGTGGCCTGATGTCAAGATCTGTCGCCCTTGTTCGAATTATAGTCGAGTCCGCGAATGCATAACTCCAAGGCTTCACCCGATTGCTAGTCTAAGCTGATCCATTGTGCTGCGTTCGTTTCAGATTTTGCTCTAGCAAGCCCTTCGCCTCAGCTAGACGTTCATCCACGCTGACTCGCGATTCCTCATCCACTTCGCCGAGCCTTGCACTTCACCCAGTCATCCGTCCCTTCACCACAAGCCTTACCGAGAGCTCGCTTTAGCCTTCGCCGAGGCCTCGCTACCAAGCCAGTTTTTCTCAGTTTTGGGTAACTCCTTCCCAATCCTCGTTGTGTTTATTCAATTCATTTTTTTAGCTGTTTAGATAGCAGTATTTAATTCGTGCATGTTATTTGTTAATTGATAGGCCTGTTGGTTCTGCAGTTCAAGGAGCACTTTCTATTTGTTTGATTTTTCTTCTTGCCTTCCAGGTAAGGATTTCTTACCAGGGTTGTGTGGGGGTTGTGTGGGCCCTGCGAAATATTCATTGATTGTGTTCTTATTGCATGTTTACTTTTTACGAGCATGTTAGTGGATAGGATTGTATGTTGCTCTGCTCTGCTAGCATGTATTGATCCTGTTTCCACATGTTAGTGCCATGCTAGGTTTGTTCTTCCAACATGCATGATTCCTGTTTAAGCTCGTAGTACCATGGTAGGGTTATATGTTGTTGAGCATGTTTGATTGTTAGGAAACAGTGTTGAATAATCTTAGATAGAACTTGTTAGGTTGTCATCATCAAGAGGCTGAGAGTGGACCAACGTATGTGTCCCCACCGGTCAGGCTATGAGGATAGATTCCTTACCCCGGCAGCTGGGTGTGGAGTAGCTACCACACCGGCATAAGCCTAGTCTATAGCCTGCTAGAGCGGAACCCTGCCAATGGTACAAGCCTACCTTAGCCGGTTCTTAGCTTCAGGCGTCAGTGGTATTCAGGATGCTACAGTTAAGGGCTGAGGGCCTCGCACTACTCTAGATCAGTGACACCGCTTCCGAGTCTTTAGGCATGCGTACCTTGACCGGCGTAGTTTGTCCTTAGGCCTCCACATTTATGCAGTTTGCAGCAGCATGCGGTGTCCGCGCACACACGTTAGGCTCTGGAAGGAGAGCTCCGTCGGGCTAATGTTCTTGAGTACACCATTTCCTTTCCAAGTTTAGAGCCAGACACTAGGTACTCTCCCAAATGTCTCAGGACCAGTTTGGAGAGCTGGTCAGGACCGGATTTTGAGTTGATCACTTGGCCGAGTGTATGAAATCTTCGAGGATATCAATTTAGGATCAACTTCTAAGTTGATCATTTGGCCGAGGGTAAGATACCTTCGAGGATATCTGTTGGGATCAGTTATTGAGCTGATCACTAGGCCGGAAGTAAGAGACTTCCGATGATTCATGGGTTGTTTTGACAACTCATTCCAGGGATTTCTTTGTTGGTAACTGTTTGCATGTATACTTGAATGCTAGATGAGATGTTGTTTCGTACTGTACCCCAGTTGGGGATTCTTACTGAGTGCCTTTGTACTCACCCTTATTTTTTGTGGTTTTTTCCACCACGTAACTTGGGACAGCACCGGGATTGCTAGAAGAGGAGCTGTATAATCATGGGAGCTGCCATCAACACTCTGTCTATGTTTTATGTTTTATTTGATTCAGCATGTAGTTAGACACGGAGTCCATAGGGGAATTTGCATTATGATGTTTAAACTCTTTTTTTATGTTTGAATAAAAATTACTGGCCAAGAACTTGCTTTGTTTTAACAAGCTTATGTTTGGAAGGTTTTAATTTCAATGAGTATTTATTTGCATAAGTTGTCTTAAATGCTTTTTCATCCATGGATGCTGAGAAAGAACCAAGTTTAGGACTATTTTTAGAGTCGGGTTCTTACAAAACATAAGGCCCATCAATGTTCTGCTCGAAACCAATTGATTTGATTACATTATCAAATCTTTTGTTCCAAGATCTGGACGCTTGTTTCAATCCATAAATGGATTTAACAAGTTTGTAAACTTTTTGATCTTGTCCTTTGGACTCAAACCCTTTTGGTTGCTTCATGAAGATATCCTCTTCAAGATTGCCATTTAAGAACGCATTCTTGACATCCATCTACCATATCTCATAGTCATAATATGAAGCAATGGATAAGAGGATCCTTATAGACTTTAACATAGCAACAGGGGAGAAGGTTTCTTCATAATCCACTCATTCTCTTTAAGTGAAGCCCTTTGCTACAAGTCTAGCTTTGAAGGATTGCACATTCCAATCTACACCCATTTTTCTCTTGTAGATCCACTTGCACTCAATAGGCCTTACATCCTTTGGTGCATTTACGAGTGACCAGATTGAATTGAAGTACATCGACTCCATTTTGAGGTTCATGGCTTCTATCCATTCTTCCCGATCAATTTCCTCCATTGCCTTTCTAAGAGACTAAGGATCTTCAACAATATCCTGAATAACGTTGTGTGTCTCCAAGATACCTATATAGGGAATCAGATTATTTCTAATCCTCCCACTACATCGAGGTAGACGTCTTTCTTGACTTGGTGGGATTTCTATGTCAAATCCCAAGGATTCATCAACTATCCTAACTGATGAGTTTCCAGCATCCAATGTTGGTGAGCTGTCAACAACCCTTGTTGACCCTCTTGCAACAACACTTGTTATAGGATTTGTAGCATCATTGGAAGACAAACTTTCAAAACTATTGTCGATCAAGGTTTATGGTTTCTAACATAATCCTCTTCTAAGAATGTTGCATTTTTCGATACAAACACCTTATTTTCATCTGGGTTTTAAAAATAACCCCCTTTCGTTTCCTTGGGGTAGCCTACAAATAGGAATAACTTTGAATGTGGTTCTAATTTCTTTGGATTTTTAGTCAGCACATAGGCCGGACATACCCAAATTCTGAAGTGACGTAAACTACCTTTACATCCCCTCCACAACTCATAAGGTGTCTCCAAGACACTCTTTATGGGTACCATATTTAAAATATATAATGCAGTCTCTAACACGTATCCCCAAAACAATATCGGCTATTGAGCAAAGCTCATCATCGACCAAACCATTTCCAAAAGGGTTCTATTTCTCCTTTCTGAAACACCATTATGATGAGGTGTTCCAGGTGCCGAGAGTTGGGACGTTATTCCATGTTCTACTAAGTTGTTCTGAAATTCCAGGTTCATATACTCTCCACCACGATCTGATTGCAGTTTCTAAATCCTTTTATCTAATAGGTTCTCAACCTCTGCCTTAAACTCTTTAAATTTTTCAAGAGTCTCCCACTTGTGCTACTTTAGATAAATATGCCCATATCTAGAGTAGTCATCAGTAAAGGATAAAAGTACTCATACCTTCCCCGGCCTTTAACATTCATCAGACCGCATAAGTCTAAATGTATAAATTCTAAGGGTTGGTTGGCTCTAGCTCCCTTTGTTGTAAAGGGCCTTTTGGTCATCTTGCATTTTATACAAGATTCACATACAGGTAAAGTGTCCTTCTCTAACCCAGTTAGAGAACCACTTTTTACTAACCTTTCAATCCTATTGAAATTTATGTGACCTAACCTTAGATGCCAAATATATGTATTCGATTCAGGAGAAATTCTTTGTCGTTTGTTTGTTCTACTATTTGCTATTTTAAATAATTCAGTATTTAGAAGTGTCTTACAAACCCTAGGTTTGTGCATATACAAGTTATTTTCATTAATTTCCGAACAAAGCTCCAAGCCATTATTTGAAATAGAAACTAAATTAAAATTTATTGAATGAAATTTTTCTACAAGGCAAGAAACTGAAACTAGGTTCCTCTTAATCCGAGGAACAAACAGCACATTCTCTAACAATAAAAAAGAATTGCTGAAAAATAACTTGACACTTCCAACAGCGGTTGCCGAAATAACTTCACCGGTCCCCACCTTCAAGGTTATCTGCCCAGGTTCTAACTACTCCCAAGAGTCACTCCTAGAAATGAAGAACAAATGTGATTAAGTGGTGCTCGAATCTAATATCCAACCATTGGATGATTCTTCCACGAAACAAGACTCTAGAACCAGTAAACGAGATTTACCTTCTTTGTCTTTCTTCATTCCTTTGTACTCAGGACAAGTCCTTTTCCAATGACCAAGCTTTTGAAAATGGAAACATTTTTCATCCTTATCGGCATTGACTTTCCTTGGAGCATTGTGCTTATTCTTACTCCCACTAATCTTCTTCTTCTTTGAGAAATTTTCCTTGAATGTCCGACCTTTAGGCTTGGTTCCTAAACCCGTGATTCCAGAACTCTTATTCTTGGTGACAACATTTGCCTCCCGCTCTTTGTCCTTGACTTTCATCATGGACTCAAAGGTTTAAAGTTCATTAAGAAGAGTAGTGGGGTTAAAGGCAATCTTGTTCATAACAAATATTGCTATTAAATTGTAAGAAGCTACTTGGTAGCATCTCAAGAATAAAGTTTACCTGACTAGCTTTGTCTATTACGACCCAGAGAGCATCATGCTTTACCTAAGACGACGACTGCCCAAAAATTTCATAAAGGGCTCTCATCATCTCTAAAGCAGTTACCATGTTCTCTAGTTTCTTAGCTAGAATGTCCGAGACACTTGCCAAGATATAGACCCTTGCCTTTTCGTTAGCATTATGCCAATGACCATGCGCCTCACGAACATTTCGTGCCGCATTAGGTGGCAGTGCCAGAGGACATTCCTCCGTGAGAACAAACTTTTTGTCATCGACAACAAGAATCGTGTTGATATTGTTTTTCCATGTAGTATTTTTCTCCGGTTAATTTTTCAATTGACATTATCGAGATAAGTGATTTAGGCGTTGTGCCAAAATAAGAAAAAGAACATTTCTGTTTGATTGCCATTTAAAAACATCATTCATAGGTTTTGGCATAAAGTTGATTTAAAAACTTTCCAAGTTAAAATCAACAAGAAACTCTACAATTGTTTAATATTAATGCCATGGTACAACTACAAAGGTTTAGGGTAAGTGCCATCGAATGATAAGTCAAGTACTCCTTCCTAGCGTGAGACTTTTCTCAACCAGAAACTCAATACCAGGATAACTCTTATCCCTATGGTTCCAGCTACCATTTTTTGATCTAGGACTTGGCTAACTCCTTAACAAATCCCTTGATAATGAGGCCAATCAATTAGAACAGTTAATCTCTCTCAATAAGTGTCGTCGAATGATAAGTCAAGTACCGATCGAGATCACAGTCCTATCCCTTTTGGGAAACTCGCCCTGATATTGATCCTGGTGAACACATACCGAGGGAGGTCGATTCAAACTGCCGACACGTAGCCCCACTAAGATCTCACGATGCAAGTTCTTGATGGAGATCGTAGGATCAATTGACACCGATCCTCTCCCACTATCTAGTTTTGAATAGGGTTCCCTCCCACTCAGATGAACTAGGCTAATCTTATTCATCCAAGTCCCAATCTTTTACCTACCTTGGTTAGATTGATTTTTAATGTGAATTGCCAAGTTTTTACTCTAAAACTAATCACATTATTTGAGCCTATACAAAGTAATCTATAATTCTTGGTCGTTTCAACCCCCAGGTAGAGGTGTTTCGTAAACCGTCATCTTAAATACCTCTATCCTTCGGCAGAACCTTCCTTGGGCGGGGTTCCCTTCCAACCATTATTTATTTTGAGATCTACATGCTGAACAATCCTAAATATGGAATCTAATTCCTAAAAAATATATCTAATATATTTAATATACATTTAGGATGCGTGAATCTTTTTAACCTATGGTAGGATTTTAAATGTATATGACATACTTTATGCAACAACCAAGACATGCAAATAAGCAACATATAATTTAAGTAGTTAATCACCGATTTGATGTTTGGCATATTTCTAGGAAATTTAAATTGTGCCATAAGCTATGAAATTCTCCAAGAATAATCTTTGTCTTCACTTCTTGATCTTCTGGAAACTTTTACTAGCAAGAATAAATTCCTTTAAATATTTACCAAATATTTTCCAAAAATATTTTAATATTTAAATAACTCCAAGATAAAGATTTTCATAAAATTATTTCATTAAAGATCTTCCAAAGATTATTAATTTAATTTTAAATCTTTATTTAATTATCTTTTAATTATTTATGGTTACCCATATTTTCCAAAAATATTAACCATAATTAAATCCAAGATATTTTCTTAAAAATATCAAGTTTTAAAAGATAATAAATATTTTTCAAAAATATTTCAATTAAAAATGTTATTCCTACCCAAATATTTTCTAAAAATATTCTTCGAAAAAAATCTCATTCTTGGTGTTCTTCGCGGTGTTCTTCGTGTTCTTCGCGGTGTTCTTCATGTTCTTCACGGTGTTCTTCGTGTTCTTTGTCTTTTTGCCAATTTTAAATTCCATAAAGTCGAAAAACAAAATTGTACAAAGTTTTTCCTATACCCATATGCTTGGGTTTACACAAGATCTAAGAATTTATAAAAATCCTAATGCCAAACAAAAAACCTCCAACCAAAAACAATAATAATTTAACATTCATCAAATAAAAAATAATACCCACCAATAAAAAGATTCCAACAACCACAATCACCTTGAGTCAAAGCTCTGATACCAATTGTTGGGAATAAGGGGTAGGACCATGCATTTAGTGCAGCGAAAGCATGTGAATAATAAAAATTTCACAATAATTAATTATCTTTGATTAATCAAATTAATCTAAATGCAAGCCTCTGATCTAATCTGGTAGGTCTTTATGTTGAGTAGGATCAACTATTCTCCGTGGAAAAACTTGAACGATCTCCTCCGCTCTTCCAGACTATGGCTTCTTTGCTACCACTTAGTGCTTGGTGGGAAGCCTTTAGAGAAGAGAGCTAAGGAACTTTGTCAGAATAGTCTGATTATGGAGGAGAAAAGAGATCTCAGCTTTCAGAGAGGTTTTTCAACTTATGAGAAAGGTTACTCTGAAAGTGAGTATGATAATAATGAAAGCCTCCAAGGCTTCCTATTTATAGTTGAGTGATGGAGACTCCAATTTAGAGCTTTTCAATGTGGGACAAAACATTATGTATTTTTGCCATTTGATTTTTCCATTTAATTTTCGAAAAAATCATATTTTTATTTATTTTAATGGATATTTATCCAATAAATTTCAATTCCATAATACATCCAATATATTATAAATAAATAAATATCTAATTAATATATCCAATATATTAATTCTCTACTTTAATAATTATCCAA
>JBBMKA010000026.1:11337311-11371054 GCA_037833695.1 Sechiopsis laciniata | reverse complement strand
TATGTTTTAGTAACATTTATGCCCAATTTAATTTTTTAAAATTTTGATTTAGGTACATATTGAAGCTTGAGATGGTAACTTTTGTTTTTCTATGTTTTTAATACAAATTTATGCATAAAAAATTATCGATTGGATTTCAATAAGCAATGTTTCTCATCTCATATATATGTTTTTTAAACTACAAAATATATTGATGAAAACCGAGGAACTCAACTCAACCCAATCCAAAATTTTGGGTTGGGTTGAAAACGTCCCTCAACCCAACCCAACCCATGTACACCCCTATTTTACACTAAGTATAATATTTTCACCCATGTTTATTTTTGTTATTTGTTTTAAAATTTAGTTAACATAAGTTGAAGTGAATTTAATTTTGAGATAATTATGAGATTAGTCAAATAAAAAATAATTATAAATATAGTCATTTTAAAAAAATTAGCAATTATATAGTTAATATTATGATTGAGTATTATCACGTCACATACTCTCTTATAATAATGTACTAATAATACATAATATTATATTTTAAAATATAGTATTAAAACGTACTAACAATTAATTCTAAAAAAAAATATATCAACAACTATACATATAAATATTTTAAGATTTGACTATATTGATGAATATTTTGTGAGAAAAATCCATTAACTGCCATTTCAAGGTATTTCAAAAAAAATAAACTACCATTTCAAGGTTAATACATGTCACGAAAGCAAATATTCACAATTGTTCTCTCTCTCTTTTTTTTTTTTTTTTTTTTTTTTTTCTTTTTTTAATTCTACAAACAATTGAACATTTTAACGGATTGTGACGGATGCCAGACTTTAATTCATATATTAAATATTTTTTCTTTTTATTTTAAAGTAATAGATCCAAAATCTTCTCAAAATTTAATACATTTAGCCATTAAAATGGGCAAATTAAAAAATGAGGGTGTTGATTTCAAATTAATCACAAAATAGAGGTAAATTTTTTGTTTTATATGAAAAGTGGTGATGTGGCCTGTCTGTTCCTCTGCCTGCTCTGTAAATGGCAGTCTAATTTTTTTTTAGGCAATTTTTTTTTTTAAAATTTAAATATAGTTTAAGTCTTTTTTTTCTTTTTAGATATGCTAACACTTTAAATGAATATATACTAACATTTTGTACATATATATATATATATAATAACATTTTTTTATTTTATATTATACATTATATCATAATTTTTTTTTTTTTAAAGCCAGTAAAAAAACTAAACTATTAAATAATGACATAAAAAATTAATAATTAAATTCAATGTAGTTTTAAATTATTTTAATGAACAATTTAAATTGTTTATTTAATCTATTCAAAAAACTTCTAAAATATAAGTTTTGAAAATTAGAAGAAAAAAAAACTATAAGTATGAAATAAAGAATAATATAAAACTCATGAAATGAACTGTAAGAATCAGCGGCGCGTTGATTTCATTAATTGGTAGTAATTCAGTTCAATACCATAGTTATTAGTAAAATGTAGATTTTAAAATAATTACATTAACGCCAAAATGAGTAATTAATATCTTGTATTAAGCAGTAATTAGTTGATTACGAGTTCGAATCCTAAATAATATTGTAAAAAAATAAAACAAAATAATAATAAAAAGTCATGATGACTACTTTTATGATATTTTTAAATAAATCATTATGATTTTAAGTTTTTTTCAATGAGTGATTACAAATGAAGAAAAAAAAAAGTTGGTAGAACACATTTAAATTAAAGTATATTAATTAGATACTTTAATTATATTGAATTATCACTATCTTTTAGTAAAAAGCGAACTGATCAATTGGATTGATTCAGATTTTTCACATAATATTGAACATATTGGTTTTTATTTGGAGAAAATCGAAAGTTATTGGATCAGATCGGTTTCCATTTGTAAAAATCATAAAAAAATAAATCAAACCAATATTGATTTATTTACTTTCATATTTTTTTTATATGTTAGTTTAACTTTTTCATGGTAAATTTTTATTTGTTACTTAAAAAAAACTAATTATTTTTGTTTGAATTAATTATAAATTTTAAGATTTTTTTGTTAGGAAAATGATATTAAAATAGGAATTAGAAGTAAAATAGCAAGTAAAATAGTAAAAAAGAATTAAACTGTAGAGAATCGGATCGAAGGAAATCGAACCATTGATTTTGACATTGTTTTGGTTCCTCTTTTTGTCAAATCAATTTGATCAATTTGGTTATCAGTTTGGCCTACAAATCGAGAAAAGCCGAACCAATAATTTTTTCTTTTGTTGGACATAGTTCGGTTCTTTTTTTGTTAAATTGATTGGATTTGTTTGATTTTTGGTTTGACCTAAAATCGAAGAAAACCGGACCAATATCACCCATATTTTTGTACACGAATAAAAGTGTTTACTTCATCAAAAAAAATTTCTCACATAATTATAAATTTGTTTTTTTTTTAAGTTTTTGCATGTTCTTTTCTCAAACACTTTTTTAAAAATTAAATGGATTGGTGGAGCGATTGGTTATCTAGTTTAGTGTTATTCCATTTCTACTCCACCGTCACGGATTTGATCTCTATAATCTGTATTTGTAATCCCCTTCCCCTAATTTATCCTTAAAAAAATGGTTTTTTTCTTCAAAGAGTTCAAAATGAATTTTAAAATAGTTTAAATAAAATATTTAATTAAAAATCTTCATTTAATTTAAAACTTTCATGAAATTTAATTATTATTTATTATATTTTTTAAACAATTTAGTTATTCTTTTTTAAATTAATTTTTTAAAATTTATTATGGAATTAAAGTTTTTATTTGAATAGATAATTTATAAAATGAAACGAATGATAGTATATATTAATTAACTTTTTTAATATATCTAGAAAATTATAAATAAATAAATTTTAACTTTGGCTTGAATTCATAAAAAGTTTTAACTATATTTAAACGAAATAAGTAACTATGTTTTCGAATAAAAAAAGATTTAATATTGGAAAAAAAAAAAACTTAAAGGTGGTGCAGACTGCCAATTACATAGCAGGCAGAGGAATAGAGAGGCCACATCACCACTTTTTATATAAAACAAAAAATTTACCTCTATTTTGTGATTAATTTGAAATCAACCTTATTTTTAGAAATGTTTTAAAAAACAACCCCCATTTCTCAATTTGCCCCATTAAAATATATATTTAATTTATTGTTTTTATTTTTTTTGAAACATTAATTTATTATTTTTAAAGCCATCTGTCAACTCCAAAATTTATCAAAGCGAATTAGAAAAATATACAAAATTTTAGAGGTGAACATGGGTTGGATTGGGTTGGAGTGATTTTCAACCCAACTAAAAAATTTGGATTGGTCAATTCTCCAACCCAACCCAACCCAACCCAACTCAATTAAAGACACAACCCAACCCAACCCTTTATTTTTTGATTGAGTTGGGTTTGGTTATCGGATTCATAAATTTACAACTAACCTAAAATTAAAGAAGCTCACCATGATAAACAATGTACTCAATAAACAATCTCTAACATCATTTTTTTTTATTTCTAGAAACTTATGACGAACATTAGCATAAGTAGATTTTTATTGTAAATGCGAAATTCAAGTTTGCCTAACTTCAAAACTTCATCAATAGGTTTAAAGTTTAAAAAATATTAAAAAATAAAAAGTTTAACAATAATAATTAAATAAAATAAATATGCATATACATATAATATAAATAATTAAATAACATAATAATAATTATGCTATAGGTAAAAAAAATAAAAAATTTAACTAAATAATAAATTTAAGTTTGTTGAGTTGGGTTGGGTTAATTTTAGGTCAACCCTTGACCCAACACATAAAAATTTCATGATTTTGAACTCAACCCAACTCATTTATGTATTTAACCCAACCCAACCCCTTCAAATTGGGTTGGATTGGTTCGGATTTTTCGAGCTGTCGGGTTATTTGTGCACCCCTACAAAATTTATTCAAGGAGAAAACAAGGCCGTTTTTTTTTTTTTTTTTAGATTTAAAATTGGTTCTTAAACTTTAAAGAGTTAAAATATAGTTGAAATTTATTCAATTTTGGTTCTTACAATTTAAAAGGTCTAACTTTAATTTTTAATTAAGATTTGTTCCATTTTTGTATTGTTCAACTATCAAATTTTCAATTTAAATTTTTAATTCAAATATTATGGAGTAACTCAATTGGTTAAAGAGGACTTTCGGATGCATAAGATGATGAGTTCAATTCATAGTGTCATCTACCTAAGAATTAATTTCCTTCCAGTTTTCTTGACATCCAATGTTGTAGGATCAAACAGTACTCTTTAACATTAGTCGAGGTGCGGAAAAGCTGGCTCGGACAGTCACACATATATAAAAAAAAAAATCCAATTTTAATTTTTAATTTAAATTAAAAAAAGAAAATCAAAATTAGTTTCTACATTTTAGAGACGTTTACTTTTGTGTTATAATCAATAAAATTTTGTTTTTCTTCTCATCCCTTCTCTTCGTTGATGTGCTTGTAATTTAATTTCCATTATCCTGTGGCCATCAATTCTATTTCTTTGTTTGACTTTTATTTTAAGAGAACTATTTATTTTTTCTCAAAATAAAAAAGGAGAACTACTTATTTGGTCATTTTTTTTTTTTTAAAAGAACTATTTATTTTGGAACAGAAAATTGAAGGTAAATTAGGAAGGATGGATAAATAAAGGTTAAAGAGAGAAGGGTGAGGAGAGATTTTTTTTTAATTTTTTTTTAACAGAATAGTTAACTTCACTAAACAGTATGACTAATTTTGAAAATCTTATAAAGCTATGAAGTTAATATGGTATATTTACAAGTTTTATAGATCAAAATGTAACAAATTTTAAATTTAATGTATATACCTTCAAATTTAATGGACTAAAATTTGACACTTGAAACATGACGACAAAAATGAAATAAATCTGAAAATTTAAAGATTATGATGGTTTTTTTAACATTTAAAAACTTCACAAAACATATGATGTTTTGATCACGATGTTGAAAAACCCAAGCAAGTTTGATATTATTTTTGTGAATTCTGTTTAAAATTTGTGTGATTTTTTTTTTAAGAGAATGGATGATTAAAGTGTGAATTCTGTTTTTTAATTGAGTTATAAGTATTTTAAGAGAATGGATGATTAAAGTGGGAAACTAGGGGGGCTGTTTGCGTGACATATTTAGGTAGGATTTAGTTTTAGGATTTATTAACTCTTCCTCGAAAATCTACATTCAAACGCGTTTTTATTAATTTCTCCTCATTTTTACTTTTAAAAATAATTCTCATTTCTAACCATTCATTTTGAATCATTCATTTATAACTACTCAATCATTTCTAATAATTTATTTCAAATCGATCAAAATCTTTGATTTTTAACCATTCATTTTTAATCATAATTTCTTTTTTAATTACTAAAATTAACTATTCATTTTAAATTTACATCAAAACAAGATTTTGACTCTAACTTATCTACACGAAAAATACATCCAAACGAGTTTTTTGTACAACTCTCAATTTTTAACTACTCAATATAACTCTTTAACATAAATTCTACTTAAATATGTCAAACAAACGCTCTTACCAGGTTTGATAGCTATACTGACAAAAACAGTAGTCGGTTGAACATTCTTAAAATCTTAACCACTTTTTTTTCTAAATTAAAAAAAAAGAAAAAAGAAAAAAAATTCTTAACAACTAACTATAGTGAATTTATAATAGAGTTGTTGAATAAAATAAAATAATAAATAATATTGAATTTTATTTCAAAATCAATCGATAAAAAAAGAAATATAAAAAATCCTTTTGAGATTATTCTGTCCAATTGATTTCCTACCATTTCAACTATGATGTTTAGGAAAATATCACTTTCTTTTATTTTCACTATGCCTAAAATCATGTTTCGTTCCAATTTAAATTTTTTAATTTTGAGTCGAAAAATTGGAACATAATATTTCCACATGAACCATAAAATGTGACGCGTAAATTTACTCTATTTAAATGTAGTGGGACAACCTGTACTTATTCATCTCATTCTTTTTCTTTCATATAATCATCATGGAATAACCTGAGTGGTGAAAGAGGACTTTGAGATGTTTAAGGTGATGAATTCAATCAATAATGATCATTTATCTATGAATTAATTTTCTATGAATTTTTTTGATATCCAAATATTGTAGAGTTAGGTGGTATGTCTCGTGACATTAATAGCTTATTTATCTATAAAAAAAATTCTTTTTCATTCAAATTTTTCATTCCAATCACTTATTTAAATCCATTCTCCAAACACTTTTATTTAAATAAAGTTCTCTTACCCTCCTTAAAACAACATTTTTTTTCCTACCATTCTTTAAGTTTTGGTATACTTCTTCAAAAAAATTATCCGGATACATTTTTTTTTTTTACTATTTCTCCTTGTACAAATTTATATAAATATAATTTATTTATAATCACTTATTCAAACACTAAATTTCACTAAATTCAAATTAGTCAATCATTCTCTCACTCAAATATGATTTAATTGTGTAAAATATTAAATAAATTGAAATCGAATGTTTGTTTTTAACTATTGGATAAATTAAAATTTAATCCCTATAATTTGAAAAAAAGTTAGAATTTAGTTTTTATTATTTCAAAAACTATAATTTAGTTCTTATAATTAAAAAAAAAAAGTTAAAATTTGATTACTTTGATTTTAAAAATTAGAATTTAGTCTCTATGGTTTAATAAAATCTAATACTTATTATTTATAATCATTAGCGAATTGAGTACGTGAAAGTTGACCGTTCATGTGTCAATAATAGTAATGTGAGTTAAATGACTTATTGGACAAAAAATTTAGCATAATTTTCAAAATTCTAGATTTTATCAAACAATAAAGGCTAAACTCTAGTTTATAAAATTATATGGACTAAATTCTAACTATCTACAAATCATAGAGACTAAATTCTAGTTTTTGAAATTATAGGAATTAAATTCCAACTTTCTTCAACGATATGACCAAATTTATAATTTACATCGGAAGAGTAGGGACAAATACTGATTCTCAGAATCGAACCTGTAACATTGGTATTGAACTAGTTTACAATTGATTTACGACCAAACAATCAAACGATTTCACCACTTTAATTTAACCTTTAACTATTCAAACCAAAAATTTGGACATAGTAGAAAGAATTAACTGCAACAATCCATTATCCAGTCCAATCCCTGTTCACATCACTCCAAAAATGGCGAAAAAGGTGACAAAAAAGGAATTCAGCTTTTGGGGTCGGTGAAGGTAGTTACCTACCTCCTTCCTCGCCTTTAATTCTGGTTCAAGTTCATCCATGGCGGGCCCTGAGAATTGCTGTCTCTTTCCAGTAATCTCTTTCCACGAATCTCATCCATTGACTTCCCCCCACTGCTTCTCAACGCTCCATTTCGACTTTCCTACCCTCCCATTCTTCACTTCTTAATCATCATCATCATTATCGTCATTGTTCATCTCGTAATTCTACTTGCCCAACTAATTACTTTCAATTTAGGCCGTATTTTATTCCGTAGAATCGGATTGCCCGTTCGTTAATCTCGGCTTCTTCGCTGACCCGACCGATTGACTTTCAGCTGCCGTGTGAAGACTCGAGAAACGTTGCTGAGTCTTCGTTTTACGGATTTCTATGTGATTTGGGTGTTTTCCCATCTAGGGTTTCTTCCTGAATTCCTCCAATTTGTTTGGATTCATGGTTTCTGCCATCTTGTGAAAAGGTTCGAAGGTTTGTGTTATCTGATTCTGATCTTTTTGTTGCTTTTGCTTTTCTTAGATTTGCCTTTTGTTTTATTTTTTGGAAACCGGGAAATTGGAGATTATCTGTCTCTAGGCTGAACACCGGGAGTCATCAAATGAATGGAGATACAAAAGATGTGTGAGTCTCGAACTTGGTACCTCGAGGGGAGCACCAAAGCCTTTGACCACCGACCCACCCTTTAGGGATTTTTGCTTTTCTTTGATTGAAGTTGCTAATCTGGGATGCTGTTCATTTTTTGAATTTTTTGGCATGTTGTTCTGTTTAGACGCGTTTTTGTTTTTGTTGTAGCATGTGGGCTGATTTGAGCAGTTTGTGTTGGACTGAGAGGAGTGTTGTTTTTGTAATTGATTATTTCTAGGGTGTTGTGTACTGGTTTGTCCTTTGGATTATCATAGAGAAAAGAAACTTGAAGCTGGTGCAGAAACTGGGGTTCTGGAGATTTCATTTTCTTCTTTAATGGGAGAATTGTAGACAATTCTTCCACTTAGATTGTGATTTTATTTGAGGTTGTTTTGCCAACAACATCATAACTCAGCTGATATAATTGCCGAGAGGTCACGATTTCGAATCCTTCCTCTCTAAATGTTGTTAAATTAAAAAAAAAAAAATTAGGGGGGTTTTGGTGCTTGAATCGTTGTTGAGGCTGAAAGTGAAGGCTTGGCTCAGATTGTTATGAGTTTGTTATGTACTCTTGATTCTTGAATTCTTTTCTTTGAATTGTAGTTGATTTTTCCTGATTGTTATGGCAAGTTGACATTGATGTCCATGCTTTCTGCTATCTTTAGATCGGTAGTTGAAATGTCGATGTTTTGATTTCAGGAGGCATGAGTTGGTTTTGCTCATTTTGTAATGATGTCAAGAGGGATAAACCCATGAACTCAAATTCAACACCAGTTATGTCCACTAATTCCACAAATACTGAGGTTGAAGTTGGGAGATCTGGTTCTGAACTTAATTCGCAAAATGTTTCAAACAGTAGCTCAGAATCATCAAGGAGAAACTATATACTCAGCATGTCTGAAAGAGCTAACAATCTCAGAGTTTTTACTGTGTCTGATCTCAAATCAGCTACTAAAAATTTCAGTCGAACTTTTCTGGTGGGGGAAGGTGGTTTCGGATGCGTTTTTAAAGGGTCGATCAAGTGTGCAGACGATCCATCACAAAAAATTGAAGTTGCCGTCAAACAGCTTGGTAAAAGGGGATTGCAGGCAAGCTTTCTGCCTTTGTGATATTAACTAGCAAGCTATTTAGCTTTGATGAAAGTCTTAGGCCAACTATTTTTTTTCTCTCTTTTTCACTAATTTCATTGAAAATATCTTACTGACCAAAGTACATTGGCAATACCATGGAAGATAAAGCTTGTGTTTTCATGGAAGATCAAGATGCATATTTTTGTACCCATTTATAAGTCATGAATTATAACTTATATGTGACAATCGTGGTCATCAGAAATCATCCAAGGATTATGTAAGGTACCCATCTAGAGGTGTATTAGTATTAAGTGTATTATAAGGGGCATAATAGTAAATTATATGAGTTTGTTAGTGAGGGAGATGGAGAGTATGTATTTTGGAGTTAGGGCTCAAGTTAGTATGCTCAAGAGGGTGTTCTAGGCACCTCATACCTAGGGTTTACTTTATATTACCTATATTTTCAGCAATATATCTCAGATTATGATCTTGTAAGGTAGACGCCTCACAGATTAGTAGTTTGCATATTGAGGTTCTGGCCTCTTGTTGGCAGGGTCACAAGGAGTGGGTGACAGAAGTGAATTTTCTTGGATTTGTTGACCATCCAAACCTTGTTAAATTGGTCGGCTACTGTGCCGATGACGATGAAAGAGGAATACAGCGTCTACTGGTTTACGAGTTTTTGGCTAATAGAAGTGTGTTCGACCATTTATCAAGTCGAGCAGAGACAACTCTGTCGTGGGCCATGAGATTAAGGATTGCCCGGGATGCTGCTCGTGGACTAACATATCTACATGAAGAATTGGATGTTCAGGTACTTTTCTGATAGGTTTGGGTTCTTAGGATATTAAGGTATTTGAGCAATTAGTTAGAGAGTTAGTCAGAAGATTATGGTTATAAATAGGAGATATGGGTAGTGAAAGGCATCTAAGAATTGTATGTGAATTAGGGTTTGAGAAATCTCAAGAGTCAGGGAGGGTCCAAGTACCTCGAATCACTTGGTTTATGGCGTATTTTTGTTTTGGTTAACAATAAACCAAGTGATTTGGGGGACCGTGACTCTTGAGATCTCTGAAGCCCTAATTCACATAAAATTCTCAGATGCCTTTCACTACCCATACCTCCTCCTATTTATAACCATAATCTTCTAACTAACTCTCTAACTAATTGCCCTTATACCCTTATATTATTCCTTAATATCCTAAGACCCCAAACCTATCATTTTATTCCTTTATGTAGATAATTTTTTCTGGGCTTTGGGCTTTTGGATACATGTATCTTTATTCCCCGAAGAATTTTGCAGATAATCTTCCGGGATTTCAAATCTTCGAATATTCTTCTGGATGAACAATGGAACGCCAAGCTATCGGACTTTGGACTCGCCAGGCTAGGACCTCCAGAAGGAAATACTCATGTCTCCACAGCGGTATGCTTAAATAGTACCACACTTTATTCGATATTAATCGGACACTGCTAAACTCGGATAAGAAAAGCCAAACTCGCACACAAGCACACACATACATAACAATCTGACAGTTTTAACTTCTTTTTCTTCCTAATGATGGTTCCAGGCTTCCAACAATTTTTGAATGCTGTACTGATTAATGTCTAAGGAGGTGTTTGGATGAGGTTTTGGACAAGGAGTTAGTTTGAGAAGTTATTTTTTTTTTTTGATAGGAAACGATAAATCTTTCATTGATAAGATGAAAAGTACATGAGGATGCCAATCAATGTTACAAAAAGCTTTTTCAATGAGAGTTTGAGAAGTTATTTTGAGTAGTTAAAAATTGAGAGTTGTAGCGAAATACTCTGTTTGGATGTTAGCTGTGGATTTAAAATGAGTACTTATTTTGAGTAGTTAAAAAAAGAATGATTAGAAATGAGTGGTTAAAAGTGAGTTATTTTGAGTAGTTATAAATGAATAATTAGAAATGAGTGGTTAGAAATGAAGAGTTATTTTTAGTAATAATAAATGAGGAGTTATTTTTGAGTAGTAGTCGGTAAATTCTCATTTTAAATCCTTCATAAATTCGAAAAACAAACACCCCCTAAAACTCGTACCATGATGCTTACTAAGATTATCCTTGTAGAGTTCTGCTTTGGCTTTTGAGTTGCTATATTGGGAAGAATTACTTCAAAATCTTAATACATAAATGTTAAGATACAAAAGTACTAGTTCCATTAGACAGGAAACAGAATGGAGAATGCTGTAGTTTTGTTTAGAACTTTTTGTGTTTTCTTGGGACTCAACTAATATGACAACAATGGCACATCAGATTGTTGGAACAATGGGATATGCAGCTCCCGAGTATGTTCAGACTGGACGTCTCACATCGAAGACCGACGTATGGAGCTACGGGGTCTTCCTTTATGAACTCATAACTGGTAGGATTCCCATAGATCGAAACCGTCCAAAGAGTGAGCAGAAGCTTTTAGAATGGGTAAAGCCATATCTGTCAGACATAAAGAAGTTCCAGCTTATACTGGATCCAAGGCTGAAAGGGAAATCACACATCAAATTTGCACATAAGCTGTCGGGTGTAGCAAACCGTTGCCTCGTCCGAAATCCAAAGAGTCGTCCAAAGATGAGCGATATTTTGGAAATGGTTAGCGGAATCGCAGAGGCATGGACGGAAACAGGGAACTCTCAAGCACCCTTGGAAAGTCTTACACCATCAAAAACTCCCAAGCCTGCGGAACCATGGAAAGATAGGAAAACCACAGATTCTCAACACAGAGACAATGGTTGGTTTTCGTGTTTACCGGCATCGAAGCTTTTGAGGACATGCTGATTGAAGTAACAGTTAATGATCTTGGCCGATTTCGGTTGCCGGTAACTCGACATGGATATTAATCCTGTAATATATGCTTCTTCTCTGTTGTGCAAATAAAGTAGCAAACACTGCTGCTTTTCCATGCACTAAATCCATTTTTTTTCCTTCATTTTCTTGTTTTAACACTTTGAAAAGTTTATCATACTTGTTAATGAACCTGGTAACAATGAAGTGATTTCATACATCCCTACTCTGTCACATTACAACAGGGCTTGATGTTAAGTTTGAAGAAATAAGTAGATATTGGTTTATGGTATTCCACATTTGATTCATTAGTCTTTTTTGTGATTTAGCAGCAACCAATTAGTCTCAGTTTTCTGGTGTTTTTTTTGTTCTTTGTGGGCTTTGTTTGGGCTTTGTGAAGAAGCTAAACACTTGTTCACCAGTATCTGCCATGGCAGCTGAATAGAGTTTGTTCTAGGGTTTTTGGTGCATGAAAGAATGTATCTTTAAAAATAAAATTCTAATTCCTATTTCACTTGGGGAAGACCAAATACCAAGCCTATTTTCTTTTATTTAAACATATTTTTTGCACTTTGAGATAAGCATGAGATCTTGTAATTTCCATGTTTTCAATAATTTGAGGGTTTGTTTGTTATCTTTAGGCTATTTAGGATTTAAAAACCAAACTCAATTTAAATTCTTAAACTTTAGAGATAATTGGTTGAGATAATATGGGTTTAATTATAGATAAATCTATTTTTAAAAAATGAAATTTGTTATATGTGGAAGTTTTTTGGTTGTCTATTTTAATTATAATCATTTTTTAAAAATATTTCATCTATAGCAAAATTTTGGATGTTTATTTTTGCATATTTCAAATATGCCCATTAAAAATTATCTCCTTCATTAATTAAAATCTATATGTGACACCGATAAAAAACTATTATAATAATAATTCAGCTAAGTAAAAATTATAAGTTAATTAAAGAAGAAAAAAAAGTCGAGATAATATGGACGTGATTAAAGATATATATTTTTTAAAAACGGAAATTTGTTATATGTGGTAATATTTTTGTTGTCTATTTTAATCATGGTATTTTTTTAGAAATATTTCATTATAGAATTTTAGAAGTTTTTTTTTCACATATTTTAATTATGTCCTTTATCGTCTCTTGGTTAAAGATTATCGGTTATATTAGTTGAAAACTATAAGTAACACTAACTAAAAACTATATTGATTGAAAATTATATGTGCACTCATTAAATACTGAATGAGAATTATAAGTGCCAAAAGAAAAAAAAATTGAGTATTTGATAAGATGTTTGATAGAGAGTTTGAGTGTTTATCTTACCACAACAAGAAAATAAATGATTGTGGTCAACCTAACCCCTTCCCCTCCAAACCACAATCTCTGAACTCCTAAGAAATTGTTTGAGACACTAATAATTATTAGCTCACTCTATGTTTAAGGTTTTAATAATGGTTATTTGAATTAAAAAAATAATGATTATTTGAACAATTAACTATAAGAGTCATCATTATTTATGTCAATCCATTGTTTTGAAACGGTAGAGAAATTATGGTTATTTTTTTAGTATAAGTTGGAAGAGTAGGACAACAAACCCTACATAGAGAGTGTTACTACTCTCAAATAAATGAGAGCCAAATATCAATTTTTAACATCGAACTCGTGATTGTGGTGTTAAACAAGATTTTCAAAATAATTATTGTCCTAAACTCCACTAATTTATTTTAATCCAAATTTGTCTTATTAATCACTACCTCCATCTCAAAACCCATATAATTATTACCAATTTGTCAATTGCTAGCTATCCTAAAAGCCCACTAAAACAAATTTGACTTGTCCCTTGCTTTTTTTTTTTTTTTTTTTTGAAATCTTGTACCTTATGTGAACAAAAAGAGACGTAAATGGTGTAAGCCCACACGCTTACTTAATTTCCACATCAAGATTATATTGTATTATATTAAAGATCTAACTAATGCCCATTTGACTATAAATTATATACATCTATTTCAAAATATATATATATTATAGATAGTAAAGTTTTAAGCCTGGTTGTAAAAATACCTATTTTGATGGCTGTTGAAAAGATTTTTTCAAAAGACAATTAACAATTTCACTAATTCGCCTCAAGTTATCTGTCTAAATCCAATGGTTCTTGAATGTGTTATTAAAACAGTCAAGCTTCATCCATCCATCTGTTTCTTTTTTAATAATTTTAGTCAAAATTATTTATTTCTTTCTTTTTAAATTAAAATAATAAATTGGAGATGAGACCAACAAATCCTATGTGAAAATTCTGAAATGGATTACCACAAAACAATCGAACCATTAAACGTTTTCATTTTAGATTCAAAACATTTAAAATTTTGACATTTTAATTGAAATATCTATTAAGTGATTAAATTAATTTGCCATTTTTTAATTGCAATATTAATATTTAAGATGGAAGAATGTGAACCTATGATCTTTTTATCGAAATATATATCAATTACTGTTAAGCTAAAATATAATCGGATACATTAATTTACCGCATTAATCATTAGTGGAACATTATTATTAATTTGATTGTTGTTATTAGTATTATTTTTGTAAAAATGCAGTTTTTGAGGATCTCTGAAATATATTCTAAAAAAAAAGATCCCTAAAATATAAGATGACCTACATAATACTGCATAGCCACTACAATAAATGATAAAAACAATAAATAGTCGTTTAAAAACTTTATTATTTTAAAAAATAATTTTTAATAATGGCAAAGCTTTCGCGAATCATTTTTTTCGTCATTACCGCGGCATAGTAGAAACGGTGGACAATGGTGTATTAGAAAATAATGTTTTTTTTAAAAAATTTATTATTATTTCTATATATATATATATTTTTCGAAACGTACATAAGAATATTTAATGCACGTGATATCACACGTTCCAAATATTATTTCATTGGTTCACACGTGTGCACACATCAAACAATTTAAAAACAACTTCATAGTTTTTTTGTTTATTTAGAAAACACCAACAATATAATATTGGAGTAAAGAGAATAAGAATGATTATGGGAAGAGTAAAATTTAAGAAGAAAATATGAAAGATAATAATTATCGAAAGAATGATTATTTGTATTTGAGGTGAAATGAATGATTTTGATAAGATTCATTACTTGTGTTTGGTGTGAAAAGAATAATTATGGAGAAAATACAATAGTGAGTAATGTAAATGAAAAATACTTGAGAAAAAAAAAAGAAGCAATTGTTAACTCTAATAATAGAATTATTTAACTCTTATTTCTAAGGCATTCTCTCATTTCATATAGGAAAAAAAATTTATGGATAGAATTATTGTTAGAAATAAAGATATTCACAAAAGTTCTGCAGGGAGAGTCCACCGAACTTTAAGATAAAAATTTAGGATTAATTGATACTTTATGTGTAGAATTATAGACGCTTTAAGCAATTGCATGTCTAGAAACCCAAATCTCGATAATGCGATACTTTATGTGTAAAATTTGGGAATGCTTCGCGTCGCATAAAATGTTAGAAAGCAAGAATCAACGCTTCAAGAAGATGCATGAAAATTTATCGGCAAATCATGGAAATATAGGAAAAAATTTTATCTTGCCACAAAAGACAGTGACAAACTCCAAAATTTTTCGATGATCAATACTTGGACCTTAAGAAAGACAGACGCCTATAAATACGTGAATGATCAATGATCAAGGTGTGTTGATTTTGTTAGGGTTTGAACCATCGGCCATGTCTGTTGTCTGTTAAACCCTGACAAGACTTTGTCAAGGGGTCTATCAAATACATTTATAAATTCAATCTAAAGTTAAATATTTTTAGTATTTAATAGTGGACCGAGTCAAACCACAGGGAACCGAATAATTAATTTCTATCTTTTTAATTTTCTTATTTGACACGAACTTTTGACGGGATTTAGAAGAATGAAAATAAAATGACTAAAATAATAAAAGCAAATGATAGATATTAAACTTTGGGTACCTAACCGAGGTAAACACAAGTAACAATGATTATTATTTATTTTATTTTTAAATTTTTAAATTTTATCATAGACGATCTAATGAAATAAATTATCCAACAATTTCTACCTAATCAACCTTAATGGAATAGCCAGCAAAGTCCTTAAGTAACCGTAGGTCCTCTAATTCACAGTTAACTCAATTAGTTGGACACGATAGCACTCCATACGTCGAGTTAAATAGTCTAATTAGTCCTAATTAGTTGGGCACGACGAGGTTCTATACTAACGTAACTAACTGCTTTAAGTTCTATAGATTGATTAAGATAAATTAACTAAACTAGGCGTGCAATCCTAATTTGACTAATTCATTCTCTTGATTCCTAGGTCCTAGCATGTAAACTATATAAATGAAGAGGAAACCTTTACTTCTATGCAAACACACGACAACCCTATTGTTAGCTAAATCTAACAGTTATACATTCAATTGAAAGCAATAAGTTGTCAATCTATCAACAAAAGAACATATGATATGAGTATAAACAAGAATCTAAAAATAGAACATGCTAAAAAATTATGGAAAAATATAAAAATCTCACGAAAATAATATTGTACCGTATTTACAACTCGAAACGGTCTCGGGAGTCTAGCCAATCATGAAAACAATGAAGCCTAAACACCAAAATCTAATTAGATGGGAGAAAACTAAAGGAAAAGATGAAAAAGTAGCAAAAGACAACGCTCTAAACGGAGCTCTCTAACTCCCCAATAACCTAAAAATACCATTTAAAATAGTTCACTATTAATAACCTTTTGTTTATAATAGCATGAAGATATCCCAATACACCCTGTTTTTGTTTTTTGGACATGAGGAGTGGTTAATAACCACTCCTCAAAAACCTCATTTGTTTTTTATAGTAAACAACCACTGTTAACCACTCTTTAACCCTTCTATCGAATATCACTTTAAATTTTATTAAACTTCACATCAAATTTATCACTCAACTATTACTAATCTCAATCCTCAAACAAATAATTGATTATTCAACTACTATTAACTTCAATCCACAAACGAGTAATTAACTACTTCAAACTACTATTAACCACTTCATTCTCTTCCATTCCACTATATTCCATTCTTTTCTACAAAAAAACAAACACACCCTAAAAATATTGCAGTCATTACAATAAATTTTAAAATATAATAAATAGTCATTTATAATTCCACTGTTTTAAAAATAATTTTTAATAGTGGCAAAGCTTTGACGAATCAATTTCTTCGTCATTGCCATGTCATAGTAGAAAAAATGGACAATGATGTATTATAAATTAATGTTTTTAACAAATAATAATAATAATAGTGTTTTTGTTTATAAACTTTTCAAAACGTACATAGAAATTTCTATTTTAAAATATTCAATGCACCTAGGTGATATATCACACGTTCCAAATCTACACTTATTTTCATTGGTTCACACGTGTGTGCACTTCAAACAATTTTAAAAACTACCCTAGCTTTTTCTATTTTTTAAGAACCCTTTTTTTCCCTTCTTTTTTAGAACACCAAAGTCTTATTTGTTCATTCATCATAATGAATGGCCTTATTTTGAAAATCAAAATGAATGGCCTTTTTCCACCGAAATGTTTTCTCCACAAAATCAATTGCATCATTTAGTCAATTTGTTATTTAACTTATAATATTGATTTTTTAATGTTAAGATAGTGATTAGTGTTTTATTCATTAAATATGTTCACATTAACATCATCTAATCATAGTTATCATCTCTTAGTTAATAACATGTTCTTTACAAGATTTAACAACATGTTTAGTTTCAGTGACATTATATACACTAAAGTTACAGGTTCAAGATCCCTCATCATCAAATATTATTGAATTTGATATTCGATAACATGAATTTTTACTTCAAAATCAATTAGTCGTGAGAGAGTAGCTCATATATCATATAAAGATATGGAAGACTCCTCATCTTTCCAATATGAGATAAGATGAGTATCTTCAACATGGTGCCATATAAATGCTACCTCTTGGATTAGATCCGAATTTGTGCACCGAAATACTTGCTTAGACTTACTCATTTGAGTTTTATAAGATAGTATGCAATTTCACCTCAAAATCAATTAGTATTGATTTAGAAGTCCATATTATATAATATGGTTTGAGTTCGTGAATCCGTGACAAGTCATTTTCTCCTCAATTAAAATTGATCAATTCTACTTATAGGACATTTTTTCAACAAATTTTTAAGACCACAAATAAAAGGGAGTGTTGATTGATATAATTAATTTTATATCAACCCATTAATTTGAGGGAATTTACCATTAGCAACACATTCTACCCCTTGTATTATATTTGCAGCATAATTTCTAAAATAATTCATCTATAGCACATGATTTTCTATCGGTGATAGAACTCAATTAGTGATAGAATGAGTTTAATACATCAGTGATCACTGGTTAACTTCTATCAAACTCATTCTATCACTGGTTGAGTTTTATCACCTAAAATCATGTACTATAGATGAATTATTTTAGAAATTGTGCTGGGGTAGAATCTGTTGCTGAGGGTAAATTTCCTAATTATTAACTCACTCAAGGTTTTATTATTATTATTTTTTATTTAAAGCCGCTATTACAAATGAGCATTTATAACTCATACCTAGAAAATCAAATCCAAACGAATTATTGCAACCACTCAAAATAATTACTCATTTCAAAATTACTCATTTCTGCAACGCCTCTACAAAAATTTACATCCAACCAAACTATTTTCCTCAACTCCTCTATATTAATTTACCTCCAAACGAGCTATTCCTTACAAAAAAAAATCACATTGAAACTAGTTATTATTACCGTCTTAATATTCAATCACTTAAAATAACTCATCATTCTAATCTCTGGATATGCGAATTGAGTTACCCTTACTTACGCTATTTTATTTATTATTTTCTATTATGACATGTGATTTCCTTTTTTTAGTCGAGAGTAAAAGTAAAAACATAATTAAACTGGGTAAAAGAACTATGCATCAACCGCGCAGTAACCACTGTATATAAAGGGGCATGAAATGCGCCTTCCTACAAAAAATTTGTCGTCGTCATCTATTGCATCCGTATGCTTCTTTAAATGTGCAGTTTTCTGCAACTTTCTTCGCTTTCTCAAACATTTCTTCCATAAGAAGTTTCGTTCTTCAACCTCCTTGATCGCTCTCGCCTTTGATCCAGCTTCAGGTCAGTGTTTGCAAGTTTATGCTTAATCTCATTTTTCTACTCTCTGTTATGCAACCGATTCGCTGATCCAATCCGCCATTGTTTTGAGGTTTTTTTTTTTTTTTTTTTTTTGATTTGCTTCGATTCTTTAATCGTTCTTCACTTTCAGTCGTCTTCTTGTTGTTGTTCATACGAGCTCTGTTGTTTGTTTGATTTGAATTTATCCTTTCTTGAAAGTTTTGTTTGGTTTGGTTTGGTTTGTGCATTGTGTTTTGATTTGCATCCATGGTTATAAATGTATAGAGGCGTTTCTCGATAGATTGAAATCGAAATATGGCTCCTGTTTCATTTTTATTTATGAAACTTAGATGTTTTAAGGTACGGTTTGAAGGAACTTTCGGAAAATCCCCAAGGACTTTATGTTCTATTGATTATTGATCTCGGTTCCTCGATGTGTAGCTGATGATGATATGATCGCTCGGATATGCTTGTTTATACTTTTAGGAGTCATAGTTGGTGGTTCATTGTAGTTTACCCTATTATTTTATTGTAAAAAAACGGCTTAGAACCTGATTTAAAATCTTATAATGCTTTCATCTTATTGATGAAATTGTTTTCGTTTTGTTTTTGTGATCATTGGCAGTTCGTTCTTGAGTTTTGGGGTACGTATTTTTGCAAACTTGCTAGACAGCTACTGCTCTGGTGGAGAAATTACCATTACTGGATTAGTTGTTATCAGAAAGTAGTCATGAACGATTATGATTCCGATGCCATAAGGTGGGGTCTTCGTTTTTTCAATGGGGACTCGTCTTATAGTACCGAGTACTTTCCTGATATGGCACAACATGATATGAATTTCTATGATCATTATTATGGAAATCATTGCAATACTAATGAGGTTAACCATGTCGAGAACGATGAGATTATTGCACACACTCTTCAGGAGGAGTTTTCCCAATTAGAAATCGCAGAGGCCTCGGGCTATTCAAATGCAGAAGCACCTTCCTTGCTTGGTTGGAATAATCGATCCTCAAGGAACTATAGTTCAGGTTCTTACGAATACTAACTAACCACCGTATTCTTTTTTCTCTATACATGTGTGATAGAGATCCTTACACGTGCCCACAAATCTTTTTATAATCTGCAGAAAATGATGAAGTTGATAATGAAGTTGAAACTTTGGAGCCTTCTAGTTCATGTTCTAGTCCAGGTCAAGAGGATAATTACTATCCATACGGGCATGATAATCAAGTAGATTGGAAAATGGATGAAATGATTCCAGCACCTGTGAGATTTTCTGTAGTTACATCTTTTTATTTTAGCGTAGTAGTTGAAGCAAATTCTAGATTCATTTTGAAGAAAATATTCCCTCATAGACTGATCAATTTATATCAGACATTTTGAAGAGCATGCTTCTTTGCAGGGAGTTTTGACTGCTGACATCTAGAGATGCTCTATATCTGCTTAGAATTTGGAATTGTTTTCCTCTTCATTGAGAAATATTTTGTTAAGATTTGATTAGGTTATTTTCTTTTTGGACATTACTTTGGAGGATTTTGAATTACTCGTACATCATTCGTGCATGAGTATTGTCAGTCTGGAATGGGCTGGAATGTTAGGCGTTGGTAGATGATTTCTCTGTGAATCATTGACTTGTGCCTGCTACTACTGATCCCTGATTCTCAACATGCTGATCTTTGGTTTTCACATTTTATTTAGGCCCCGTTTGATAATCATTTGATTTTTTGTTTTTAGTTTTTGAAATTTATGCTTATTTTTACTCATATTTCCTATAATGTGCTTCATCTTTCCTACAATGTGCTCCATCTTTCTTACAATGTATCTAACTTTCTTTAAGAAAGTATACGAATGGTAACCTAATTTCTAAAACAAAAACAAACTTTAGGAAGCTATTTTTTTTTGTTTCTAAATTTTGGTTTGGTTTCTACAAATATAGGTAAGATGTAGATATTCATGTAGAAAAAAACATATGGTACAATAGTTGTTGTAGGCTTAAATTTCAAAAACTAAAAACTAAAAACTAAAATAGTTATCAAACAGGGCCTTAATTGTTTGGACGAAAATCAAGGAATCTTTTGAAACTATATGGTTTCATAAGCTGACCTCTAGTTCCAATGTCCATGCTAACATATGTATGTGGCTGTGGGAGCAAGATATTATCTATGCTTGTCTGCCTAGTACAAAGTTGTCTTATGATTTCTTGTGTGGTTTATGCAGCATGTCCCAAGAATTAATGGTGAGATTCCTCCTATTGATGAAGTAACTTCAGATCATCAAAGGTTGCTACATAGGTAATATCTCGAAAACTGTCATTTGATAAATGGTTGAATTTGTAGTCTATTGTTTATAGTAAGTGTGTTTGAATTTCTTTTACTATTTCGTAGTCTGCAACTCGATCATCTCTCTTAGAGAAAACTTGTCATTCGACATAGAAATTTGGTATTAATTGTTATGTCCACTGCCTTTCCAATCCTAGGTTGAAGGTATATAATTTTGTGGAACGTAAGATTAAAGGGGATGGTAACTGTCAGGTCAGTTGTTTCTCATGTGTGTGCTTCTGGTCACAATTGAACAGTTTAGATTGACTATGACATACTCATATCAGTTTTTGGTTCTCAGTTTCGTGCTTTATCGGATCAACTATTTGGATCACCTGAACGCCACAAGTCGGTGAGAGAAAATGTTGTGAATCAGGTTTGTTCTTGTTGCTCATAGCCTTACACTAGTATCTTTTTCGATATGATTATAACTTAACATGGATTTCTATCTCCTATTTTTTTCCACCCCAGCTCAAGTCACACCGGGAAATTTATGATGGATATGTTCCCATGGCATATGATGATTATTTGGAAAAGATGTCCATGTATTTTCAACTTTTATTTATTTCATTATTTTCATCCCCCATTTTCTAGTCTTGTTTGGATAATTTTTATTCTACTTCATTTGAATTATTATTCTTCTTTAATTCTTTATTTGCAATGTTTATAGGAGTGGTGAATGGGGTGATCATGTAACACTACAGGCAGCTGCAGATTGGGTATGGTCATTGCAATACATTGTCTCCGGCTTTGAAGTATTTTCTATACGTTGTGTTGGAAGTTTGAAAAATGTTTGTAGTTCGTTCATGCAGTGATCCCAAATTTTTTAAAATTAAATTTCCACTATTTTAATATTCATAATAACTAAAAGAAAATGAAGCAAACTATAATTTGAAAGTCGCATGTTCAGCCATTTTAGATTCATTTGCTTGTTTTTATTTAACTTCATTGAGTGTTCCTTTGTATAACCAGTCTGTATCTTGGGTGAGGTAACAGCGTCCTGCTTATGTTGTCAATTACTTGAAATGAACTTGCTAGACTGAGTATGAAATTCTTGTTCTCAGGAAAGAGTTTTATTAACAAGTTTTTGGAAGCTATTTTTTTTAGTTTTCAAATTTTCGTCTGGTTTTTTAAAGGATAGGTAAAATGCAAGTATAAAAGTAAGTTGTTGTAGGCTTAATTTTCAAAACCATAATGTTTCAAATGCAGTCTAAATGTTCTTCATTACTGTTTTATGTTGCAGTATGGCGTTAGAATATTTGTTATGACTTCTTTTAAGGAAAACTTCTGCATAGAGATTATCCCTAATTTCCAGAAGAAAAAACAAGGTAAATTCTCATCTCAAATATTTGCTTCAACTCAGGAAATTCTTCTGCCTGGTTACGGGCCTATACTTGACGCATTCTTTTGCTGATTTACTTTGAAAATTCTCATAATCATATGTAGTATGAACACCTATTTTTTTCATTTGCTTTTAGTTTTTCATGAGCATTTTTACTGTCATTTTTTCTCCTCTGTAATTCAGTAAATTTGACCGGAGAATATTCATTGATCTGTGCATCTGTTTTCCAAATTTGTTTGGTCTCATATATTGTATCCTGAGTACTGCCAGAACAGTTTTTTTTTTTTTAATCTGTGACTGTCCATGCTAGCTTATGTATACCTCGATTAATGTCACAACACATATGTCTCATCCTACAACATTTGGATATTAAGAAAACTCATAAAAAATTAATTCATGAGTAAGTAGCTACCATGGATTGAACCCATCATCTTAAGGCATCTCAAACTCTCTTTGAGCACTGGGCCGCTCCACAATATCTCTCGCTAATAAAACCAAAAACCCATCTTTTGCGGACCAAAAAGAGGCGATTCCAACATTCCACTTTATTGACTTCCCTTCTTTTGCAACCAACCAACCATTCTTTATTATTCTGTCAATGGATAGAACTTGCATCAATGTTACATGTAAGTAATTTGGTTTGCTAGAGCTTCACCACTTATTACTCCTTTGTGCAATATGCAGTCATTTTCCTGAGCTTTTGGGCAGAGGTGCATTACAATTCAATCGATCCTCAAGGAGGTAACTATTTTAGTCTTCATTCCATTATGAACTGGAAGCTGAGTGATATCATATCTGGATAAGTGATCATTACATTCTTTAAGAGGAATAGAAACATACGTAAGTTTCATTTTCATGAACTGCATCAAGCTCCTTACCAACTTCATTTGATTGATTGGGCTCGAATATTAGTTCGGTAGTTTTTATGATCCGACCCCGCTCTTGATGTTGCTCCATATTCACCCTTATGTTTCCTCAGTTGCAGATGAGCAATCAAATGACTCTAGAAAGAGGAGAAGATGGTGGATGTTTAGAAACAAACATTAAGAAGATTCCGGGCAAACCAATAACTCATATTGTATAACTTAATAATCATAACTCTCAAGGTTCTAGGTTCGAAACTCACCTGTGACATTACTCATTCGATGTCTCTGGTGCCTGGTCTAGAAACAGACGTGATTACTCTTATTTAAGAAAAAACTTAGTAATCATAAGGTTTTATATTCGAAGTTGTCTTCCCAATTTTTATTGAATAAAAAAAAAACATCCATATGCAGTTTTTTACATGAGAAGTTTTGGGAAGAATAGAACATTGTTATTGACTTTGACGATTGGACGCTTCAATGTTTTCAATTGTTACCAGAGAAACTTGGTCTGTCCTGCTCTGGATCTTATTTACGTTTTTACATTTCATAGATGAATAAAATTTGATAGCTTTTTCCACTTCGTTGACCCTTGCTTTATGCTTTGCGATTGCTACTTCTTTCTTTATGTGGTGGTGTTTGAGTAATTTTGCGACTATCTCTCGGGACAGACCATCCAATCCTTCACGATTTAACTGTCTGGAAAATTTGTAAAAAATTAACTATTAAATAACATGACCTCTTAGATATTGAAAGTATTTTTTGACTGCTATATCAACAATCCTTGATCCTTGATGGTTACATAATTGCATCTTTTTTGTTATTTTTTTCCTTCACAATGCATATGAGCTAGCTGCATTATCCCATTTCTATAACCTCTTTAGGTGATTAGAGCTGTACCTTAAATATTTCTGATATCTCACATTCACAATCCCCCATCCAACAATTATGATACTTCTGCACATTTGTGTATAATAGCTTAAATTAAATGGAATAGCAAAAAAAAAAAAAAAGTGACATTTCTACAAATCCAAGCTTTCTTGCTACTGTTTTTTTTTTTTCCTTCCAATTCTCCATTGCAAATTCCTTCCCATCTATACCCGAATTTGTTCATACTCATAATTAAAAGAAAAAAAGTATAATATTTACTTCAATTTGTTAACCAAAAAACCGGCAACAGAGAAACAGAACAAAAAGTAGCATTCTTTCATTGTGAACTATATAATGAGAGAATGTTTGAGGTTTAAAGATCTCATTCCATCCTCATCTTCTGTAACAAAAAAAAATCCAATATTTAATTTCCAATACTAAGAATGTTCTTGATCTATCCCCATACTATGCCCCACTGAAATTCAATGACTTGAAATTGACAAGACCAGGTTGACAATGGTGGGTCCATTCCATTCAATCAGTTTATCCAGAGAAAAATATTTAAATTATATATAGAAAAAAAATTCATAGAAGTTGAAGATTATACAGTTTCTTCTTAAACAGTAAAATTTCCATACTGCAATTTTAAACAGCTGCTTGATTTCACTACTGCTCTCTGAAAACCTCCTCTTCCTGTTTCTCCTCCTCCGCCGTCGCTGGCTGCAACAGCAGCGCAGTAAACGGCATGTGCCGGTAGTCATTCCCGCCGGCAGAGTACACCATCCCAACCGGCTGGCATAGATCCAAATGACAGCTCGGCAGCGACGGCGGCATCGCAAACATCTCTAGCCCAACGGTAGCCACCGGCTGCGACGGAGTAGACGAGGCCATAGCCGGAGAAACAGTGGAGATCGGAGCTGCGGGAACAGTGCCGGTACCAGTGGCGGCGATGATGGAGGGCTCAGCCTGACGGAGAAGCCACTCGATGGTCTCGCCGTCGGAGCGGTGGCCAAGCTCGCGCGTCAACTGAAAGATGCGGGCGGCGCAGAGAGGCGGCATACGGACGCGCCGCCCTCTGCCGTTGACCTTGGTGTGGCGGTCCTTGGATGACGCGGGGGCGTATTTTCGAGGGGCGGCGTTGGGAGGCTGAGAATGGGGATCGGAGGAAGAGGGGAATTGGTGGTGAAGAATCTCCGGTCCCATAATTGGTTTTGAAATGGTGTGATTTGATTTCGGAAATGAATTGGGGATTTTGTTGTGTTAGGGTTTTGATCGGAGGAGAAGGTTTTTAGGGTTCCAAGGATGGAGAAGAAGAGGGAATGAATAATAATTATAATATAAAGTTTCTCATGTGGGGTCCACTTCCTACTCTGGGTCCCACCCCATCTTCTAACGTTTTCCCATTTTCCCATCAAGTACCATGATGAGGTAGGGGGGTTCAAATAATGGATTAATGAAATTTCATGAATTGGATTAAATAGCAAAATGCTAACCTAACCCTAGATGCCCATGGACTTTACATATTAGAAACATATACAAAAGACTAACATAAAAGTTCTTTTGGAAAATAAAATGACTAACATAAAAGACTAATATTAACCACACCTATACTAATCTAATACTATTAACACAATGCTTATTACTTTAGCTAACAACCTTCAATCGGTGTTTTGTACATTATACACTCCAATCAGTGTAACTAGTGAAATTTACTAATTGAAGTCAATTACACTAATCAAAATGTAGTGTATTGATTGAAGTAAATTTACTAATCAAAATGTAGTGTATTGATTGAAGTAAGCCAATTACACTGGTTGAAGTCTGTACTTTCCAAACTAATAGACACTAATCATGTTTTCAATAGACTTCAATAAGTATTTTGTGCAATACAAACTTTAATCAATGTCACTAATTGAAGTTATTGATTGAGATTAGTCAATAACATTGATTGAAGTCTATAGTGTACTTAAGAAATTAATCAACACTAATTTTATTGTCAATAGACTCCAAAGTAACATGGAATGAGTTCATTAATCTGCTTAAACTCGTCGTTTTTTTTTGTTATATCTTCAAAAAGAATACAAAGTGGCTATTTTAGTCAATTCTTTCCCATACTTCAACCTAACTATATTATAAGTACAAGAATAAAACTCTCATTCACATGAATACAGGCGAATGTATAGGAAAACTCTACATTTTGATCATGTGGCATCATTATGTGCCTTCAAAATATATTTTATAAATGAAAACAGTAAAAAATATATAAATTTTTACGGTAGCTAATGATGTCATATGATCAAAATGTAGAGCTCCCGATTGAGAAGAATGTCGATGTTTATTGGCCTGGATGTGAAAATTGTTGGATTCTACAAATGAAATGGCCTAATCTGTAGACATTCGGTCATATCAATTAGGGGTGAACATGGGTTGGGTTCGGGTTTTCAACCAAACCCAAATTTTCCAGTTGGTCATTTTTTCAACCCAACCCAACCCAATTAAAGAGATAATCCAATCCAACCCAACCCTTATATTTTTGGGTTGGGTCATCGGATTCAATAATAAATTATAAATGTAAATATATTTTTATTAAATTAGTCCTACATTATACATAAAAAAAAATACAATCTCTAATCAATGTAATGAAATGAATATAAATATACAATCATCATGGTTCATATAGAAGATTCAAACTATAAAACATAAAACAAATACATAATTAAAACAACAAAAATAGATGACATAATTCGACTTCCATAAAACAAATATATAATTAAAACTAACAAACATACTTTACATAATTTGATTATATATTTGATCATGATATATAAATTATAAAGATTTGAAAAAATATTAAAGAATATGAAAAATAAAAAGTCTAACAATAATAATTAAATAAAATAAATATACGCATATACAGTTATGTTATAAGTAAATATATATATTTTTAAATTAAATAATAATTTCGGGTTAGTCGGGTTATGTTTGGTTAATTTTAGGTCAACTATTGACCCAGCCCAACCTATAAACACTTCATGATTTTGAACCCAACCCAATTCAACTTAAAAATGTTTTTAACCCAACCCAATCTAATCCGTCAAATTGGATTGGGTTAGTTCGGATTATTCTGCTTTCGGATTGATTGAACACTCCTAATATCAATCATCCCACACCAATCATTTCTTGTCTAAAAAAAAAATTAAAAAAAAAAAAATTGAAGAAGCGATAGTATATAACAGAAACCTGATCCGTTTGAAAAATCTAGCATCGATTATGAGGTGTAAATTACTCTAAGAACATCTCCTTCTTCTTTATCCAAAAAATCCCATATCCCAATTTCCGATTTCTTACCAAATTTCTCTGAAAAAATCCAAAAAATTAGGACCCAGATGATTTACAGACACTAAACTGCGAGAAATTTCTCAGTGGAACAGTTTCTAAGAGACCTCCATGTGAGGAAAGGCTCTTAGGTTTTTACGTATGGAGGCTGGACTCAACTTGCTGTCTTCATCTTCGCCATTCATTTCGAGATGCCATTCGAGAAGCTTCCTCCATCCTTCTTGTTCTTCCTCTTCTTCTTCAGGTAGTATTTGCAGTTTTGTATTTAGCTCATTTGTGTGCTTTATGTGGGGTTTTTGTGTTGAGTTTATAGCTCAAATTTGAAACTTATCGAGTTTTGTTTAGAATGATTCTTGTTGGGTTTGCCTTATTTTGATTTTTCAGTGCTTCAAATGGCGTTTTCTTGCTCAAATTGTGTAATGATTATGTGTTTTTTTTTTCCCTGAATCCAATGGTGCCCATTAGTAATTTGATCACATGCTCCATTTTTAATTTGATCAATTGGTGAAAAGGGGAGTAACCCACATACCTTATAAATGTATTGTAAACTCTTCAACTTTTCAACGTGGGACAAGGTGAGGATCTCCCACGTGTCTCTCAAGATCAACATTGGGAACGCCATCTTGGATTAGATCCAAAATTTGTGTACCGAAACACCTACTTAAGTTTTACCTGCATGGTTTGATCTGAATTTGTGTACCAAATACTCACTTGGACCTGTGATACCATATTAGATAACGTGAGATTTCATCTCAAAACCAATTGGTAATGAGAGTAGTAGCCCACATATCTTATAAATGTGGAGTTTGGTGATGAGAGTAGTAGCCCACATATCTTATAAATGGGTTGTGAACTCCTCACCTTTCTAATGTCGGACAAGGTGAGGATCTCTCGCCATGTAGGATTTTAGAATCAATTATCAGAAAGTGGGCCCATTGTACTTGGGTTATTTATTTCTTTAAGTGTTTAGAGTGGGTTACTTTTAGGAGAAGCTGTGTTGGAGCTTCCTAGAGGGATTTGAAGTTCTTTGTAACTCTTTTCAACTTTTGAGTATGCATTTAAACACCATGCAAATTGTGAAAAGGAAATGGAGAGGAAGTGAGGAGAGGAAATTATCCAACCCCATGTTTATTTTTTGTGTATAACAACCTCTCTCAACTCCTCTCCAACTCTTCCTCACATCCCATCAAACATATTTAATCTTATAAAACATCAAATCAAACTTTATTACAATAAAAATTAATATAAAATAAAAAAAAGTCATTTCTGATCTATACTGTTCTATACTGATCTCTCGTATCATTTAGCTTTTCTTTCGACACAGAAAGAAATGATACATCTACTCAGGTACACGTTTGTTATGAAATCCTGCAGTTTCTTTGTTCAATGAACAAGCGGCTCCTACTCGATACTTCTCAACCTCATTTCTTTCACAAGAACAGCACCATGAGTGTCGAGCTCAATCACAAATACTTAAGGATGATCAAACATCCCAGGTTAGAATTCTCTTACCTTCTACATTTAAATAGGATTATTGTATTGTATATATTGAACTATATTAATGTTGTGTTTTTTTAAAAAAGGATAACCAGTATTTCCTCTGTGCATGTACACAATTGTCGCGATTGGCTGTATTTCGTTTTGAGGATGTACCCTCTTTTTATTGTTCTGACAATGTTGATTATGATATTAATGAAATTGTTTCTTATAAAAAAAACAAAGACAATGTTGATTATGATCTCTATTAAAACTTGTATTGTTTTAATTTCACTGAGGATACTCTTGACCGCCAGCCCTTGTGTTCTTATGCTCTCTCTGATGCAGCCTAGAACAATGGATATCAATTCTCCAAGAACAGGAGAATATTACTTAACTAACTAATATGGAAAATGCCTAATTTACCCTTAATATCCTATTACATCTCTCTCTCTCTCTCACACACACAAATATACGTATTCAAGTATTTATATGTATCTGAGTGTGCACATGTGCATTTGAGATTCTAATTAATTATTCATTTGACGTCCCATTGTGAAGATGACTATAGATAGGAGGCTGATTGAGAGGAGTGTTTCAATTGATGAAGGGAGTGGAAGCGACCTGGATCATCTGGTCTGGGAACTTAAGCATCAAGCGGTCGAGTGGCCTGGTTTATTATCATCGTAAGATGAACTAAACTTCCTTCTTCGGACTATTCTTATCGATATACAGATGGAAATCCTCATAAATTTATCATTTCTGTCATATTGAGTAAATGCAATAATTTTGCAGATGGCCATCTTTACAAATGGGGGAATATAAGATCTCATCAATGGAAAAGCATTTCAATAACACCAGTAGAGAGATGCTTGTTGAAGAAGAACCAGAGAGTGTCATTGCTCTTGCTAAGAAAGCTCTGTCAGCTTCAAAACAAGCAGCATCGTTAGTGGACGAGTCTGAATTAGTTGGAACTAATCTTGATTATTCTTCAGTGGAGTAAGTTATATTTTTCAAATGAGCCACATTTGTTACAATAGTTTAATTGCAACTATAGTCTTGCTCATATTGGGTTATATTCATTGATCAATTCTCTAAGCAAGGAGAGGAGAACTGTTAAGTCAACCAGGTTGCAAGATAGACGGTCTAAGAAGAGAAGGGTGCCAAAACACGTAACAACAATGCATGAGACTTATAATTCAAGAGGCAAAGAAACACGGAGAAAAACAAGTGAAAATTCTGATCCTAATGATCCTCTACGACTGTTCTTATGGGGTCCTGAAACTAAGAAGCTGTTAACAGTTCAAGAAGAGTCCAAGTTGATTGTACAAATCCAAGTATGCATGTGAAGGCTATATGTTTGTGTTTTTCAGTTTACATTTCTTCTATTCATTAGAATTGTTGATAAAGTAACCCTTAACAGGATTTAATGATATTGGACAACGTGAAATCTCGACTTCAATCTCAGTTCGGCCGTGAACCAACTTTGATTGAATGGGCTGAAGCCCTAGGGCTTACTTGTCAACGCTTACAGTCACAGCTTCACTCCTTTCGGATCAGTCGTGAAAAGCTTATTAATGCAAATTTGCGAATGGTGGTTCACATCGCTAAACAATATCAGGGCCGTGGTCTCAGCCTTCACGACTTGTTGCAGGTTATGCTCTAATTATGAGGCATGCATCCATGGTGCAGAGCCCTTAACTCTCTTCCTTTCCAGTTGGTAGATGAGTTCAATGGTCAAAATTTCTGACATTTTTTTTTTCAAATCTTATGCTTCAGGCACTGTGTTTACGAAAGCCATTTTTTACTTCCCTGTTCGGAAAAGTATCTTCTTTTCTCATCTATCCATTTGTCTGTCTGTCTATCTATCATATGCATATTCCATGTCATAAGTGTTAGTCTTTCGTGAACAGATGGTAACTTGTTTGCCCAAATTATATCTTGAATCAAATATAAGATCCGAAAAATTTAGGCAATAAACGGTGATCTATGTGGCAAATGATCTAAATTCTAATTATGAACGTTTATGGGAAGGTTAATTCATGTGAGATGTCATCCAAATTTGAGTATTGGTTCTATTTCACTGCTAGTTCTGTTGTATAAACGCTTAAGCCTATCTGTTACATCACATTATTCTCCACATTCTTTCTGGTAAAACTATTACATCTCGCGTATTGTTGAGAGCATTTTATGAAGTCCTGCTCTACACAGGAATTTTACAAATCATTTTTAGTTAAGAGTTATTTGATATTGAGTTATTTGAGTTAAGGAACTGGTTCAGGATTCCAGAATTGTAAACGCTTGCATTCTCCATTTGGAATAAGATCCTCTATTTAATGTGTTTAGATATGTGAATAGGCTATACCGATTTTCTAGCTTCATTTCTGATATTGTCTTAGCAAGGAAGCTTGGGACTTATGAAGAGTGTCGAAAAATTCAAACCACAAGCCGGTTGCCGCTTTGCTACTTATGCTTATTGGTGGATTAGGCAATCAATTAGGAAAGCCATATTCGAACACTCTAGAACTATTCGTTTGCCGGTAATCTTACGGTTCATTCTTGAAGAAATATGACTGATTAAATTCCATTGTTTAGTGAACTTTTTTTTTAACAGGTAACTGTTTTTTTTTTCCAAGGCAACCAGTATAACAAAATTGCATCGACATTCGCAGGAAAATGTCTATGGCCTCCTTGGAAAGGTAACCGAGGCAAAGAATTATTTTGTTCGAGCTGGGAATTATAAACCATCTAAAGAAAAATTAGCTGCACATGTTGGAATTACCGTTGAGAGATTGGATAAGTTACTGTTTATGTCGAGAATTCCGCGTTCGTTGCAGCAGCCTGTATGGTCTGACCAAAATACCACTTTTCAGGTATCTTTCACTTCTTCTCTTGACTTTAACCAAAAAAATAGGACAGAAGATTGAACAAAGACAGTATGATTCAAACATACAGCTTTGTGAATGTAAAATTTTAGATTTTTACCCTCCATAAAGCTTGCAAGTCTGGCACTACTTTACTGGAAATGGGGCTCAGAGAAAAGAAACGTTTATTGAACTAGCAGATTTGCTAAATGCTGGGTTACAAATGAAACTTTATACCAGTGATTATCATCTTACAGGGAAGCTGTTTTAAATGTGAGAGATTAATGATGTCAAGAATAGTGATCAAAGACATGTTTTGCCATTATCAAATTGTAAGGTATCCAAATCCCAAAATCGAACGAAAACAGCAATGATAAACTATATTGTAACTGAAGGAAGAAATTACAATATCATTGCCATTAGAGGGTTAAAACTTTCTCAATCGAACAAAAACGGTAACAATAGACTATATTGTAACCTTAGGGAAGAAATTACAATATTATAGCCATTAGAGAGAGTTAGAACTCTCCCAATCAATCCACCACAGAATGATGTTCCAAAATATAACTTATTTTCTACAAATCTTACCGCTACTATTTATAACAGAATTTCTCCAATAAATACCCAAAATACCCCTTAAATAACCTATTAAACCATTATGCTCAGTTCCATCATTTTTCTGTTGTGAAAGCTTTGGTATTAGTTTGTCAGAGGATACAATTGCTTTGCTGCTGTTACTTGAAGACATTATAGAACTGGTTTCTATAATCAAGCACAGAAAAAGCGCATAGAAACATTCACTCTAGCATCATGCTAACACTCTTGCATTCTGAATCATATATTACAGGAAATAACTGCAGACTCTGAAGTCGACACCCCAAACGACAGCGTAGAAAAAGAGCTGATGCGAAGGCACATTCGGAATCTCCTCAGCATTCTCAGTCCAAAAGAGAGACGGATAATCAGACTGAGATTTGGTATCGAAGATGGTAGGCAAAAGACACTGTTGGAAATTGGCAACATGTTTGGTTTGTCCAGGGAGAGGGTGCGGCAGCTTGAAAATCGAGCCTTGTTCAAGCTCAAACGATGCTGCAACAGCCAGGGACTCGGTGCGTATGCCGATTTATTGACTTGAGAACACATGGCCAATGCATTTTGTTGTATATGCATCAGCTTTGGCCTGAACATTTCCTCTTCTAAACTAGCTTTTTGATCTCCATCAAGAATTCTGCAGATACAAATAATAATTTTGTAAGTCCTCCAATAAATAACTATGTATGTATATGTAGGGGTCATTTTGTAATCTTTTTTAGCTGTAGTACAACCTGATACTATTCTTCAAGATGTTGAGCAATTGATCCTTATATGACATATGCTTGCTGGCATCTTAAAAGTGTATATTTTTAAATTCATATCAGAGATGATATTCAATGAAAATGAAGAAACAATACTTTTTTCAAGAACAGCATGATACTGACCGGGAATGGAAATCGTCCTCGAGCTAGAGAAAAAGAAGAATGATAATCACAGTGAGTCATAAGCAAAAATGAGTCTAAAAAGATGAGAGAAGAAAAGGAACACAAATATCCATGGATGTGCTCAAGCTTGGATTTCTTCTCTTGTTGTGGTTCACTTTGACAGATTAGGGAAAAAGTGTTGTTAAAATATATATA
>JBBMKA010000026.1:11318635-11337211 GCA_037833695.1 Sechiopsis laciniata | reverse complement strand
AACCATGCAGTCATTGATTGCCGCCAGAAAGAAGTCGTGTTCAGACCGCCTAGGAAAGAGAGCTTCAAGTTTCGCGGAGATATGCAATAAAAATTCTAGCATCATAAATAATACAATCTTTGGAGAACTCAGTTTGGGAGAAATGATTGTATGAAGACCCATCATTAAAAAGGTCTTTCCGAAAACCAAAAAGACCAACTCATGCTGGCTTAGCACATGGCAGGCCCCCCCTTTTTTATTTTTAGTTTTATTTTTAGCATCTCCAACTTTCCTGCTTGACTAAATAAAATAATGTGTGATTGTTCTAAAAAAAAAAAATAATAATGTGTGTTTTTCTTTAAGCACCAATGGAATATTGGAGAATTCAAATTGGAGGCCATGGGGTTATATATCAATTAAGTTATGCTTACTTTAGTATTATATATATATATATATATCTCTGTGTGTGTGTGTATTAAAATAATTCTTTTTTTTTTTTGCCTTTTAGAGTTAATCATTTTTGTGTTAATTCTTGTTTTATTTATTTATTTATTTTTAAATTTTAAAACAAACTCAGTCATTATCATTCTTTTCTATATATATACATATATACATACATATATATACACACACACATATATATATTTTAAAACATATCTATATGGCATTCTGTAACATAAATTACTATTTTATTTTATAAAATTCAATAACTACTAACTTCAAATTAATAACAAAGACAAAATATTAAAATATAAGAGAAAAATGATATCTTAACATTATATGCATAATGTATAATTGTATAGAGGAATAATTGCATACTGCCTTGGCATCATGCAGCCACCTACGTGGAAAAATTTGGACTACTCTTTTAATTTAAAAAAAAAAAAAAAAAAATCAAAGGTCCAAATTTTGCCACGTAGGTGGCTGCAGTGGCAGCATGCAATTATTCCTCAATTGTATATATCTTCACCTTTATTTACCTTTTATTGATAATGAATCATTTTAAGGCACATGAATTTGGAATTCCCACCATAATGCATGGAACTCATTAAAATAGATCATCCAATACTTATTTTAACATTAGTTTATTCAAATATTTAATCAACTATATGATTGTGTTTTATATTCTGAATATTTTTAGATTTTCCAATATCATAGGGGACTTATATCTACAATTTTGCATAAAATTCTATCAGTTTATTGATTCATAGGGACGGTAGATATTACGTCATAAGATTGTCCTTCAAAAGTTTGACCGTATCCATTGATTCGACCTTGTCACTAATAATTAAAAAAGACTAGCTCAAAAAAATAAAATAAAATAAAGAATAATAATAATTATTCAAAAGGAAAATTAAGACAAAATTTCTAGTACTCTATATTCTTCATATTTTCCACCTAATCTATTAAATCTTTTTCTTTTTTTTTGAAATTAGTCTATTACATCTCTATATATGTTTGAATCAGTTTTTAGTTTGAAGTAAAGATATAGGAACAAAATAATTATATAGTCGAGTTCATTTGTACATCAATATGTAAAGATTCATAATGAAAATCAGAACCTCGCTCTCCTAATAATAAGGGAAAAGACTCATATATATACATATATATATATATGTATATATGGGAAATCGAGTATATAATTAATCATTAGTTTAGATATGTACCCTCAATCAAAAAGTCAAATACGTGAATACAACTATGAAATTTCATTGAAAATGAATTTTTAAGTGGCCACTATGAATTGAATCTAATAACATTTTAATTTTTAAGTATTTTATAATTCATCTTTTGTTAGACAATTTTTTTTAATTAAACATCTGAGTATGGAGACTTGAACCCAATTATTATATAGCATAAGATTTCATCTCAAACCTATGGTAATAAAAAGAATAGATCACACATAATTTCTTTGTTATCAATTCATACATATGAGTTGATATCAATTCTTATTTAACCACCAAGTATTTATATAGAACCGCTATAATAAAAGGATTGAATCCTCCCCTACCCATAATTGAAAATATATGTGTAAAAAATTTCAACAAGAAAGTCAAGTAAAAATGAAAAGGAAAAAAAAAACATTTTTATTCCCTAACTTTGAAATATAGTATCAATTTGATCTTTCTGTTTCAAAATCAAACACAAAATTTAACATTTCAATAATACTCAATTTTAGTATTGTATATTTTTTGAGTTTACATTTGTACTTATTTCATTGTATAAATTTATTTTATGTCAATACAAAAATAACTACTTTGTCAATATATTAAAATTTTAAAATAGTCTAGTTATTATGATAGTTAAAAAAAAAAAAAAAAAATTCAACGGACTTGAACTAATAATAAATTGGTTACTATTTGATATATGATGTCATCAGAGTACTATAACAGTCATTATTGTAGTCAATATTATATCATGTAACTAATGATTTTTTTTTATAAAAAATTTTGATGATTAAAATTAAACATTATTAAAATGTCAGTAAAATTTTTAAATGTTATCGGTAAAAGTGTTTGATTTAAAAACATAGATATATTTTTCCCACGGAAAAAATTATAAAAAAGAAAAAGAAAAAAAAAAGATGAAATGGGTGTGGCAGAACATTGGCCCATATTGTTAGTTTCATGAGTGCCTTGTTCTCAATACTTGTTTATAAAATGTTGGTTTCCATTTCTCAACAGTCAATTACACACACAAAACTCATCTGTTTTCATCTTCTTCTACTCTCTCTTTTTCCATAGAATAAAATCTGGGTTTGAGATTTTCAAACACAAACCCAGAATTGGGAATTTATAGAAAAAAAAGACTATAAAAAAGAGAAAGATTAATAAAATGGAAGAAGTGAAAGAAAAGAGTAAAATTGGAAGGGAATGGGCATCATCTATTGGCAAAAAATGCAGCAATTTGGTGAAGAAACAGCGCACTAAATTCTACATCCTCCGCCGTTGTGTGGCTTTGCTTCTTTGCTCCCACGAGCGCGGCGACCATTGATCACTCACGTGTCGCCCGAGCGCCGCTCATTCCCCTTCTTCTTCTTTTATTTTCTTCAAAGAATTAAGGTAATGCCCCCAAGTTTTAACTTCTTGTATGCCTAATTAATAATGTAACTGCCAAAAGGAGTAATAATGTGGCGGTATCTTGTATAACATAGCAATTAGTTGGTTGTGAGTTTGAGTCGGTAGTTGAATTCAGAAAACTAATAATAATAATATAATGTTACAATATTGTAAAACTCTCTTTAGGTTTTTCTTTTCTTCTAAATCATATACTTTCTTTCTCTACTCTTTTCTATATATATTTTTTTAATTTCAATGGGGAGATTGATTTAGTGTGAGTGGTAGAGAAAGTTGAATGTTTGATGGGTTTTTTTAGCTCAATAATGAGCCTATATGGAGTGAGGATTTGAATCATAACTTTTTGCACATAAATTAATATTTTATGCTAGTTGAATCTCTCAATTGTTGATGTGAATGGATTTGTTAGTTAAGTTAGTTGTGGAATTAAGGATATTTATTATTTAAATATAAGATTCATTGGGTAGCGTGCATTTATTTATGAGCAACACTTATTAACTTCCTAGTAGGGGTGTTCAAAACAATTCAAACCCCGAATAACTCGAACCAACCCAACCTAATTTGACGGATTGGGTTGGGTTGAGTTCAAAATCATAAAATATTCATGGCAAGGGTTGACCTAAAATTAACTCAACCCGATCAACCCAAAATTATTATTTAATTTATTTAATTTATTTTTTTTACTTATAACATAATTATATATATATATATATGCATATATTTGTTTTATTTAATTATTATTGTTAGACTTTTTATTTTTGTTTTATTTAATATTTTTTCAAATCTTTATAATTTGTATATCAAGATAAAATATATAGTCAAATTATGTAAAATATATGTGTTGGTTTTAATTATATATTTATTTTATGGAAGTCGAATTATGTCATCTATTTTTGTTAGTTTAATTATCTATTTGTTTTATGTTTTATAGTTGGAATCTTCTATATGAACCATGATTGTATATTTATATTCATTTCATTACCTTGATTAGAGATTGTAATTTGTTTATGTATAATGTATGACTAATTTGATAAAAAGATATTTATAATTATAATTTATTATTGAACCCGATGACCAAACCCAACCAAACCCAAAAATTATAGGATTGGGTTAGAAAAATGACCAACCCAAAAATTTGGGTTGGGTTGAAAACCCCTCTCAACCCAACCCAACCTAATCTATATTCACCCATACTTCCTAGTAAGTAGTCCATGCTTTCCAATACAATATCAGAATAATAATATGTCACATAATTAATATAACATTAGTCAAATCGTCAATTGTTTAATGTATTTTTTTTATACCTATGTAGTACATTAATGTCCACACATATGTTAGAAAATATGAACTAGGTACTTAGTAAGTGAATAAGTTTTTAATCTTAAAAAAAAAAAAGTGAGTGAGTAAATTTTGCTCTTTATTTATGGAAATATTTTTCTATGAATGTATCTTCATGGGACAAATGAAAATTTTGATATGGTTGCTTACAAGTAGAGCAAAACTTACCTAAGAGTTAGTAAGCTTATTGAAAATACTTATCATTACATGTTAAAAAATGAACCACAACTTTTTATTATTTTTTAAAAAATTCTACACTTTAGCATTCATCTCTATCCATCAAAGTGAATTTTTTGAAAAAAATAAAAAGATTTTGATCTACAAGATATTGTTTGATTATGTTATAAATTCAAGGATTTTTTTTTTTCCTATTTAAAATGCATTGAAGAGAATGTGGAATTGTTTTACTCTTATTTTCACTAATTTATTGAATACAACCTTTATCTTGACAGCTAGGAGTTGTTTGGCTAACAAATATGAATTTGTAGGGTGGTATGATATGATAAAATACGAATGGTTGATCAAAATCAGTATTTGGAGTGTTCGAATGATATAAATTAGATTATGAAATCAATATATTTTAGGATGCAAGGTTGATATGAGGTTGCTCGAAATTTGTGTTTGGGGCACAAGATTGGGATGAGTTGGGGCAAGGTATCTCGGCAGCGTTTTGTTTTTAAAAAACTCGTAAATTGGTCATATGACAAGTTTAAAGTTCATTTTAATCCAAATTGGTTTAATAATAATAATTTTAATGCAAGAAAGAATCAATGTGAACATATTTTTAATTTTTAAGAAGAAGAGGTAATAGAGTAACCTTTTAAAAAGAAAATTTAAAATTTGAAAGTTCTGACACCAAAATGAAACAAACTCCAAAATTTTGAATTCAAAATTTTTTTAATCATTGAGGCAGTGTATACTAATGCGGCTGAAGCAACTCCTCTAATAGGAATCAATTAATTGTAAGAGACAAGAAAACTATAGAAATTAAAATTTAATTTTCTCCAAATGATAGTATATATTTTTTTTTTTTAATTTTTTTTTTTCCAAATGATAGTAATTAAATTTTAACTTTTTAAAAGTCATACAGATTATATTCAAGCTTTTATAAAATGTACGGGTAAAATTTATAATTAACCTTTTTTAGACAATTTGTAATGAACTTTATTTCTACTTTTTGTAGTATATATTACTAATGAATATTTTTTAAAAGAATAGTAACTAATATATTTACTAGTTCAATTGGTTAGCTTAGGTGGAACATGAAGATATTTATAAGCAATAAGAAATAACAAATAACAAATAAGGGAAAACATTCCAAAAATAAAAAAATAAAACAAAAATTTAATATGATATATTTTTTTAAAAAAATCCTAATCGGGGAGGAATACTTGCCTCCTTAAGGAGGACTTGTTCAAACAATTTTTTTGGTGCCACAAATTCTTTTTCTTCTTTTTCTTAGCATTGTTCAAACAATTTTTTTGTGGCACCATTTAAGGAGGACTTGCCTCCTTATTCATTAGAAACAAGTATTTCTCATCTGGCACGTCAGGCTAAAGGATATCGGGTGTAGATGATACCACATTGGTCAACCAGTTAGGCTGGTGTTTGGATTGAGAGTTTTCAAAATGAAAGATAGTGTTTATGAGGGATTTTAAATGCGTGTGATTTGATGAAGATAAAATCTTATTTGTATTCAGGGGGGTCATGAATGATTGTGGAGAAACCCTCATTTAGATAGAGAGATTATGAGTGATTGTAGTTGTAGTAGAAAAATCTTGCTTAAATTGATTGGTTATGAATAATTATGGTAAAAAACCTCTCGTTTAGATTAAAAAAAGTTATGAGAGATTGAAATAGAAGTAATATTGTACTTAAAAGGATTTATAAAATTTATGAAAGGTTTTATTGAGGTTTTTATGAGGGTTTTTTTGGAGCTACTTCTACCAAATGTGGGGTTGAGCCAACTCCTAAACAAACTCTTGCAAACTCTCTATTCAAACACACTCCTTAATGTGAGAGGAATCATGAATTGAAATTCTTACCGTGTTTGGTTTAATAGTTTGGAATGAGTTCTTTTGGAATAAGTTCCAAATTCGTGTTTGGTGTCTAACATTTGAGAGGGGGTTTAGAATCCCATGTTCAAACGAGTAAACTCCCATACACATGAATATGTAGAAGAAATATATATTTTGCCTGCTACAAAAATTTGGTTTATAAATGACAATATTAAAAAATATATAAATTTTTGTGATACTTAATACTCCACATAAGCAAAATGTGGAGGTTCCTATACATTCATTGATGTAGGAGAGAATTTTACTATTCCTAAATCTCCCCAATAATTTTCAAAGATCCATGGGTTGCACATGTTTTTTTTTTAATCTCTTATATTCTCTTTTTTCCCTTCCCCACACATTATATTATTATTAATCAAACTTTCAATTTTGTAAGGATTCATATATTTGCTATTATCATACATTAATGTAATTACTTATGCTTAAAATGGAAAGATTTCATTATTTGTTATTGTTTGGTTGTAAATCCAATTCAACATAAAATTGGTATTTGACTCTCATATATTATTTGAGAACAATATACTTTATATGTAAGATTTGTTGATCCTCATTCTCCCTATTTATACTAAAAAAAGGATAAGTCTCTTCAATTTGATTGTGTAATGTCTTTCTTCAATAAATTATCTAATACATTAAAAATTAGCTAACAAAAGCAAAACAAATATAAATTGTATTAACATGAAATAACAAACTTTTATTTGATAAGATAGAAATTGAGAAATTGGTTCATAGCAAAATAAAAGATGAGGGAGAACTTTAATTGAATTATATTAATAAAATTATTAAAATTTTGTTTATTTTGCTTTCGATTCTATTTTGGAGTAGAATTCCAACAAATCAAAAACATATTTCTCGTTCCAAAGTAAGATTCTAACCAACCAAATATTATAATTAAGGATTTTGAAGGATTCGATTACAGTCTAAAATTTTAAAGAATTTGAATTCTAACGTTACAAACTAAACAAGTTCAAAGAAATCTTGTGTTAAGAATGATTTAAAAAAAAAAAAAAAAATAGTCACATCATATAATTGTAAATTCAAATTCTTTCAACTTGTTATTTCTTTTCAATCCCATCATATGATAGTTGACTTGGAAAAGAGTTAAGAGTACATTGAAAAGATAAAACTTAAACTTGACTTATCACTCATTGTTCACCTCAAATTTGTAGATCTATGATCATTTATTTATGGTTCAAATTTTCATATACACTATTCAATACCCTAGAATGGTTAAGGGGAAAAAGAAAGCACTTTTTCTGCTTGAACAGAGATGGATCCAGATTGTAATGTTTGAGGGGTCGAAAAATAAAATTATCTTCAAATATTAAATCTTCGACTTCAAAAAAATGGTTAATACCTTTAATATTAATGAATCAATTTAACCTTCAGTCTAATATTTATTAAGTTCCTTCTTAAATTTTAAATTTTTGTGTCTATTAAGATATATTTTTTTTAGTACAAATTAGGGAAGAGAGATAAAACTTTTTTCAGATAGATTTAACCTATCATTATCGACATAAAGTTTTAGAAAGGTTGTATTTGATTAATATTTTTTTAAAAAATATTTTTGAGTGTCGAGTAAATTTATGCATACTTCGACTATTTTCACGAACATACTACTAGATGTCACTACTAAAAAAAACAGTATAGTTGACGCTCGCTTATTTTAAAGAAGAAATCAGATTAAGGATTAATAGAGAATAAATTAATTGTTCAATAGACGGAATATGGAGAATTTAAACAATATTGAGGAAAAATCTAGAAACATGAGCAACAAAGGATAAGACTGAGTAAACCTATGCAAATTGAACCCAAAATCGAACGAACGAAAAGGGAAAAAAATAAAAACTGAGTAAATATATGGTTGCTTGCTCCTGAGATACCACAAAGTATTATCGTTGACCCTGTCATCATTTTGCGCCATCAAAAGAAGACCTCAATTCACTTCATCTTCTAATGCTAAATTGGTTGTTTCTTCAACCCTTTTATCCGCTCAGCAATCTCTTGCAAAATGTCCCACTTTTTCTCAATTGTAACATTTGTCAGAATTGCAATCACTTGCATAGTGACCATACTTGTGACATTTGTAGCATTCAATGTTCGAATAATTTGATTGGCCGCCTCTTTCTCGACCGCGTCCTCTTCTACGCCAGTTCACTTGGTTCGACTATCCCTTCTCTTCATGACAATCACTTTGACCACTGCGACCATTTCCACGACCCCCACGGCCACGGCCTCTACCTTGAAATTGTTTAGAATAGAGTACCTTCTCGTATTTGAGTGAGGCTTTGGATTGAAGCGCTTGTTCGAGCGTTTCTACTTTCTTCTTGTTCTTTCGTTGCTCTTGTACCTCAAGAGAACCAAAAAGTTCATCAACAGTGAGCGTCGCAATGTCCTTTGACTCTTCTATCGCGCATATAACATTCTCAAAATTATTGGTTAACGATTTCAAGATCTTCTCTACAACCCGCGCATCGGTTAGCTTTTCGCCATTGCGATTGAGTTGATTCACCACCGTCTGTACACGCGTGATGTAGTCAGATAAGCTTTCTGAATCTTTCATCTCTATGCTCTCCAACTTGCCGCGAAGAGTTTGGAGGCGCACTTGCTTGACTCAGTCGGCTCCTTTGAACACTTTATCTAAAATGTCCCATGCTCCTTTTGAAGTAGTTGCACTTGCAATCTTCTCAAAGCCTGACTCGTCAACTGCTCGAAACAGCATGTATAATGCCATTTTATTCTTCGAACGCGTCTCTTTCAACGCTTTGGTTTGAGTCACTGTATAACTCGCGATAATCTCTGGTTCTACGAAACCTTCTTTGACCACTTCTCATGCATCATGAGATCTAAGTAGTGCTTTCATCTGAATGCTCCAATTCTCGTAATTTACCTTCGTCAATCGTGGTAGCGGCATTTGACCCGTCACGTTCGTTATAGCTCTGATACCAATTTGTAAAATCTAGATGCCGCTTTGATACCAATTTGTAGAAACTCAAATCATAAATAAAACAAATAAAACACAAATAACACAATCGCACAAGCTTTTCACTTCGTGATTGGAGAGACAAAACACTCACAAATTCTCTAAAAAAACCATTTCTCTTTATTTCTCAACTTGTTTTCTTGATTTATTGCTCTCTTGCTCTCTTTTTTGCTCTTTTGCTCTTTTTGCTCTCTTTTTTGCTTTTTTTTTTTTTTTTTTTCACAATGGAATAAGCTATTTATTTATAGCCTATTACAAGTTTGTTCTACAAGACTCTATAGCCATAAATTTGTAACCATTTTGGCATTCAATTACAATCATTTTGCCACTAACTCCTAATTTAAGACCCACTAACCACATTTAAGAGCCCACTAACTCTTAAATAAAAACTCCTACTAGCAACAATTAAACAACACATTAAAATTAACATTTAGTTTATTCAAAAGAAGAGGCATGCCAAGATATTTGCAGTAATAAATGACTTAAATCAACAAAGCAAAAGAATGGTGGAGATTTAAATTGCAAGATATTTCATAATAGATATTTTGTAATTAAAAGATGATTTATAATTAAGTTTTTTTAAAATAATTTAATATGTAAAAAAAGAGATTAAATATAGGGTATTATAGGAATGTTTTAATTATCTCTCCTCCTAGATTTCAATTTAGACATTGATTTAAACTCTAAAAAAAGTTAGACATTTTCTTAATATTTTTTCAAAAAGTAGTCATTTATTACTAATACCCTTTTATCTTTCGCTTTTATCTATGTTTTTAAGTTGTATTAGAGCTTTATATGAAAGACAAGTTACTTCAAATATGACACTTCTTTTTTCTTATGTAGTAGCCACACAAGTAGCTTCAAATACAACAAATTTGTTTTTTGGCCATCCTCTCAAGTTGGACGAGAAAAGCTACATGTTGTAGAAAGGTATGGTACTTGCTCGCCATACTTTAGGACAGAAGGTTGACAGTTTTGTCCTCGGCACCAAAGTCGAACCATCGAAATATTAAGACATGTGATGATTTTGAAACGCATCGAATACTCTGAATCCACTGTATGAAGGGTGGGGGACAATAGACCAAGTTTTAATGGGCTGGTTACTTGGTTCGATGATACCAATAGTTGCTGCACATGTGGTCTACTTCATGAACTCATGCAATGTGTGGTAAAATCTCGAGCTCATGTATGAAGAGACAAGTAAGGCACGCATAAATTAGCTACGAAGAGTCCTCCAAAACAAGAAGAAATGAGCTATAATGTGTTGGGTTTTATTCATTAGTGGAGAAAGCCCACACAAATAGCCCTATTAGGGCTGTAATTTAAAGTAAAATTATTTCACTTTAGTTTTTCTATCGAGAGCACAGTGAACAACCGAGAAGAAGAAAGTTACCGCAGAAGAAAAGAGAAAAGAAAATAGAAACAAAAGGGTTTTGCGCAGTTTCGGTGTTTCAGCGTTTTTTAGGTAACCAACCATTGGATGGAGCTGGAATTTTGACTGCGTGTTTGTAACAAGAGATTCTTCAATCTGAATGGTGGGATCGGTAGGGTTCTACATCAAGATTCTAATGGCGATTCGGTTCCACAATTTGTGAGACTTTTCTATTTGTTTCTCTTTGGTTTAGTGTCGTTTGTTGCCAAGATTAATTATCTTGAGTTATTATCTATTGTATACCTCTAGTTGTGACTAGGGAGAACTCGTTGTAACCCATTATTGATTATAGTGGAGATTTCGACTTCAGTCCGTGGTTTTTTACTCCTCGTCTTGAAGAGGTTTTTCTACGTTAAAATCGTTGTGTGTTGTGCTTGATATTTTTATCTACCATATTTTATGTTTGCTGTTTTCATTAGGAACACAAGAGGAGAATTATTGATCCTATTAGAATAGTGTTTATTCCCAACAAAATGTTGGATTATCTATCCTCAATGCGACAAGTGATTGAGAGTCTTCAACTTGCAAGGGTATCAGTTATGTTATCGAACCAGATTCTATACGTACTGGTGGGACTAGATGGCGATTGTATCTCGATGGTTTGATATTGAAGGAAAATACATCTCCTCTTGACAAGAACTACATTCTTTGTTGATAATATTTAAAAGTGCGTTAGAATCGTTTTAATCCATGCCCGTAACGATATTTCTTTTTTCCCTATGCCTATTGTGTGGAAAGGGCCCCATAATGAGCTTTAGAATAGTCATCTCCTCACTAGAATAAATGAAACCAAGGACGTCGTACTCATAATCAATTTCTTGTTTTGGGATAGCCTCGTTAGTAGAAACTTAACATCTCCAAGATATGCTCTCTTAAAATCACCAGTTAAAAATTTATGAGTGAACTTAATTGTAAACTCGCATATTGTCTTCTAGATTTGAGGATTAAGATGGGCATCGATGTCCGAGATATATAGTGGGATGAGATATTTTAATAAAAAAAATGATATATAATTATAGAGAGAAAAGAGTGGAAGACGATATAATGGGGAGAAGAGAAAAAAAGGGGGTTATCGACAAATTGCAACTTCTTGTGCGGCCCTCCCTTCCTTCTATTTTTCCTTTTTTTTTATTTTTTATTTTACATTTTCTAACCATCAGTGGATTTTTTTTTTTTTTTTTTTTTTTGTCACACTTCTTTCTTTCTTTCCTCACTTGCAACCTCAAAATTTTCCTAACTTTCCTATTGAATTCATTCACTTCTTAGGTAGGTTCGTGTTCTTGATCGGTTAAGTTTTTGAGTTGGATGGTGATTAAACGTCATACTTTGTTAACTTTCCTACTGAATTCGCTCGCTTCCTTGCAAAATCGCGTGCTAGCTCTAGAAATAAAACCAAACTTTTTTTTAAGGTCCGCCAAAAGACCGTCGCAAAATTTCGTTCATGTGTCAAAGGAGTATTTTCAAAAGATTGTTTTCTACTTCTAATCCAAAAATGGAAGCAATTGAAAACAATAAAACGGACTTTGCCAAATTTTATTTATTATTATTTTTCTTTTTTGATAGGGAGACCAATTTCATTTTGATATTTCTAAAATGAGAACTTGAACAATAAAATGTAATTTGAAAAACACACATAAAACTTAAAAAGAAAGAGAACAATATTTTCCAAAGGGACCCATTAAAATTCATGCATTTAAATTTTTTATAAGTGGGTTTTGTGTGGTTGGTTGGTCATAAAGTTTAGGTTAGTCTAATCATACATAGGCACAAAATGTTCCAATCTCCCAAAACTCCCACATCTTAGAACTCAGTTTCTCCAACTTCACAAATGAATCCCCAAACATCCAACATTTAACCTTAATTTTCAAAGCTTTCTTGCTCCCAAATATGGGTGACATAATCTTTCAATCATTTCCATTAGACCCCTCAAGATTTAGTTAATTTTGCTTTGACTGAGTCATGTTTTTTTTGTTAACATTGTCCTATAAAAATGATCTTAATGTTTGTAATTCTTCCCTCAAAAGATATTTTGAATACCTTATCAAAATCGTATTTGTACAATCATACTTGGTGAGATATGAGTAAAATTTGTCTTTTTGGTACAAGATTCTTTACCATCTCCAATTTTTTAGGATACGATCGAGCACGATACGAATACAATAAAAATCTAAGACATGATTAAATACATTATTTTAAAGTAGTCTATTTTTTTTATGCTTAAAAGTGTAACACTTACCTAACTAGTGAAACCTGTTCAGTCTTCGTCACGTATGACACGAACAAGCCTAACGTTTGACACGTGCCTATTATAAGGACAAGCATTTGGTCAAACACGTCTAACAAGTGTCAAAAGAGAAGAAATTGAGTAGACTGTCCAAGCAATAATCTTATGGTGTTCTAAAGTATCCATTTAAAAAAAAACAAAAAAGAAAAAAAAAAGCATTAACATATTATAAGAACTCAAGTGTACATTATAAAGCAAGTATCACTACTACCCAAGGGAGGGGGTAACCTAAACCCACGTTTGGGACCTAACAGCCCTCCAACTGTAGGCTCCTCCCCCACAGTTTTTTATATAAGAAACGGACACAAGTTTGCAGTATTAGAAGAAATGAACGTTCTAAACAACCATACATGACACATAGGAAACCTAACTAGTTGTACAGATCATCTTCTTCAGTCCCGCCACCAGCAGAGGTCGCAAACGGGTCGGCTGCTGCGGTTCCAGAAGTGTTTTCTGAGAACCTGAATTCAGAACCAAACCCTCTTGACTGCTGTAGTGTTTGAGCAAACGCCTGGTATTTACGGATATCGGCGTCGCTCACACTCCTCCGAGCAAACTTCATTGACTCCTCGAAATGAGCAGCTTTAATCTCCGCCACCTCGTCTTCTACATCCTCTTCCATAGCCTCAGGATTGTCTCCTCTCCTCCTCTCCCTCTCAATATCCTGCAATATAGAATGTTTTAAATATGTAACACTTTGAGATTAAAAAAAATGATGATGATTGATGATATAATTGGAAATGAAGGGCTTTTACCTTCTCAATGTTCTCTCTGATAGCATATTTGCAAGCACGCTGGCAGATTTCTGTAATATCAGCACCGCTAAAGCCTCGAGTGTACTTAGCAAGGGCTCTGAGGTCTACATCTTTCGATATTGGCGACTTCCTCAAACAAGCCTTGAAAATTTGGTGACGAGAATCCTCGTCGGGAAGAGGGATATAAATCAATTGATCGAGTCGTCCTGGACGAAGAAGAGCAGGATCAATAATATCTGGTCTGTTGGTAGCTCCAATAATGAAGACAGTCTTCTTAGCTGACATTCCATCCATTTCTGTAAGGAGTTGGTTCAGAACTCGATCCGCCGCACCTCCAGCATCTCCTACACTGCTGCCTCTCTGCAGACCGTTTAAAAGGCAATAAATAATTTGCAAGAACTAATTGAACTACATTTCTACATGAGGATCACATAGATTAAGAGTTACACGAAGATGCGAATACAAACCTGAGTGGCAATAGAATCGAGCTCGTCAAAGAACAGAACACAAGGAGCAGACTGTCGCGCCTTGTCAAAAATTTCCCGAACATTAGCCTCACTTTCACCAAACCACATAGTAAGCAACTCAGGACCCTTGACACTGATGAAGTTTGCTTGGCACTCATTTGCAATAGCTTTGGCCAGAAGAGTTTTTCCACAACCGGGAGGGCCATAGAAAAGAACTCCCTTCGAGGGCGACATTCCAAATTTCTCAAACTTCTCAGGATGCTCCACTGGGTATTGTACAGTCTGATTGAGAGAACAGTGAAATCAGATCAAGAATGAATTCAAAATTAAATAATCGAAGTCTCCACAAAATTAAGGAGATCGTTCCTCAGCAGCATCATTTTTACCTCTTGCAGTTCCCTCTTGACATTCTCAAGACCTCCAATATCTTGCCAGCTGACATTGGGCACTTCAACGACCTGCGAAAGAATAATTAAATCAAAACGCATTCTCGCCGATGAATTTCAAAAAGAAAACGGCAGTTAATGCCACTTGATCCAAAACAACACAAGCACTTACGGTTTCACGAAGAGCTGATGGATTACTAGTTCCAAGAGCAGTCTGGAAGTGCTCATTTGTTACTGCCATTGAGTTGAGAATCTCGGCGTCTATTGTTTCATCTTCTAAATCAATCACATCCATTTTCTCTCTGATGCATTGAAGTGCAGCCTCGGTACAAAGAGCTGCCAAGTCAGCTCCAACATACCCATGTGTATCCTTGGAAATTCTTTCTAAGTCAACCTGCAATAACCAACAAAGGTAAATCCTTTTACTTCATTGATGATACAACAACCAACATGCAAAGATAATAAGAAAGAAATATACACAATTGAAATCTTACATCTTCAGCAAGCTTCATGTTCTTTGTATGGATACGAAGAACTTCAAGACGCCCAACTTCATCAGGCACACCAATATCAATTTCCCTGTCAAATCTCCCAAATCGTCTCAAAGCTGGATCAATGCTGTTTGGACGATTTGTAGCTCCAATAACAATGACATGGGCGCGGGACTTTAGCCCATCCATAAGTGTCAAGAGCTGAGAAACAATCCTTCTCTCGACTTCTCCATGAGTCTTTTCACGCTTAGGAGCAATTGAGTCAAGCTCATCAATAAAGATAATAGATGGAGCGTTCTTTTCTGCCTCCTCAAAAGCTTTCCTAAGGTTGCTTTCACTTTCACCAGCTAACTTCGACATAATCTCTGGTCCATTGATACAGAAAAAGAAAGCCCCAGTTTCATTAGCTACTGCTCTGGCGATCAAGGTCTTTCCAGATCCAGGGGGTCCAAAAAGCAGAATTCCCTTTGGTGGCTTTACTCCAATAGATTTAAAAAGCTGTGGATGTCTCAGTGGCAGTTCGACCAATTCACGGATCTGGGCCATTTGTTTTCTAACGCCACCAACGTCGTCATAACCAACCTCATCCAATCTATCTTCATCCTCTCTTTTCACAGGCTCCCCTTCACAGAAGATTTCAGTGTCGGGAGCAACCACACAATATTCAGCAGGATCAGTTTCAATAACCTTAAATTCCACACTTCTCATTCCTCCCCTCACAAGGAAGAGATCACCCTTCCTCACTGGACGATAGGCCTCCAAGAAGTAAGCTGCACGATATGAACAGTGTAAGAACTAAAAATATGCAAGCTGTCACAAAATGTACTCATTAAAATTGACCCAATGTTCGACATATGAATAATTATTTACTATTGTAGTGTTTTAAAAAGCCCAAGACGCACTAAGGCGCAATGGGCCTCTGGAGCCTGAGGCGCAAGGCACAAGCTTTTTTACATAAGGCGCACTATATAAAAAACACAAATTTATATATGTGTGTGTGTGTACAATAAAAATATTTCCATAGACATAAATGAAGTTTTACCAAGAATCATATACAAAACATACATTACATTTAACTATTAACCTTCATTTCATGGAAAGAAATGAAGTTTAACTAAGAATATATACAAAACAGACATAAGATTCAACTATTAACCCTTCATTTAAGCGAATGTTGTCTTTGTGAGTCGAAGAATTAAGTTATTTAAGGTATTGAAATGTCTCGAATGACCTAGTACGGGGATCTCACAAAGGATAAAGGTGAAAATATGAAAAAATACAAAGAAAATGAAAAATCCCACAAGGCATGGGCGCCCAGGGTTTCACGTAAGGCGCCAAAAGGTGCGCGCCTGGGCCTTGACAGGCGAGGCGCATGAGGTGCGCCTTGAGCCTAGGCGTGCGCCTGAAGGGACTTTTTAAAACACTGTACTCAAGCATATCAATTTACAGCCATGTACCAAAATAACGCAAATTATGAATAAGGAAAGTGCGGCAGTGTCCCATGGCAGCAACTAAGTAGTGTCCTTTGACCACCATTACTCACGTGTAGATCCAACTCACTTGATACCAGATCAGGTTGTTTCTATCAAAAATGTAAAAGAGAAAAGACACATTTCGATGCAAAGAAAGGGATTGAGGAAGACAGAATTGGGTAACACCATAAACGAACTTGTTCAAGATTTAAAAAATAAAGATAAACAAGCTGCTTCCCGGCAATGCACTACATGCCAATGATAAAAATATAGAGAAGCATGGGTAACTGCAGGACAGATATTATAGGAATATACACAAAAACAGAAACACACATTAGTGGACTTGCAATATCAAAAAATCAAAAGTCATAGCAAACATGTTGCCATAATCCAAATATCTGAACAGGATGATTGAAAAGATAATATATGAGCATTATTCTAAAAGGTAGACTGAAAAGAAAAAATACTCCTGGTCAACCATACACAGGGAAAGGGGAGGGACCAAATAAATGTCTTACCACACTACCAAAATGATGACAATATCACACTCAAAGGTAAGAAAATAAGCCAGGGATAGAATCTCACGTTTTAAGTATGCATCAAAAAGATTTCCAGTGACCCCTTCAATAGTGTCATCTACTGGAAGGATGTGTACCCGCTTTCCGTATTTAACATCAGCACATTGATGCACAGAAACAACATCTCCGAGCCTGACCCGAAGGTTGCTTCTCACAACCTTGTTCATTCTTATTTTTGGTTCATCACATGTGTCATCAGCAAGAGCAATGCAGATTGTATCCTTCCTTTTCTTCCCCTGTACTCCAGAAGGAAGACAAACAATACAGTTACAAACAAAATATTGCACGTAATTCAAGAATGACCTCAAGCTGTGAGTACAAGAAAGCTGCATTTTTTTCGAAGAAGAAATTCGTCAAATTCTAAAACAGAAGAGGAGAAGGGAAGAAAGTGACATCTATACCCTAACAAGAACAAAGGAGATTTTAAAATATTATCTAAATCGATTGAATCATACAAAAGGAAGATAGTTCTAGAAGTATTTTGTTTCAACTAGAAGCTAGAAAGGAAAGGACAAAAAAGGGCCTGTTATTAGACATCTGTTTTGAGGAAAAATAAATACATATATAACATGTTCGATAACAGTTTTATGAAGCTTTATTTTTTCTTTAGCGTGTCCTCGCTAATGATTTGTTTCGTTGGAAAAATAAAAATAAAGTTATAATTCCTTCCAAAAATCAAAATTCAAATTTGTTCTGTGTACAATATTAACTTTATAAGACATGATCACAATTCTAAAACACTTTTCAAAAGAAAACTATCTTCAGACAATTTTCAAAACAACCTCAAGGTTCTCAACATTTACTTTCCAAAAAAACAACTTCAAGGTTCTCAACCAAAATTTCTAATGGAGGATTTTATGTGGCCCGTCTTCACGGTTCGCATAACTTCAATATATCTTAAACTCACAACTAACAAATCAAACACAAGCTACATAAACTTCTACAACTAATTCATTGCAATAGTATAACCACAATCTATGTAAACCCAACCCAAACTTCGTAACAATCACAAAGTTCACAAAATCAAACTTTCCAAACACGTACAACAAAGCAGCCTAGAAGAACTAATAACGATATCTTGTCCACACGACGCATCAAAACACACTCAATTAACAGTTTTTAATTACAGACCAGAACTGCCAACTACTTAAAAATTAATTTCTTACAAATTTTCTTAACATCCAAATGTTGTAATGTCAGTCGGTATATCTTGTAACATTAGTCGAGTAAGCTGACCGGACAGCTAATAATATATA
>JBBMKA010000026.1:11302585-11318535 GCA_037833695.1 Sechiopsis laciniata | reverse complement strand
GATTTTTGTAATTAAATTAACCTTTTTCTTTTCTTGTAACTTTTCATCTTATCAATGAAAGTTTTCTGTTTCCTATCAAAAAAAAAATTATCTAAAATGACACGTAAAATGATGTGTCAGACACGTGTCCGAGAAGTGTCCGGAAGAATGCGTGTCCGATACAAATTCTTTCCATATTTTGAAGTGTTTGCGTTTCATAGACAGCTTGAATGTAAAGATTACAAGGTCTTTCGGGAAAACTTGCACCTCATCCAAACAAGGTCCATGCCTTACATAGTCAAAATCTACTTAGAAGAAGAAGGCAAACCCTAACATCTCACAAGCCAAGAGTGGTCATCACTGAGTTAGAAAATTCCTGTTGGAGGTAGAATGGGAAGAAGATATGGAATTTGACCCACCTCTTCTCTTACCTATTCTTGCTACTTGGTTAGCAAAAACCAGGTTATGTATATAATGGCCATACCCAAGAAAAAGAAGATGGAAGCAACAAAAAAGAATGCAAAAAGGAACCCATAGCCATGAACTTCTAAGCTTTTACACATTCATACAATATAACTCGAAGTTAGTCTAATCACAAAGATTGGGATCTACTAAAAACATCAGCTTCCAACCTAATTGTCCCGTCCGTGATCCATCTTACCTTATGGCTTTCTCCAACCGAAGATGGATAGCTCTTTGTTTTCTCCTATAGTATTTACATGGGTTAATTATGTGTATTTTTCCTGGTTTCTTCCTAAGGTTTTATGCTCTTCAATTTGGCCACCATATTTGGCCTCTCCCTCTTGCTATTTTCTCTCTTTTTATTTGTTTTGATAAATGATAGGTTATCCATAACTTTTTCAATTATCATTGATATTTCCTATCAAATTTTTTTTAGAGAATTCCTTCCACCACCCTCTTCCTTGCAAAAATATATTCACACCCTGTTTTGTATCTGATCATTTAATCATGGTAAAAACTAAAAACTTTGATAATGATTTGTAGGAACTTCTCTTGTGAAGAAAGCAGTGTTTTAAAAGGGTTGCTCAAGCTTAGTGCTTTGCCTTGCACCTTGAGCACCTTAGGTAAAAGGTGTGCACCATCCTATGATTAATTGTTAAAAAAAAAAAGTTTTCTAACCCTAAACACAAAAAACTTGGTGTTTAGGGTTTTTTCGTTCTTGATTAACTAAAAAAGTAACCTTTACAAACCCTTAGAGTATTTTTTTTAATATCCCCACTCTAACTTTGTTATCTCCTTTTTGTAAATGTTCTTATATATTGTGCGCCTCACAAAAAAAACTATGCCTATTTTTTGCACCTTGCACCTAAGCCTTAGAGTAGGCTATCATGTGAGCTTATAATAACATGGGGAGAAAGTAAGAAAGAATTGAAATTTTTTCATGCAATTTCGTTTTTCCAATTATCTGTTATTGGCTATTACTGCCACGTCAACACAATCATTAAGTTAATATATATAGAATTTACACTCAATCTAAAGAGAATAAAAAATAGACATGAAAATCTACTAATCTAATCAGAGGGAAAACATCATTCTTCCTATCACAAGATACACAACTAAGAGCAACATAAAACAAATAAAATCGATGCACTGGCCCTTACATACATATAAATAAAATTAGTTGCATTAAAACTTTATTCATCTTGCAATCTAATTGGGTAGGCACATGTTTAATATGGTGAGAGGGGGAGAAAGAGAGAAAGAGTGGAGTGCATTAGGAGCAGAGCAAGGGTTTTGGATTCACAGGTATTTGGATGTGAGTTTACTTGCTAACTCATTGTTGAAATTATAAATTACATAGTTTTTTTTTTATGTCCGTGATTGTGGGCCTGTATCAACTTACGTGCACCTCAACTATTATCATAAAATATATAACTTGACCCTACAATATTTGGATGTCAAGGAAACTCCTAAGAAATGAAGATCAACATGGATTGAATACATCACCTCTCAGGCTCTCAGTACCCCCATTTTCCTCATAGGCAATTGAAACTGTCTTCTAATCTTCCCGTACTTAAAAATCAAACACTATGTAACCCAACCCAAACTTCATAACAACCACGAAGACCCCAAAATCAAACTTTCCAAACTCGTAAAAAAATACAGCCTTGAAGAACTAATAACGCCATCAAGTCCACAAGTCAAAACGGACTCAATTCACGGATCCCAAATACCAAGCGGAACCACCAATTAGTCCAGAATAAAAAATGACTCGCACTACCCAAGAAGGGAGGAGCAAACCTCCCCGATCCTACACAAATTCTGTAACGTCAATTAGGGCAAAACATTCTTAAATAAACCCATCTCGATGAACAATAAATACGCCAATAATAACGAGAACAACACAATACCTTGATCAAGATCGTGTCACCACGGAAGAGTTGAAGCTTCTCCATAGTATCCGGATGAAGCGCAACCACGGAGTTGTCATCATTGACAGCCTCATCGACAACAAGCCGATTCGCGGCTTTCTTGCGCTCTAGAATCGCGGTACTAAAATCCCTCTTGGTACCCTTACTGAAAAAGATCAAAAAAATCGAATTGAAAGCAGAATCAAGCAACAAACGCACAATCAGAGCAGAAACCACTCATCGGAAAAGCACGAAACGAAGAAGATGAAAAGGAATTGGAATTGGGATCTGAGAAATTGGGGATTAGGGCTTACGAGTCGGAGGATTCAGCTTGATTCGCCATGGCGATGGCTGAGCAGAAAACGAGAGGAGACTGAGTTGTTGCAGAGACGCCAAAATCAAAGGCGATGTAATGTAAATGGAGAGATCTGAGTTTCAGAGAATTTTGGGATGTGATCTTTATGCCATGGTGTTTGCTCCTTTTCTTGTTAGGAAAGAAAAGGTTTATTGTTCTTTTCCTTTTCTTATTTTATTTTTTCTTTTTCATTATTATTTTAATACTAATGGGAGAGACACAAAAACTATATCGATTTTCATGATCGAATTTAAAATCGTGATTGAATTGAATTTTTACTAAACAATGAAATTACTACGTTACCAACCTTTTGGTTCTAATTCTTTTTTACTTCTTAACTATTTAATTTTTTTTTTTTTTTTTGAGTTGTTGTTTATTTAAGGTATTCTAATTACACCTTCCATGAAATTGATACATTTTAATAAGGTGAACAAAAATTTTCAATTAGATAACTATGAGTTATAACTAATTTCACATGCATCCATAACTTAGTTACAACTAATAAAATCGATATTTATGAAAAAAATAATTACTTTATATTAACAGTATGATAAAAAAAAAAATTGGCGAGATTCTTAAAACATGATTTAATAACAACAATCCACAAACGCAATAAAATTTACCTGACTCTATATCTAATGCATAAATAAACGACATCTTGACAACTAATGCATAAATAAATGACAAATTTGTTGAAAATATCACAGTTGAATTACCACATAAATAAAGAAGACATGTAAATTTTAAAGTTTTTTTTTTTTTTTTTTGAAATCCATGTAAATTTTAAAGTGAATCTTAATGTTCCATGACATATATTTTCCATCAATTAAAATGAATAGTTAAACCTTAAAAAAAAATAAAAATTAGAATCGTCCATTAATATAGTTAAAAATAATATATTGATTTGTCTTTTTTTTCAATACAAATTAGGGAGATCATAAACTTTACAAATAAAATATAAAATTAAATCCGTGATTATAATGTTAAATTAAATTATTACTGAATAATCAAATAATCAAATCTCGACATTTTTAGTGTTTATTATTTTATTTTTTTTATTCTTCACAGCTTTAATTATATTTTTTTTTAACTATAATTTATCTTAGCTAAATCTAGATTGTTCTATCTTCAGACTTGAGAGGGCACGTTATTCAAAGCAAACTTGATATATTCTTCTTTGCTAAATCTAGATTGTTCTGAGTTTCAAGGTAAAAAAAATCTAGATTGTTTGAGAATGCCACGTGATAAACAATTTTGAAGTTTTATGACAAAATTCAAATTGTTAAAAAAAAAAAAAAAAAAAAAATCAAATCATAATTACCAATTAAATTTATATTTAACATAAAACTAAAATGTTTCACAATTTGAGAATACATTTTATCGCCTGAACGTATTACTCTCGCCAATTTATTATCCATTTTATTGTCGTGTAAATTAAAAAAATAAATTAAAATAAAATAAAATAAATAAATAAATAAAAGTAGTAAGGTATGTAAGGGGGGTGTTTGTTTGTCCTATTTAAAGAAGATTTAAATCGAAGATTAAATGATTCCTTTTAAAAAATTAAAACTACTTAAAATAAATCCTCAATTTTACTATAAAAAAATATTTCATTTTTAACCACTCATTTCTAATCATTCATTTATAATTCCTCACTTTCAAACCACTCATTTCTAATCAATCAAAATAACTCATTTTTAACCACTTATGTTTTATCTTTTTTTTTTAATTACTTAAAATAACTACTCATTTAAAATCTACATCCGAACAAGATTTTTACTCTAACTCCTCTACAAAACGTCACAATTCTCAATTTTTAACTTTTCAAAATAATTTATCAAACTAACTCATCATCCAAACATTTCGTAAGTGTTTCAAAAATTAGTCGTGACACCACTAAAATATATATTGAATTCATAATCTCTTCATGCAGTTGAATTATTGTTTTTGTGGCCACGTCGTAAATTAGACAAGGAGACACCAATATTTTTCCGGTGAAACCTACAAAGCACATATTTGTACATATATGGTCATAAGCCATAGAAATATCAACGAATTTATAAGACAAAATCCAGACAAGATTGTATGACAAGCTCATCTCTACCAATATGAAAACTAAAGTTAACAGTTCAATATAATCAGCTCACAATCATCATAGGATTTCATATTTGAAACATGGAAAGGGGGGATTGCACAACAAGGCTAAACTTAACTTACTGTTTTCAGTAGTATCGACGAGCTTGTTCGTAATGCATATTCATCTTCCACACGCGGCAGCGGTATCGTTGCAAAGGGTCAGCTCAGGAACCGTTTTACAACATGAAAATTCCACTGCTTAGGAGTGTTTGCCCTACGAAGACACAAACTGCTTCCAGCAGAGATAAAGGATCTAGAGAAAAATAAACACAGCACAGCAACATGATTGGGACAATTGATGTCCTCTAGGAGGTGTCGTCTGGACTTGAGAGTGTGCTCCTCTCAAGATCCTAGGTTCGAGACAGTTGTGGTGATTAGTTTTTTAGGCAACCTCCAATTCCGGTCTTACATGTATCCTAGTGCTACAGTGTAGAGACGGATCAGTAGTGCCCATACCAAGTTCAGAGTAGCAAAGTTCTAAATCCCCAGAGAAAAAAAAGTACAATTGACAACTTTCATATGCATATGCTCTTTCAGAAGTTTACAAGATAAATTTAAAACAACTTGATGTTTTGAGCTTTGCTTCATATATAAAGTATATTTTTCTCTAATGGAAAGGTAGCTTGGGTGGCTGCAGTCTGGGACCTTATTTCTTTTCTTTCATTTTTTTTTTTAGAAATAAGTGTTTGGGTTAATTTACACCCATCCTAACCGTTCTCATGAGACAATTCGTCTAACCGTATAACAAATCCAAGAAAATCCATTAAAAAATAATTCTTAGGTAGGTGGCCCATTGAGTTTTGACCACAAAACTCTAAGCCAACTCATGATGGTTTCTGAACCTTTACAGAAAAGCAGATTCAACACACTCACTATCAGTCAAGACTAGGTTCCTATCTGCAAAGCTGTGAACAGTTGAAGCAGAAAAATATGCATAAAAAAGCTTTTTCAATATACATGTACCACTTGCGCTGTCTGATTTCCTGTTTGCATGCAGACAGACACACCTTTGAAGCTCATATCTCAAAACCTTTTTCATCTATCCACGAAATCGTATATTAAGATCCCGTTTGATAACTATTTTGTTTTTAATTTTTGGTTTTTGAAAATTAAGTCTTGATTCTCTTTACTTTGACATCTATGTAAGTCTACATCAATTTTTGAAAGCTACTTTTTTTTAGTTTTCAAATTTTGATTTGGTTTTAAAAACAAGTATAACTTTTAAAAACCAAAAACAAAAAATTAACCCCCATTTGATAATTATTTGATTTTTTGTTTGTGATTTTTGAAATTTATGTCTATTGTTTCTCAAATTTTCTACAATGTGTTCCATCTTTCCTATAATATATCCATTTTTCCTAAAGAAAGTATGTCAACGCTAACCAACTTTCAAAAACAAAAACGAGCTTTTGGAAATTACTTTTTTGGTTTCCAAATTTTGGTTTGATTTCTATAAATATAAGTAAGATAAAGATATTCAAGTAAAAAAAAATATATGGTAAAAAAGTTCTTGTAGGCTTAAATTTCAAAAACCAAAAACAAAAAATCAAATAGTTATCAAACGGGGCCTAAGCCTATTAATAATCATTTTACAACTACTCCAACTTATGGTTTTCTTTATTTTGACCTATGTTTTTAAAAACCAAACCAAAATTTGAAAAAAAAAAAAAAAAGTATTTTTCAAAAACTTATTTTGATTTTTGGAATTTAGTTAGGATTCAAATACTTTTTTAGGAGAAGATGAAACATTTTGTAGAGAATTTGAGAGAAGGCAAACTTAAATTTCAAAAACAAAAAAACAAAAAGTCAAATGGGTCATAAATAGTTATCAAGCCTAAGCTGTTCAATTATTTATCTCTTTCCAAACAACATTGAGAAATCAACAACCGTATTTCAAATTCTGTCAACATTGAGAATGATGGATCCCATCTCATCCATAGATGTTGAAGAAAGCAAACACAAATTATTAGAACAATAATACACAAGCATATGCGAGATCTTACAGCCGTTCAACAGCTAACTATCATTTTGACTCATTTCTTTTCTTTTTCTTTTTCTTTTTTTGAGGTACATTTGGACTCACTTCTGCCTCGTGTGTTTTGAAACAATGGTAACCACACCCGTCCTTAGGCCAGGCACCAAGAGACATCGAAGGAGTAATGTTACAGGTGAATCTCGAACTTAAGACCTTAAAGGAAACATACCTTCAAAGTCCAAGTCTTCAACCACTGTGCCACCCATTGGAACACTTCTGCCCTGTGTTTTAGAACAGATATGGTAAAGATTCAACTTCCACCTAGCTAAACTCCACATGCATTTACAAAGTCCACTCATTACCTCATCTTCCTTCATCATGCAGGTCTTCTAAGGCAGTATTTTATTACTTTTGTGTGTGTGTGTGTTTGAATTTAAGTCATAAAAAGCTCAAATCAAATCTGAAACACCGTAAAATAGAGAAATAGAAATCTTATAATCATCCCTAGGCCATGAAGGGAAAATAAGGAAGAATTTGGTCTTTCACTTCAAGCAGCGAGTCAGAAAACAATAAGAAAAAACAGCCAATCAAGTTTTTGTGAAGAAAGGCCAGTTTTCAGTAATTACCTTGCAAAGAAACCCAGCAGTTTCTCGATTCCGTTAAGCTTGACTTCAACATCGTCCTTTCTTCAACCCATTTTATGCTGCAAAAAATGTAAACAATGTTTGACTAGAAAGGGCAGCTAAGAATCTTCTCCTGAAAGTTGTTTTACATATAAAGTAGATTAAGTGAATACGTCGTAACAGCTAATGTGTAAGTCCATTCTTGTTTCACATTACTGTTGTAGAAAAATATCCACAACATGTTCAAATCATTATGTTACCAACAGAATTGAGTCTAACCCTACAAATTACAGGAACAAAGAAATTCTGTTCAAAGGGAGGCTGAAATCCACCTGGTTAGATCCACAAGCCAGAACCCAGTAAAAAGAGCGATCAACTCACACATACTAAGCAGAAACCTAACCCAATTATCCACTTACATAAAATATGTAATCACATTGGATAACATTTCTTGTCAGTAGTGTATGACCTTATTCTGGTGCCAAGAAAATTGGAAGTACCAATGTCCAGTGTTTTAAAAAGCGCAAGGTGCACTAAGACGTAATGGCCCTCTGGAGCCTGAGGCACAAAGCACACCAAAAGGCGAGAACTTTTTTACTTAAAGCGCACTATATAAAAAAAACACAATAAAAACACTTTTCATGGACATAAATGAAGTTTTAACCAAGAATATTATATAAAACATACATAATATTTAACTACCAACCTTCATTTAACTACCAACCTTCACGCGCTTCGAATGACCTTAGAAGACAAAAAATACAATGGAAATAAAAAAAATAAAAATAAAAAATCCCACAAGGTGCGCACCTTTTGACACCCGGGGATTTAGTAAGGCGCCAAAAGGCGCGCGCCTTATTAAGGCATGTGAGGCGCCAGAAGAACAACCTGCGCAACGCCTAGTCGCGCCTAGGGCGCACTTTTCAAAACACTGCCAATGTCTAAATTGCTATTAAAAGTGTTGCTGAACGGAATTCTTAATCAGCAAAGAAAGGGACATACCTCTTAACAACAGCATTAGAACTTGATACTCCCAGAGAGAAGTTAACAAACCAAGCAGCAGCAAAAGATTCAATACCGCAATTCAACAACAGAACAAACAGTTCAAAACACAATGTGAGAGAAGAAAAGAGTCGAGAGACCTCATTAATTTTTCACAAGCAATTGCGTCTCTGAAAAAATCCCTAGTGGAAATACAGGGAACTCGATGAAAACTACAAGAATGGCCGTAATACAAGGAAGACATACTGTTAACTAAAAAAAAAAAAAAACTAAAGAAACAATTGCACCAACTAATACCGAATACCTAGATTAAACTATGAACGCCAGTCAATATATTTCATCACAATTGATTGAGATCTTGCGGATTCTTCATAGACTGTCTAAGAATATATTCAGCTCTTCGTTTCCTATCATCCCTTTCATCGTCCCGTCTAACCAAGAACCCTGTCCTACCAATTTCTTTCTTTTGAATGTTCAAATCAAAAGAATCACCAAGAAGCTTCTTCCCAGTTTTAAACTTAAATTGAACAGCAGGTCTGACAACAGGAAGATCCTTCTTCACACCCTCGTCTTCACTCCTTTTAACAGCTTCTATGGCTGGAGCAAATGCCTCTAACACAGAACTGCTGTCATCAAGAACCTGATCTGAATCTTTAACAGGCAATTTGACCACAGTACCAACATTTTCCCTCGGTTGCAATTCGATATCATGGGATGCTTTACTATCCAAAGTAGGTAGTTCTCCCTCTATATTGTCAGTATTATCTACGAACAGCTGCTGCAGATTTAACAACGACTTCTCTGCCTTTCTCCTCTGACTTGCTTGCTCAATCATGTCAGTCCTACGGTCCGTCATCCTCTTATTCCACACCGGCGTATAAATGTAAGTGTGGGGATCAGGAAAGGCAGGTAGCCAATTGGGTACATGCTTAGGAGGTGTTTCCCTCATTTGAATGAAACTCGGGATTGCCTTGCAGTTCTTAATAATTGGAAACTGCGGCACGGGCTGATAAAATGGAATTTCTTCCACCGCATTCACATACTCCATAAGTTCTCGAATTGTACGTGAACCTACAAGACATTGGCTACCCTCGGAATCTCGATGAGACCCCGGCTCTTCTAAATCTTTTAGTCCTCTAACAATGTCAAACACATTACACTCAGTTCTACCAGCTAAGTTAGAATAGAAATTCACCATCTTTCCCAAATCACTAAGATATACTGTTACAACTTCCGCCAGCGTGTCCAAAGCAGACTCCTTCGATTCCTCGAATCCCAGACTCTGGCATATCTGTGCCACTGCAATCTTCGATACCTCTCGCCCAAAATCATCAGCTCGAGCTCTCCTAAAACGATCCACCTGGTTTTCATTCTCTCTCGTGATTTTCCCGCCTCCATGGCTCATATTCAAATCCTCGTGTCATTTAGCTTCCACTAAGAATCCGTGATTCACCAAGCGCCAACATCAAGCATCATAAAATCAAACATCCTTCCATATATGAAACCACCCACATTCTAACCTACTCAGAACAAATGCGAAAAACAAAAAACGTTCGAAATTCAAAATTGAACAAGCAGGCCAGCAGTTTCTTGAAATTCAGCAGGAAAACAAAAATGTTTCTAACTCCAGAGACTTCAAAACCAAACCGAATAAGAGAACTCACAGAATTGGCCACGAATTGCAAAGAATCCTCCGAGCTTTCCAAGAAGTGATGTGAAATCTTTGATCAACACAATAATTCAAAGCCGTGGACACTTCAGAATGAAAGAACAAGCTTGAAACCCTAAGAAGAAGATCCAGAAACTCGGAGAAATGGAGGGAATCCAAGAATTCAAACGAGATGAAAAAATGAGAAAATTGATGGATAAAAAATGGATAAACCCCGGTAAGACCCTTGCAAGTACAGATCGAAGAAGAACGAAAATTTTTGGAGAAAAAAATGAGGAAAAAAAAAGGCATGAAAAAACGAGATCGATGAATGACCGAGATGCGATGATGTATTTATTTATAGGCTGTCGAAGCGAGTTTTTTTTTTTTATTTCTTTCGGAGTTTGTCTGATTTGTTTTTGTTTTGGGCCTTTGAAAAAGCCCACCAATAAGTCCTCTTCAGTTCAATGGGGTTACAAATACATTAACATATCGGTTGAATTATGTTCATTTTGTGGTGATTTAGTTTTTCTTGAATTAATAATTTGTATAGTTTCTATAATATTGAAATATATTATGAGTCTTTTTTTATAAGGAATATATATTATGAGTCAAACCATGCACTTAATTTTTTTTTAGATAGTACCTAATCTTTTTTTGAGTTTAACAATATTTTTTAAAGTTAAAATTTAAATTGGAAATATACCCATTATCACTCATCTAATCTCACTTTCAACTAAGGCAATAAAATATCATGGAAAACTATCTTTCATAACTTCGAGCATGCTTGTGTGCTTTCTTCTTTTTTCAATGGGATATTACAAAAAAAAAAAAGTCATTTACATAAAAAAAAAAAAAAAAAAAGTTAATGAGAGAATATCTGACCATAAAATAATAATAGCTTCATATAGATTTACATTGAAAGGAATATCGTATCCTTTAATTGTAAAATCAAGACGAAAATGGAGAGGTGAAAAACAAAGTTCAGTCACGAGGTAAAGAAAGAAGCAAAGCAAATATCTTAACTTTATTGTGTCTCCACTCATACAATATATTTCGCCGTCGTGGCCTAGGGACGGATCAGTGATGTCCTCGCGTTAGGAGGAGCAAAACTCAAAGTTTCTGAATTTTATATATCTTAACCTTATTCATATAGGTTATTATGATAAACAGAAATAATGTAAGAATACAGGTTCATAATGAAGAAAGATTGAGTCGACGAAGGTTTCGAAGTACCTTAATGATAAATGTGAGAAAATATATAACAATTGACAAGAATGACACCCTACTCGAATCTCCACCTGATATTATTCATTTTGATCATACATTTCATGACTTTATTTTTTGTTTTAAGATCTCATGCTAATGAAGGTGGTTGTCATCATTTATTTATTCATAATCTTTTTTTATATAAGACAAATTTATTTGCATCTCAACCATAATTTTCTATTTAATTTATATATTTTAAAATAAAATACATTTACCTGAATAAGTTGGTAACTCACGATTATTTTATTTGGCGGTAATCTAAAATCTTATTAAATTTTGGCAGTCATATAAATAATGACCTGCCCCTATCCAGAACCCTCTCTTTCCTACAGCTTCTTTTTTTTCTACAAGTCCATCCAAAACCAATGGCACAAACACAGCAACAAAGATCCAGAAAATTTCAACAATGGCGTTTCTGCATCTTCATCATCACCTTTCTTCTCCATCTCTCTCACTTCCCAAACCTTCACCGCCGGTTTGCAGACCATCAATCTCCGCTTCATCTCGCTTATCTCCGCCGTCATTTTCGTCTCAGAAATCGACGGATTTCAGCAACTGGTTTCTTCGTTTTCCCTCAAAATCTCTGAGTTTCGCACTCTCTGGTGCTCTTGCGCTCGGAATAGCTCTCTCAGGTAATCATGCTTGCTAATTATCGTCGTTTAGATGAATGAAGAATGTTGAATTATGTGTGAATTGCTGATTCGAGCCTCAATGTTTAGGTTATAATTACGGAGTTTAGAAATTTTGAAGGAATTGGCTCTAGCTAGGAATGATTTCGGTTCGGTTTTTGTCCGTATTGTGCCAAACCGACAACCGAACCAATATCTTCCGTTTTTCAAGAATTAGGTGAAAACTGATGTTCAACAAAGAGCAAAATTATTGGGTCGATTTCAGTTTTGACTACAATTAGAATTTGGTTTATTTTTTCATTTTTTTGTCTCGTTTCAAATTTGATTTTAAGAATTTTTATTTTACTAACAAAAAAGTAACATTTTGAATAATGCTTCATATTTCATATTTCATATATAAATTTGTTCTTACATCAAATTAGTACTTATATACGAATATATTTTTTCTTTAGTACTCATATATAGTTCGATTTAGTTTTATATTGGTTCTTTCATAAGGAACCAAAACCGAACCAATATATGTTGTTTTCTAAAATATCAAACCAAATGATTCAATATTGTTTTAAAAATGATTCATTAGATCTGTTTTGTTCGGCTCGGTTTCTTCGATTTTTTATTTTTCTTTCACCTATAGGCTCTACTCTACCTTATTATAGAATTTTAGAATGTAATCGAAATTCTAACAGTAATTCAGTGAGCGTGCATCGTAGGAGTTGGATTTGCGGAGGCTAAAGTTGGGGTTAACAAACCAGAATTGCTACCTAAGGAGTTCACCTCTGTCATTGATGTTGCTGGATTTCTATCTGATGGTCAGGTAATGTTGTTTTTTTGCTTCATTTTCGTTTTATTATGTTCTTTGATGTGATTTTGGATTTTTGATCATGATCCAGTGGCCATTTTGGATTCTGCTTATGAACAGGAAATTAGGCTGAAACAAGAAATTGCTGACATTGAGAAGGACACTGGTTTTAAATTGCGAGTTTTAGCTCAGAATTATCCTGTGACACCAGGTGTGTTCTATGTTTTATCCTTTACACCTTCCAGCAACTTTTATTTAGGATTAGAACACTGTTTTGCTGTCTTTAATTTAGGGTTAAGACGCACACGTAAACAATTTGGGTTAGCTAGTGGTGAAAGAGATCCTTGAAGATCCACGAGGTTATGGTTTCAATTCATGGTGACATGACATTCAAATGTTGTAGGGTTAGACGATATGTCCCATGAAAATAGTTGAAGTAATTTACCGGACACTCACATATAAAAAAATCTATATATCTTTTAGAATTCTCTATTGTTGTGTCCAGTGGCATGATATACAACTTAGTAACCAGCCATCATGGAATGGCTAATGGTCAAAGATGTCTTTGGGGTGCTTAAGGTGATGGTTTCAATCTATGGTGGCCACCTACCTAGGAATTAATTTCTACGAGTTTTCTTAACATCCAAATATTGTAGGGTCAAGCTGTATGTCGATGGCCACCTACCTAAGGATTAATTTCTACGAGTTTTCTTAACATCCAAATGTTGTAGAGTCAAGCAGTATGTCCTGTGACATTAGTCGAGGTGCGCGCAAGCTGGTCCGGACAGTCACAAATATTTAAAAAAAAGAAAAAAAAAGAGCAGTAGCTTAGCGGCATCAGTTTATATAAATTAGTAATCAAGAGGTTATAATTTAGATGTACGAAGCTCCACTCCCACTTGCCAACAAGAGCAGTAGCTTAGCGGCATCAGTGTATACCTAATGTCTAATAGGTCATGGGTTCGATTCCCCCACCCCCAATAGTTGAAATCTCAAAAAAAAACTCCACTCCCACTTGTTGTTGAATTAAAAAAAAAATCTCTATTGTGGACTCCGCTCCACAAAATTTGTCATCATTTTTTTTCACACACATGTCAAGCATGGTAAATTGGTTGATCTCTAATCTAATCAGTAGAAACAATCAATCTAATGAATTTTACAGGGTTAGCGATCAAAGATTTTTGGCAAGTGGATGATAGAACAATTGTGTTTGTTGCCGATCCTACATTTGGTATGAAGAATACGACGATACTTTTTTTTGTAAAGGGATAAAAAAAAGTATGAACATACATTTAAAAAAAGTATGAACATACATTTCTCCACCTATGTCTCTAATGACATCCATTGATATCTTCATTCAGGTAACATATTGAACTTCAATGTTGGAGCGTCGGTAGATTTAGACATCCCACGAAGCTTTTGGAGCCGCTTGGCTGGAACTTATGGAAACATATTTTATTGGAAAGAGAAGGTAACATCTCCGTTTGATACTTCTGCTTAATACAGTTCCAATCTTCCCATTATGATCCTTTGATATGTTCAAGTTCAGTAAAATATGGCCATTATCAGTATCTAATGTCATAACTTTGGTTATCAATTTTATTTTCAATGAAATTGTTTCTAAAATAATGTTGTAACTCTGGTTACTTAAACAGGGTGAAGATGCATCTATTGAATCAGCTGTTATGGCAATTTCTAATTGCTTGAGAGAACCAGTTGGCCCAAATAACTGTTCCGAGATAAAATAAAAGCTTACAGCGTCAAAGAATCTTGTACGTATTTTAAATTTGATTTGTATTTTTCTGACAGTGATATATAATATATAGCCTTGTCTTGCTGCAATTTGCATGTCCTACTTGAAAGAAAAAAATACTGGCAATAGCGATAAAATAGGTTCAAATACCATTTTGGTCCCGATATTCTGAGGTTTGTTTCATTTTGGTCTTTGGACTTTTTAATGTCCAATTTTAGTCCATGTAATTTTTTTAAAAAACTTTGAAGTAATCTTTGTGGTAGGTTTCTTGTTAATTTTTCTTGAAAAAAATCCATCATATTAGCATTTACTCTATAAATTTTAGAAATATTTTTACATTTTGTGTTTTTTTGTATTAGAATTATTAGTATTACTAAGTCAATTTCTATTAAAATTACCTTCAACTTTACCATATGAACCAATTTAATGCTTTTTGAAAGTATTGGGACTAAAATGGAATAAATCCAAAAGTATAGGGACCAAAATAATATTTTAACCTCAAAAAAGAAAGATAATTTGTTTCATTGTGTAGATGTTTGTGTATCACAACTGTGCAGAAACAAACAGAAAAAAGAAAAGAAGGTGCAATTCTCAGTTGCCTAATAGCTACTTATGATATGAACACTGGATGCAATCCACTTTCCATTTTTCTGTTTTCTTCTGTTTTCTACAATCTTCTCTAGTTCTTCAGGTCTACAAGGGACTGTTAGAGCTCCCTTCTGTTGAAATCCATATTCTTCCTTTGCCAGCTCCAATAGCCTTAAGAATGCAGGGTTAGACAAGAACTCCAAATTCATAACAAATCTCCTCCTCTCATCACCATCAGCTGCAAACACCACAAACTGGCCTTCTTCCACATCTTTCGGCACCGTAACTGCCGCTTCGAATTCTTCATCGAAACTTTCTGGTTTAGGTTCTTTAGATAGCAGTGGGGAGAGGCTCTTCTGAAGCATGGCGACGAATAACCTTAGCATCATCGGGACGAACTGTCGAAACCTGTACCGATATTTCCCTTATGTTTCCATGAACTTTAGGCTTCGGATAAAGCCGAATGAGAGTTGGGAGGAGATTTATACCAGGTTGGGGACATACATGAGAAATTGCAGAGAAGCTTCTGGGAGGGCCATGTCTGAACCATTCCATGTGGGCAGCATCAACATATCATTTAATGCCCGACTAGGTCAGATAACTTTTTTGCCTCAGAAAAGTTATAGTCAGCGTTAGGTTCATCAACAGAAACTAGACAATTTAGGATGAGATTTGATAACTAGGATATATATATATATATATTGTAACTGCCCAACCCATCGCTAGCTAAGATATTGTCCGCTTTGGCCCACTGGCCTCACGGATTTGTTTCTCCCCCGGAAAACGCGTCTTGCTAGGGGAAGGTATCCACACCCATTGGGG
>JBBMKA010000026.1:11281963-11302485 GCA_037833695.1 Sechiopsis laciniata | reverse complement strand
ATATATAAGTAACACTAAATCTATGATTCGAAACGTGTAAACCAATACATGAATTATTTTATAAGGGATGATAGTAATTATCTAAATTATTGAAACTAATTGAGAGAATGTTCGGTTTTTGTAGACTTTAAATTTTTGTCTCAATCAAATTTGAAGGAGGAGAGATAATAAATTTATCTTCATTATATCCCATCATAAAAATGAATTTTTGTTATTAAAAAATAAACTAAAAACCGCAACACATCCCTTCATCCCCGATTTTAAGAATAAAAATAGAAAGTAAATATATATAATCATTTTTTGCAATTTTTTAAAAACAAATTCCAAATATAGGATTCATTTTCTATAGAATTTAAAAAAACGATTCACATGCACGAACGAGAGGGAGTCGACGAAGAAAGAGCTAGACGAAAATATCAGAGAAAAATATTGGTACACCCACAATTCAACAGCTTTGGACGATCGAGCTAGGGCTTCTAATCGGTTGGAGATGAGATGTTCGTCTCGAAGGGTCGGAATGACTCTTCAACTACTCCCTTTCAATTTTGGAAAGGTTTTTTTTAAAGAAATTTTGAGGGGTTTAATGGTACTCACATCCTCTATGCAACAAAATACATGACTTTTTTGATGGGTACTCCACAATCAATTTTTTTTTTATTATATGTATTTAGCATCATGACTCTCAAACTTTATTGGTTGTATGTACAGATATATAAGAGTATGTACTGCACACAATAAATTTAAAATTTAAAAGTTAAAAATATTAACATTTGGAAAATCTTTTTCTTTTTAAAACATTCAATTAAATATTTGAATGTTCAATTATTTTTATTTTCTAAAGAAACCTATTGGGGATGAGGGTTGTGCCAAAATAATTTTCTCCAATTAATAATTTAATTATGAAAATTAAATTTAGAAATAAATTTAAAGTTTTCAAAAAGTTGATATTTTCTTAATTGCTTTCCTAATTTACACACATTTGGAAGGCTACAATTTTTCTTGATTATATTTAGTGAAAAAACTAAAATATAATAAAATAAAAGTGATAGGAAAAATTATTTCATTTACTTATCAAATATGTTCTTTTTATTTAATTAAATATGTTTCTACTTATCTTCTGTTTACATATAAACAAGAAATATAATGTTTAAGAGGGCTTAACCTAACGTGCATTGACACATATCATTGACAAAATGTGTAGTTAGAAGTAAACATGTTATTAACAAATGCTCGCGAACGAAAATCCTATAAACCCTTGTTTTATAAAGGACATTCAAAAGTGATTAAATACTTTGCGTTTGGACACCCTAAGATACTTCGACATCTTAAAATGTCACATGGAGTAATACAGATTATGGGTGTGTAAAAAAGCAACATCCCTAGCAACCAAGACTACCCAATCCAAATGATAAGGTTTAGATTAGGTTATAATGTTCTTTGGACTTGGGTTATGAGTTTGTAATTTTAGTTGGATTTGGTCGATTCTTGGGTTGACCAACTCTTGACTCATCCAACCTAACTCAATTCAAACTAAGAATAATATTATATAAGTGTGGGTAAGATTAATTAATAAGATATGTTTTAACATATTAGTAAAGAATATGCACTAATAAGACATGTCACATAGATTTAAGTATAGTATTATGCATTTTTTTTCTTTTTTCTTTTTTACATACTTACGGGCAATGAATTGAGTTTTAGAAAAATAAACCGAAAAGGAAATTAGCACAAACCGAGAATCTAAACCCGACTCAAAAATATGGGATATACACCATATTTTTATGAAAATCCTTCTAACTCAACTTAATTCAAAGCATATACACCTCTAATCCAAATGCCTATTTTATAAAAATTTTGGATTACTTCAAACCAAACGGCTTCTTAAACCATAATATTCAAAATAATACACAGAAGTGTATAGGTCCTACGGATATTTGAACTATCACAAATATGAAATCATACATGTGAAACATGCTAATCAATTTCATGAAACATGCTAATTAACTTTTTTTTTTATTAATTAATGCTATTTTGTGAGTTGCTTATAGGTCATTTTAAGTAATAAGTAGAATAGGAATATATTATAATTGATTAAATGCAATTTTGAAATGATATATACAAAAATTTTAAAATATTACAAGTATAGTGTAAATTCATTTTTAAAAGGGTAAAACTTAAAAGTCATAAAGATATTTGAAAAGTAAAAAAAAAAACGTAAAGGTCGAGAGTACAAAGTGCATATATGATAAGAAAGAACCAAATTACACATCTCAGTTTATTTATAAAATAATAATAAAAAAAAAAAAAAACATTTCACTTTCCTTTATTCTATTCTTGTCATTTTATTCTATTGACTAATTCATTAATAAGAGTAGTATGAGAATTTTTCAAGGAAAAAAAAAAGAAGAGTAATATGAGAACTCAAAATAATTGATTAAAAGGTTGATGGCGTATTGATTCGATTGATTGGTGGTAATTTAATTTAATTCTAGAAATACAAGTCCGATGTTAAAAATTGAAATTGACATTTGACTTCCATCTTATTTGAAGCTTTTTTTTGCATTCATCCATTTTTTTTTTTTTTTAAGTTTCTTCATTATTATGGTTTATTATTTTCTTGGGACCCTCATCAATTCAATATATCATTTTTGTTGGTCTGATCAATTTAATATTACAAGAATATGTTAGAATACAGGGTAATTATTGAATTTTTCCCCCAAATTATTTTGATGTTATTTCTAATTCAGTGTAATACCTAAAAAGCCTAAATTCATTGAGAAATTCAACGGTATTAGTTTGTTGTTTCTTTTTTATTAAGTCTGAGGAATAACGGAGTAGTTGAAGACTTGGACTTTGAGAGTATTCTCCGCTCAAGGTTCTACGTTCGAGACTCACATGTGACATGGTTACCTTTGTTTCAAAAAAAAGTCCCTTGATTCCATTTGTTAGGACAACGCATGATATTGTCCACTTTAGATATCAAATAGAAACGATTATCAAATGAATGTGGAAATATTTTGTTTGTATCCCGACATTAATTTTGGGTATTTGATCATGATCAAGTGGCCATTGCTGATTCTCATTTTCCATGAACAAGAAGTTAGACTTAAAGAGATTGCCGATACTGAGAAGGATACTAGATATATATTGCGAGTTTTTTGGCTCAAAATTATCCTATAGCCATATGTTTAATCCTTTGTCAAGACCATAGCCTCACGCGTCGTTAAATTTGAGACATCGAAGGAATAGAGACACGAGAGGTGTCTACAAATTAATGTCACTGGTGTGAGTCTCGAACCTAGAACTTTTAGGAAGGCACGCGTTCAAAGTCCAAACCTTCGACCATCGTACCACCTTTTGAGAACTGAAGCGTTGATTTATCAACATTTCATAAACTTTGAATGTTTCTCACTCACAAGTCACACACACAAGTGTCAAGTTTTCGATCTCTAGTCTAATCTAATCAGCAGAAACAATCAATTTAATGATTTTTACAGAGCTGGCGATCAAAGATTTTTGGCATGTGGGTGATCGAACAATTGTGTTTTTGCCGATCCTACATTTGGTATATACAATATTATCTTACTTTTCCCATTATGACAATTTGCTATGGGCATAATCAGTATCTCATTTATTTTTTTTGATATTCCCGAGTTTCAGAGTTAGCTTACATGCAGGTCGACCCGCATGATCCTACGATATTTAGACGTCAAGAAAATCTTTAAAATTAATTTCTAGGTAGTTGGTCATCATAAATCGAAGCCATAACGTTTTCGTTTCTTATGGTCCTGTTAGGACCACTAATCAGCCTATCATATTATAACTCTGGCGACTTAAACAAGGCGAAGACGCATCTATTGAATCAGCTTTCATGGCAATATCTAATTGCTTGAGAAAACCCGACGGCCCCAAATAACTGTTCCGAGATAACATAACAGCTTAAAGCATCAAACAATTTTGTACGTATTATAAACTAGATTTCAATTGAGTTTTCTTGACATATTCCAAATGTTGTAGGATATGTCCCATGACAATAGCCGTGATACGCATAAACTGGTACGGACAGTCACAGATATCAAAACAAAAACGAGATAACGAATGCACTCTATAACTTAAAAAGGAACACTGGCATAGTGATAAAGAACAAAGATATGAAGGAATTTGATTCATTGTGTAGATATTTGTATCTCAGCTGTGCAGAAACCAAGAGAAAAAAAAAAAGGAGGGGTAGTTTTTAGTTGGCTAATAACTAGTTATGACATGAACACTAGAAGCAATCCACTTCCCATTTTTCTTAATTCTTCTGTCTTCTACAATCTTCTGTAGTTCCTCAGGCCTACAAGGGATTGTTAGAGCTCCCTTCTGTTGGAATCCATATTCTTCCTTTGCCAACTCCAATAGCCTTAAGAATGAAGGGTTAGACAACAGCTCCAAATTAATCACAAATCTCTTTCTCTCATCACCATCTGCTGCAAACACCACAAAATGGCCTTCTTCCACGTCCTTCGGTACCGTAACCGCTGCTTCGAATTCTTCGGGTTCTATAGATAGCAATGGGGAGAGGCTCTTTTGGAGCATAGCAATGAATAACCTTAGCATCATTGGGACAAATTCCCACTATTTGATCCGAGAGACGTGGATTTCACAATAGAGCTCGAGCCAGGGACAGTCTCTATCTCAAAGACACCGTATAGAATGGCCCCGACAGACTCGAAAGAGTGGTTCGGGTTGAGGCGAAAGAGAGTTGGGAGGAGATTTATATTTCCGTTAGGGTGGTACATTAGAAATTGCAGTGAAGCTTCTTAGAGGGCCAATGTCTGAACCATTCCATGTGGGTAGCATCAATCTATACAACCATTTAATGTTTGACTAGGTCTGATAACTTTGCTGTCTGACCAGAAAAATGGTAGTCAGCGTTAGGTTCCTCAACAGAAGCTAGACAATTTAAGATCTTGGTCTTTTATTGTGGGAAAAAAGAAAATGAAAATCCAACCATGGTAGACTTTCAAGACATGCATTTTTATAGATCTCAAATTCGAACCCCACGAGTGAACTTAATGGTAAATTCTTTATTGTTTCTTGGTTGTGAGCTTTGGGTTAGGCATAGGTGCTCCAAATAAAAGGAAGTGAAGATCCGATTTCCTAGTTTATTAAAAAAGTGTCTTAAGTTTCATCCGGTGTTTAGAGTAACTGAGTTTAATCTATGGTGTAGAAAGAATAATAATTAGTCTAAATAATTAAACTAGTTGAAGTATGCATAAACTTACCCAAATACTCATTGATATAGAAAACAAACAGTCGTACTTGTCTACTCATGAATAAGTAGGTAAGTCCTACTTAAGAGGGTATGTAGTATTATTTGGTGCCACAATTTTTAAAAAAATATTTTTTGTTTATAGATTTTGTGGCACTAAATAGGTCCACATACCTCTTAAGTAAGGTTTGCCTACTTATTCATGAGTAGACAGTATAACTCAAAAAGAAAAAGAAAAATCTAGAACTTCCAAAATGCAATTCAAAAAACACTTTACTACTCGACATGGTAAATTTGTAAAATTATTATTCCTCAACAAGAATCCCCATCTTTCTTTCAAGACCAGACTCAATCATTTTTAATGGTAGAGGATTTGATGAAGATGTCTCACAATCTTGATAAGATGTAAGAGTTACTTTTCTTATTATTAATTGATTCCAAGATAGAATCTTATAGTAATAGGATTATACGGTTATCCTTCATAGTATAGTAAAGAGATTGAGGAATCAAAATGATGGAAATGATGAGAATTGTTATGTTTAATCTGATGTTAAAATAGGAATAGAAATTGGAATTAGGTGATTGGATTTGGGGGTTGGTTTACATTGCCATCAATGTATTTAATGGAGTGTGAGGAGATGTTGAAAGAGTTGAATGACCGACACCCTTCTGTCTGTTGACCAAGAAATTTACTTGCATAGCTGGCTTGGTCTCGAGCCACTCTCCTAGCATCTACTAGAAGTTGTAAGAATACGCGAGCGAGCCAACAAAAGCAATAACTCAACAATATGAATATGTGTTTATATTAAAAAATCATGAATTCTAATTTTTAAATGAGAAATACTTGTCTCCTTATTCATAAAGAGACAAACACTCCTAAAGGATATATGTGACATTTTGTGATACCATAAAATTTTTGCTTTTTACTTTTTACTTTCTCCTTAATATTGATTAAAGCAAAATTTTGTGGTACCAAATGGTGCCACAACACTAAGGAGGGCTTACTCCTTAAGGGGGCAATTATTTCTCTTCTCAAATCTCTAATTGTTATTAAACTCAGAAAAAAAGGAGGGTGCCAAGGCTAAACTACAGTTTGTTAAAAAGAATACCTACCGTTTGATCCTACAACATTTGGATGTTAAAAAAATTCGTAGGAAATTAATTATTAGGTAGGTGGCCACCATGGATTGAATCCATCACCTTAAGCATTTCAACACCCTCTTTAACCACTTGAGTTACTCCATAATGGTTTGTCAAATTTTTTAGTTGCCTAGCGGCATATACGAACATAAGATGTTAGAAATTTAAAACTTATCGACCTAATATTATTGAACTAACAAATATGAGTTGAGTTCAAATAGTATATTACATCACATCATAAGAAAAAAAAGGTTACGTGTAAAATCTCTTATCCTAAATATTGTTAAATTTATATAAAATATATATATATATATATATATATATATATATTATTGTACTAAAATTTTTTAGGAAAACTTACATTTTTAGTCATAAGTTTGATGTGTAGTTTTGTTTAGTCCCTATGTTTCAAAATCAAAGATTTTCATTTTTGATATTTTAACAATGCTTCATTTTATCCTTTAAGATTACAAAGTTAATTACATAACATAATAATAATTAAGATAATATTTAGACTACTTTTAAATTTCAATACACGGATAAAATGATCATTTTTGTTTTGATGTAAATTATTTTTATTTTTTAAAAGAAAACAAATATAAAAGTAAACTAAAGATTAAAATAGAAAAGTGTTTACTTTTAAAACTTAAGAAACAAATAGAAATCATACACCAAACCTAGAGACTAAAAAAAGTAATTTTTTCAAAACTCTAATATATTAATTAAAAACAAGGAAATACTTTTCTCTTCTTTTTTTTTTATGTGAATTTGATAAGATGTATCAACTTTACCTAAACCCAAACATATTTATTACCTTCTTATGAATGTTGCAGTTATTAACATATTAAACAAATATTCATAAGTTTTTTCAGAATTCAATAATGTTGTTATTTGTAGTTTGGCTGTTTGGAAATGATCTTTTTTTTTTTTTTCCAGTTTTTTCTAGGCTAGTACTTTGTCTTGCAGCTGCTAGGTTTGGTTCTTTTGACTCTCCTCCGGTGAAGGAAAACGACAATTTTTGGTGAAAAAGACTTGAACCTCTCTAGGTTGTATTCTTGTTCTTATTCTCTTTTATTTATATCACAATTACTTGAGAAAAATTATTGTCTTTCAAAAAAAAAAAAAAAAAGGACAATCAGATATTCGCAGTCATCAGGTAGACATCAGTCCAATTTAGCCTAGGAGGATATACATGTTGGTTCATTGCATTGTAGGCATGGAGAAGTTGTTCTTAGTCGAGAGTCAAACAAACCACACACTCGAATCGAGCCATATTTGAGATTATCTGGTTTTTATGAGGTCTCACAAATCAAATTCATAAAGTTGAATTGATATTTATTTACCACATTAGTAGAGTGGTGGAGACAGGACTCACACATTTTGATAAACTTTTGATAAATAGATGTTATGATATCATGATAAATTTGAAAAGTCATGGCTCTCTGATACAATTATAAATTTTGAGATAGATCTAATTTTTTTTTTTTTTTTTTTTTTTTTTCATTAATTATCTACAAACATATTTCATATACAGTACATGAAATATAAAATCTCAATAAATTTCATAACATATAAGCTTGGCAAGGGTCGTCCATTAATAGGCCCTACAAACTTAGATTGGTTAGGTATTTTCCATGACCTCCTAGGAGTCACACGACAAACAACTTAGTTTTAATTGGTAGTAGGTTGAGTCTCCCTTGAACAATTTAACCATTTTGAGCACTATCTTCTCGAAGATGTTTTTGACTGGGTCTATATTTTCAGCATCATCAAAGGGATTCTATTCATGATAAGACAAATACTAAGATCACTTGACGTGTCTCCCATTTCTCGCCGATTTGCATAATTGGGGAGCATGATGTTTTGCATGGTTATATCATTAATTATGGGAAACAATTGTTTGTTATAGATGCAAAAATAGACCGTTTGTATTGTTACAAATATGGACATGAGATCGATTTCCTATGTTAGTTGCCCCTCAACGGTGACATCAATACGATACTCAATTAGATGACAGACGATTGGGAATACTATAAGATACTACAATAAGTTTATAGTATGAAATCTATGTGTTGAGATATGCCTTGAATGTTGAATGCCCTGTGATTAGTTAGTCAGGGGTCTCGCATCCGTTTAGCGCATCTTGCATTCGCACTCTTCTTCTCTGTTTCTGCATTCGCTATTTTGATCCCGCATGCGTAAACGCATTCCACATACGTTGACACATCTGCATTAAGGTTTTTTATGTAATGGATCTTTTATTTGTAATAGAGTTTAATGAGAGTGTAGACACATAAGATGATGTTCATTCTGTAATATGTAAATTTTTGTGTTGTTTCTTCTCTTTAATGTTTTCTTTATCTTTGCATTCGTTGTTGATTTTCATTTTCATAACACTATGTTATATCATAACTACACATGATTTGATGATATCCATGACTCCGATTGTGCACCCATCCATTTAACCCCAACTCATAAGCATTCTTCATCGTCCAATCCAGATAGAACACTCCCTAAATCCTAAACCCTAAACCCTTAATCACAATCCTAACCTGCAATTTCCAAATTCCTAATTACCTCCAAAATCCAAAATTGCATCAAATCCCTAAGCAATAATTATTTTCCACACATTCACAAGAACTATAAAAGTCCTTTCTACAGAGACTTACCAAGAATCAGTTAGAACTAATTGAAACCAAATTATGAACAACTTAGATCTCCTATTTTGTCTTTATATATAATTTTTTCAGCTTGTGTATAGCTCAATTATTCTTACCAGACATGTTGCCTAAAACATTAATTCATAGGAAGGTTTTTAAAAATGTTGTTTTGACCATTAGGCTTATGGTGGTTATTAATGATTAATTATAGTTATTATTAAACCAATTTCAAATTAAATTGATGTAATGATCTTAAATTTTCAACAAGATCTTAAGAATAGTTACTACACGTCTTAAATACTTTAACTTAAATAAATTAAATAATACACAATTGCCGGTAAATAACTCAATAAACGACTCAAGATCATGCACATGATTCTTCCAACTCTTCCCAATTAGTCACCACGACATGCTCCAGTACTTTGGAAAAGTATTTATATGAAATGGATATAAAATTTTAAGTATCAAATAAACAGCATCATAACCTCGACATACAAGTCTATAGAAAGAGCACATACGTAGTATTATCAACCCACATCTCAGTTCAATCTCTACATGCTAGCAATCCTAATGACTACAATAATTCAACGACCTAAATACCGTCACATTAGTACATCAACCAAGATAAGCAACTAGAAAGCATAAGTAAAGTCGAGTTTATGTATCAATTTTCTACATGCTTGTCGCACACCACAATAATTATGTATCAGTTTGTAAAAAATGAGGAGTTATCTTGAGTAGTTATAAATGAATGATTAAAAATAACTGGTTAGAAATGAGGGAGGAGTTATTTTAAATAGTAAAAATGAGTGGTTATTTTGAGTAGTTACAAAAAAAGAGAGTGTAGATCCTCAATCTAAATCCTCCTTAAATATGTCAAACAAACAACCCGTACTAAGTACCTCGAAAATCTAACATCGCATTCAATGGCATCAATAATGATTTTCCACACATTTACAAGAGCTACATGGGCTGTTTGTTTGTTTGTCATATTTAAGGAAGATTTAGTTTGAGAATTTACTAACTCCTCCTCGAAAACTTACATCCAAATGAGTTTCTACTAACTCCTCTTTTTTAGTTTTAAAAATAACTCTCATTTCTAATAATTCATTTTAAATCATTCATTTATAACTACTCAATCATTTTTAACCACTCATTTATAATAATTCATTTCAAATCAATCAAAATAACTCACTTTTAACCGTTCATTTTTAATCATTACTTTTTTTACTCTTCAAAATAACTACTAATTTTAAATCTACATCCAAATATGGTTTTGTCTCTAACTTCTCTACACAAAAACCACGTACAAAAGAGTTTTTTACTACAACTCTCAATTTTTAACTACTCGACTCTTCCATATAACTTCTTAAGCTAAATCCTCACTAAATATGGTAAACAAACACCTCCACAAAGTCCTTTCTACATAGACTTACCAAGAATCAATTGGAAGTAATTGAAAACAAATGATGAACAACTTAGACCACCTCATATTTTGTTTTTAGATTTTTTGTTTTATTCTTGAAATGTAAGCTTAGAAATACTACTTAAAATGGTAGGAATTGAGTAAAATTTCAAGAACCACAGATGGGGCCTTAACTATTAGTTAATTTATAATCCTAAAATAACACTTTCACATCCAAAATTACAAACAGATTATAAGAAAGTATTATAAAAAGCAAACAGAGAAATCGAAATCCAAAGCCAAAAGCAATACTCACCGTCTTCGTTGAACAGCGGAGACCATTAATGGCGGAAGATATCGAAAATTAGGTGAACGAGATCGGAGCAGAAGATGAAGAGGAGGATGAGGAAGAAGAAGAGGATGGCGAATCGGAAAAGCAGGATGAAAAGGAGAAGAAATAAAAGGAGCGAAAATGGAGAGTCAAGAATGAGAACCAGCATCTTTGAAGCTCCATTAATGGGAGGAATCTTCTTGAGCGATCTCCAATCGGAGGATTGATTGATGCTGAGAAAGCTGCCGAAGATGGCAATTCATTTTTGGGGGTTTAGGGATTTGGTTCTGCTGATTTTGTAGTCTAACTGGTAGAAATAAAATAAAATTTTGGGCCTTGTTTTTTCTTGTTTTTTTTTTTTTTAATATTTGAAAAGTCTGTGGTTTGAGTTTAGATACAAATATCTTTGACGCTGGTTTTATTTTAGTCGATATTTTAAGGAGAAAAAAAAACTTTCTAGACCCTACTGTGTTTGTTTACCATATTTAGTGAGCATTTAGTTAAAAGAATTATTTTTTGTACTTAAAAATTAAGAATTATAGCAAAAAACTTCTTTGGAGATTGTTTTGTGTTGAGGAGTTAGAGGCAAAACTTTTTTTTGATGTAGATTAAAAATGAGTAATTATTTTCAGTAGTTATAAATGAATGATTAGAAATGATAAGTTATTTTAATCTCTTCCCGCAACTTGTACTAAATATATATATATATATATATAATGGTTCAAAAAAAAAAGTGTTACAAAAATTTGTTAGGATGTAAATTTTTTAAGAATGATTAGTAAGTACTCATTTTAGATTTTCTTTAAAATCCTCTAAGGGGTGATTGGATTTATGAGTTGGGAGAAGTGAGGAGAGAAAATTATTCAACCCAATGTTTGTTTTTTTGTACATAACAACTTTTTTGAATTCCTTTTCAATTCCTCCCCACGTCCTATCAGACATATTTAATTCTATAAAATATCAAATCAAACTTTATTACAATAAAAATTAATCTATAACAAAAAAAAATTGTCTCTTAAACACCAATTCCAAAAATAAAAATTCAAACATCTCTTTATAAAACACAAATCTCAAAAAAAAAAAAAAAAAATTATAACATCTCCTCTCCAAAACATCAATTCCCAAATAAATACTTCGTTCTTCTAAATTACTCAACCTCCTCTCAGTTTCTTCTCTCAAACTCCAAAACCTAGTCACCCCTAAATCTATGAACACCTTAATATTGAAAAGAAATATAACCTTCCATGAAAAATTAGCTATTTCAAAATATTTAAAAAGAAAAATAGATCGAGATTATATAAAATATATATATTTAAATAAATGGAAAAAAATTTGAAAAGAGGAGATATTCCCTCCAAAAGCTAATTGAAAAGATATTATATATAAAGGTTACAAGGTAAATTTCAACCTCCTTAAAATCAAATTCCCTCTGCTTTTGCATTCTACATATTATTTATCTAGTGAATTATATTCTTGTTAATCACAGTTTTAACAAAATTGCTACAAATGGTACCATTTGAAAATTTAATTAAAATTCAACATGTCAAGTCATTAGTGACCTCTCATCAAATATATATATATATATATAGTCAACATAATGATTCAAATGAGAAGAGAATAGAGGAAGAGAAAACGGCGAGAAAGTGAAACTCGAGTGATTTGGAATGATGAAGTATTTGTTTGAAAATTTATGTTTTGGGAAGAAGATGTTAGATTTTTTTTTTGAAAAGAGATGTTTGAATTTTTTTTTTTTGAATTGATGTTTAAGAGAGATTTTTTTTTTATATTAATTTTTATTGTAATAAAGTTTGATTTCATATTTTATATGATTAAATATGTTTGATATGATGTGAGGAACTTCTAAAAAAAAGATGTGATGTGAGGAATAGTTGAGAGAGGTTATTATATGCGAAAAATAAAAAATAAATAAACATGAGGTGAGATAGTTTCCTCTCCTCACCTCTTCCAATCCCTAAATCCAATCGTCTCCTTGAATATCTTACCTCACACAAATTTGTTTGTTTTTTAGTCACCAAATTTGTGAGTTTCAAATCACTTTTATAAGTTTTAAAATAAAATAATAAAGTGCATCGACCCTTGTTTGCTTTTGAATAAATTGAAAATGCAAAATGTAAAATAAAAATCATACCAAAAAGATAGTACTACTCTCAAATAAATTAGAGTCAAATGTCAATTCTTAAAATCAAACTTGTGACCATATTGTTCAATTGAATTACCACCATATAATGAAACCATAAATCAGTGACCCTTTCGTAGGGTGTTAATGATAAATGACTCCTTTTCTTTTGCCAAAGTTCCCTAGACGTTCTAAAATTATATGTAAATATTACTCGATCATACAAATTGTATATAACTTCAAATATTTTTCTCAAAAAAAAAATATATAACTTCAAATATTCAAATTGTCAACCTTAATTTAAAAAACATTTAATCTCTATATTTATTTATTTATTTTATTTCTCTAAATGTATAATTTTAATTTTTTAAGAAAAATATTTATGATACATTTGAAATTAATTTAATAATCTTAAGAAAGGTCTAAATGTTCTCTAAAAATTGACTACATGTGAATATAGTTATTAAATTTACAGAAGAAAAGTTATTATAATAATTTTTCTAAGAAATAAGACAAGATTACCATAAAATCGATGTAAGGTTAAAATTAGTAGTACTTCGATGAAGTCGTGTATAACATAATAACTTGTTGGTTATGGTTATGAGTTTGAATTCTAAATGTGGTTGAATTTCAAATGAATAAAAATCGATGTACAAAAGTCAAATAATTCCTACTTCATTCTACTTGTTGGGTATGAATGTGTTTGGATGAGATTTTTGGAGGAAAACTTGTTTAGATGTAGATTTTTGTGGAAAAGTTGTAGTAAAAAATTCATTTAAATGTAATTCTTTTTGTAAAGAAGTTAGAAACAATAACTTGTTTAAATATACATTTGAAATGAGGAGTTAATTTGAGCTGTTAAAAATGAATGATTATAATGAATAGCTAAAAATAAATAACTAGAAATGAATAATTAAATATGAATAATAAAAAATATTAAATAATTAAAAATGAATATGATTAGAAATTATGAGTAATTAAAAATAGTTGTTTTGAATAGTTACCGTAATAATTTGTTTAATATAATTTTTTGAGCTCATGGACAAACAACCCGCTTATGGACTCAAGAATCAATAATGTACACAATGATAAACGTGGAAAAAATAATTTAAGGAAATATTACACTGATCTCTATTATTAATTATATGATATATATGAACCAAATAAAAGGTAGAATATAATAAGAAAAAAACGACCAACTCCTCCAATGGGCGTGTTTGTTTTTTGGACATCAAGAGTGGTTAATAATCACTCATCAAAAATTCATCGTTTGTTTTTTGTAGTAAACAACTACTGCTAATCACTTTATGAAATTTCACATTAAATTTTACATCAAATTTATCACTCAACCACTACTAATTTCAATCTCCAAACAAGTAGTTAATTACTCAACTACTATTAACATCAATCTCTAAACGAGTAGTTAACCACTTCAAACTACTATTAACCGCTTCATGCTCTTTTTTCTAAAAAATAAAAAATAAAAAACAAAACAAACCCACCACCCAATGAGAATTGAATTGGATTGACTACTAGCCAGTCAACCTGTAGACATAAAAACATTCACACTAAAAAGAAAAAAATGAAATAATAATAATTAATCTAAATCTTCTTCTAGCTTCGTACGGCTTCAATTCATTCACGCGTGTATGAATTACGTTAGGATGATTATCTCACATGACGGAACATGCATTTGTGTTCTCGTCGCTGAACATCTGAGGCGCGTGAGAGTAATTCCCGTACATCTGAGGCGCGTAATTCTGATTCGTGTAATACCCGCTCGAATTTGCAAATCCGTTTACAGGATAACCGTACTGCGCGTGAGATTCACCGCCGTAGTAACCGCCGTATGGCGCGTGAGCTGCACCGCCGTAGTAACCGCCGTACTCCATCTTGCTTACCTCCATTTTTGCGCCACCGCCGGAGCCGGCTTTGGCGTCCTTTTCTTTCTTGTCACCGGCGGCGGGTTCTTCTTTCTTGGGAGGAACCACATCGACGGTCCTTTTGAACTTTCCATTGAGGAAACTTGCAAGATCTTTTGCTTCTATTGCGCCTTTCACTGTTATCAGATCCTTTTCGGCATCTACTTTGATCTCCTTCACTCCTGTAAGAGACGTCGATTTAGTACTATTTCGTTGTTGATTCGATCGTAAAATCTTCTTCTAATTGAATTTAATTTTATAGAGTGATCAGATAAGCTTTGTTACCTTTGAATTTGATGAGTGATTTCCTGATCTTTTGAATGCAACCTTCGCAGTGTAATCGCATCTTCAAAACTACAGTACTCTGCTCCAAAAAACAAGATCAACGAAAAAAAAATTAGTTGCTATTTCGAAGATATCTTGTAAATTCGAATGCAAAATCACTTTGAAGAACTATGATTCTCTTTGAATGTTCGTAGTATTTTACCTCTTTTAGCTTTTTGTCTTCGGATTTCTTCTTCTCGGCTTTTTCGTCCGTCTTCTTCTCTGCTTTTTCGTCGGATTTCTTATCGCCATCTTTCTTAGGCTGAGGAGAAACGATCTCAATCTTCTTGTTCAATTTCTGTTCCAGTTTCGATTTGATTACGGCAGCGTCAAATTTACCAGTGACGGTTAGTTTATTGGAGGCAGAATCGGCCTTCGCCTTACTCACACCTACAAACAGAGATGAAATTCTTTCAATTAATCAACTACTTCACAATGACCTAACAGAATTTGAACAGGTCGAACAAAACCTAGCTGAAATCACATTTGAGCCAAAACAAATATCAACAATCTAATTACGAAATCGCAGGAGGTTCAGAAATTCCAGATCATTCTTCGAGGAATTAAGCATGAAAAAATCGCGAAACCGAGACAAACAGAATCGTTTCCATTACAGAGATAGATAAAAAATCGAGAGGATTAACAAACAGGAAGAACACAGAAGAAATACAAAACCAAAGTGAACGAAATTAGTTGCTATTTCGAAGATTTGGTACTGAGATCGTGTAAATTCGAATATAAAATCACTTCCAAACACTACGATTCTCTTTGAAAAAATCGCGAAATCAGCAAAGGTGGAAGAAAACAGAGACAAACAAAATCGTTTCCAAGACAGATAGATCGAAATTCGAGAGGAAAAACAAACACGAAGAACACAGAAGAATTCATAATCGGTGGAAAATTCAATTACCTTCCAAATGCTTCACAGCTCGTCGAATTTTCGTAGCGCAACCTTCGCAATGCATTTGGATCTTGAAAACGGCGGTGACGGCACCGTCGTCCTTCTTCTGACTGCCATCGCCGGCCTTCTTCGCACCTTCAACTTTCTGAAATCAAAACGACGATCAAAATCAAACTAAAATCCACCAAAATTACAGCAATCAAAATATCCTTCACAATCAGAACCGTGGAATTGATGAACAAAAAAAGGAAAAATCGTAAAGCGGAAGAGATTCGGCTCTGTAACTAACCTCGCCCATTTGTGATGTTTAAGTCTCTGTGAATTGCTATTTGCTTTGAGACTGGAAAATGAGGCTTAAAGGCGTATTTATACATAGCGTTGGATGTATGATGTGCCGGTCATGTATGTATGTATGATGTGAATGTCATGATGGTTTGGTTCTTGGCCGTCGGTTTAGACTTCGTTGGTATTAAACGACCGGTTGTTTGACTTGATCACACGTTTTTAATTAAAAAAATAAATAAAAAATAAATATAATTATGGTAACTTTTTTTTTTTGAAACGTAGTTATGGTAACTTTTGTTTCTTATTAAAAAAAGAAACTCCTGTATTAAGTTGTTATTTTCCTTTTAAGAATGCAATTAGTTTTAAATTATATTTCAGTGTTTATTTGTCGAAACATTATCTCATAGTTAGTCCTTTTGGTTAAATTATTTTTTTTAATTAGTTAAAATAATATTTTGATCTATTAAAAAGAATATTAATCGTAGTTTGAGACATAAATGTGTACATAGTTTACTTATCATTCTCAAAAAAAAAAAAAAAAAAAGTTTACCTATCATTTTCATGACTCTATAATTATTATTTTATTTACCACAAACATGGTTTCTCAAATAAAAAGATTTGTAGATCTCTTTTTTTTTAGAGCTAAACTACTTTCTTTTTTGGATTAGATTTTTTTTTTTTTTTTTATTTAACTGCTTTTTTTTTTTTTTAGATTACAATAATTAGGGGTAGAGATTCGAACCATGATCTTTTAGTCATTGGTTGTACACTAATACAACTGAACAATTATTTTTTTGGCAAATTAAACAGCATTTAGAAAACGTTGATTGGAACTTATAATCACATGTTTGATATGTTATACAAGATGTTTTTTTTTTGAGAGCTACAAGATGTTGTTGGTGGCTTGGATTAGATATTCACATAAATAGTATAGTTCAAATTTCCCGAAGATGAAATTTTTACAAAACTAGTAGTATATATAAAATAAAATAAAAAAATTAACTGAATTTAATATAAAAATACCATAAGAAAAGCCAAAATTTTTTGAAAAAGAAACCTAACCTATGACATTTAATACTCAAAGATATTTTTATTACATACGTAGATAGATGTATGATTGTCATGAGAATGAATAAAGTATAGTTTAATTATGTTAAGTTTATATTAATCAAATTTTATGCAACCTTTCTGTATGAAAGTATACTCGGTTTGATGACTAAATGAAGTTAATAATTACGAAATAGAATGTATTCAACAATATAATTTAGATAAGACACGTATATAAATAATATAATGTGAAAATATTTTGTGATAAAATAATGCATGGATAGAAAAACAGAAAGTGTTTCATTAGCTATATTTTAATTATAGTTAATTTTGCAATGTTTATCCTTATTTATAATATTATAAGGAAGGAATCAACCTCTCTTTGTCACACTTTTTCCAAATGAGTCGTTCCTTTCATTAATAAATTAAAAATAACTATAGTCCAATTTATGCAATGTAAATATTAATAATATCCTTTGGGTATTATCCACTAAAACTAAAAGTCTTAGCTCTACAATTTGTAATTTGGCATTATTTATAGACATCAACGTCAATAATTAAGTGTGTTATATTGAAGGATTGAAGCTCAAATTGAAGCTAAGAGCAGCCTAGCTCCTTTATGAGAGTTTTGCTGGATATAATAAATTTAGTGATGTTTATTTTTTTTGAGAAGATAAATTTAGTGATGTCGATATTCAAATATTCATGATTTTCAATTTTTTAGTAATTATTATGTTTTTTTTAAACAAGTGACCATTTAAATTATTTTTAAAAAATGATAATTATTATTATTATTTTTTTAAATCGAAAAATCAGAGCTTCGGTCCCTTATATCCAAGGCACTATTGATCCGTCTGTAGGCTATGCATCGGGACATATATTTTTTAGTACATATATGCATATATATTATGTAATTTTTTTTTAATTATATACATTATGTAATTGGTTAGCCTTTTGTCTTTTTTTTTAAATTTTTTTTTTTTTTTTTTAATTTAACATCTAACAGAATTGAAATTTAAATATTTTATCATAAAATTTTAACTAGTTGAAATATGTTGATTAAACTTTAATTCAAAATATATAAATTCCACTGAATTAAACATTGAGTTGGAATAAAGAGTGACACAAACTATTCATTCATTAAATTAATAATTAAAATGGTTTTCAAAAAAAAAAAAATTAAAATGATACGATTTATGTGTTTGACAAACAAGAAATAACAGATTTCAAAAAAAAAAAAAAAAAAGGTTTGATAAAAATTTCCACAAAAATTGTCATATCATAATTTAAAGTTAATGACAAGGTGAATTGTTTTATTCATAGACCAATTTTGATTAATATTGTCCCGTAAATTAAACTATATCAAACCTAAATATATAATATATGTATTTTTATTGTCACACACCGTCAGGCATGATCAGATAAAAAAAGATCGAGCTCGGTCAACTTAAAATGAATTGGATTTCAAATAAACCCAGACATTTGAGTCTAAAACTCAACCGACTCAAATCCATTTGAAGTTATGGAAATTCAATAATTAAAGAGTTTCTTTTTTTATTTGAAGGGTTAGAGAGATTTGAAGATTGAAGCCTTGAAGAGAATGGAAGATTGAAGTTCCTAGAGATTTGAACGCGAAGGCTGTAAATTGAAAGCCTAAAAGTCGATCTAAAGATTGAAGTATAAAGACTTGAAGCTATAAATTTTTTTTAAAGACTCAATTTTACCCGTTAAATATGAGTTACACATCAAATTGTATTAATCATATGGTGAGTTTAGTGAACTTGGGTTAGGCTTGGAGTTAGGTTAACTAACCAGATGTGTAAATTGTGCTCGTATATAAAATACATTGGATTCATCTTCTACCTTTGAGAGAGAAACTCTAGCTACCAATAATTATGAGTGAGCTCGATCTAAATTGATCGACTCACATTCTGAAGAGTGGAGTAGGCTTGTCCGAACCACTTTACATTTGTGTGTTAATTTCTTCTCCATTTCCTTCTTTGATTTATGTTGATTTTCATCTAGTTTAGTTTAGATTGAGATTAGATAGATTGTAATCTGATTTGGTAACTTAGATCTCGGATTTGCACTATAAATTTGGAATTTGGTGTTATACTACTAAATCTTTTTTAAGACTAAAAATGTATAAAGATTGAAGTTGTCAAGTTTGTGAAATCGAAGCTATCATATTTTTTTGAAGGCTGAACTTCCATAAAGTCTAGATTGAAGATCTATAACTTCTAGAAGACTTAAATGTTGAAACTGATAAGGATGACAACCCTACTTGAATCTTCACATTGATATGATATTGTCCACTTTGGACCTAGAATCTCATGACTTTGTTTTTTAGCTTCTCCCAAAATGTCTCATATCAATGGAAAAAGTTGTCGTCACTTATATATTTATGATCTTCTCCTCATCTAACCAATGTGGGATACTTTGTTTGCATCCCAACAGAAACTTGTTAAGTTCTAAAAGTATGAAGTTGCTAAAATTGTCTCAAGTTATTTAATTTTTATTTTGTATTTGTGAGTGGAAAAAAAAAATCAAAATAGCATATTATAAAGTTGTTAGCCACTACATTCACGCATGAAACCAATATAAATCTCAAATTCATGTAAGAAATACTTTTATCTCAAAATATCTATTCGAACAACCAACCTAATCAATCACAAATATTTATTTCTCTTAATGCAAGCATTTTTTTAAAACTGTCTTAATGCAAGAGTTTATTGTTTTTTTAAAATTGATTTGTGGTGAGAGATTTGAATCCATGAACTTTTGATCATTGAAGTTAAAAGGAAACCACATAATTACACGAGTTTATTGTCTTTTGAATCGTCAATTACACATGCACTAGATAAAAGTTCACTTCAAAAAAAGAAAAGAAAAACTATTTTAATAAATGACTTTTTTGTCTAGCATAATGTCAACCAAATTTGCACCCATTTTACATACAAATCAACCTCACAATTAAGTTTAGAATAAGGCATATATTATAACTTTTTTTTTTTTTAAGATGGGAGTATCTTAATAAATAAAAATATCAACAAAATTAATAGTTTAATCGACATAAATGTATAGTTTTAATCTCCACTCTAACTATCATTAAACTA
>JBBMKA010000026.1:11267668-11281863 GCA_037833695.1 Sechiopsis laciniata | reverse complement strand
TCTTTTGTAAATTATTTGGAATGTACCCTTATTTTGCAAAAAGTTTGAAAAACTACCCCTGTTCTCTAATTTGTCCGTAAGAAGTTGCATAATCTTCATAACTATCTAGTATTTATGAAACATAATGTTTTATTGTCTTGGGGCTTTTTTTTCCTCTCAAGAAGTTATTGGGCATTTTCCATTGACTTTTTAATTTATGCATGTCAAAATAATTAGAATATAACCTTCCTGCCTTTAATTTCTCATGTCCACTCCACATTTTACAACTTTATACCATAATAATTACACATAAAAATTACTAGTTTAATTTTACCCAAAGATTATCATTATTTTATAAAGTGACCGTGAGACAAAGCTGTTTAATTATTACAGAATTTATTTTGTAGTTTATGGGAATAAAATATTTTCAATGAAATGAATGAGACGATGAGCAACAGGTTAAACTTTCCTGTTGTATTTGTGAAATTAAGGAATTTGAACTGATGACTTTTTTGTCATTGAATTAGTCTCGTGACTTTTTTGTCATTGAATTAGTTATTGAGCTACTGTTCTTATTGATAAAATTATTAAATTATATATATAATCATGCAAAAAATGATATCTTTATAGTTCTTTTTTCTTCTTACAATATGTATTTTTTTAAAATATAGTTCTTGGTTTTTTTTTTTTTTTTTTTTAAATTAATCAATATATATAAACCTAACATAATTGAACAATAATTGATTAATTTTCTCGATTAGCATATGTGTCTATACATGATTAAAACATCTAAAATGGTTACATGTCATAATTATGGTTATGTGTTTATATTCTATTTTAATGTTAGTTAATTTTTTTTATTAAATTACTTAGTGACAACTTTTCTACCAACAAGCCTGATAGTTCAGCGACATCGATAATTCTTGGAATATAAAATTATCTCATACTAGTTATGCTCGAAATGACTAAAAAAAAGTAGATTGGCTTCCAAAAATATCAAAATTGTCTTAATTTACAGAGTTAATGAAAAAATAACAACACACAGAAAAATAGATTTTGTGTAATATTTTTTTTGTAGCTCAATTGTTGAATAATTTAAACTAAATAAAGAAATTAATTTTAGCACGTGGGGTCAAGTCAAACAGTCTAATACGAACGGAGTCCAAATCGACGGCCGAGGACCAACCAAATCAAAACGATATCAATATTTCCAAAATTTAGACCATGATTTAGAAGGAAAAAATAATAATTAATTCATATAAATTTAAAAGTTTGAATCCAAAATTTAACTAACATTATAAAATAGTCTATATTATTTGTAATTAATAATCGATAAGTACATAACAATTAGTCTGCCTATTCGAGCAATAGCTCAAGTAACATCAATGTACACGTTCGAATCCTCCATTCTAAATGTTGTATCTTCAAAAAAAAATGTATATAACATTAGTGTAAATAACGTAGTATTTATAATTTGTTGATGTATTTAAATAATTTATTAAATAAAAAATAAGTTTTCAATTTTTAAAACAACTGTATGAAATGGTTAATTTATACCACTTTTTTAGTTGAGAGTTTGATCAAAAACTAAACTAAAACGTTAAAAATTAGACTAAATTCTAATTTTTTTATAAATTATAAGTTTGATCCTTATAATTTAAACAAATTTAAAGTTTAATTTATAATTTAGTTTATATGATTTGATGGAATCTAAAAAAAAATCATCATCATCATTTTTGTTTTTAGACATTATGGAATTTTTTTTAGACAATATCATTTTTAGTTGTTAGCAAATGAAATATATGAAAACTAATTTATTTCATGTCAAACATGGCAGTGTGAGTTAAGTGATTTAATTAGACAAAAAATTACATAATTTACACATAAATAACTGATTTTCAAGCATTTAATTTACAATGATTACTAACAACGAGATTTTATTTGAAAATTTATACCATTAGTCAAATCTAAAAATTATGATCACTTAAAAAAAAAATAATAAATATAGTCGTTGGGTAATACTTTCTTATAATAGATTACTGTGAGTATTTATAATACCAAATACTTTAAAATTTACATACATTTATAATTATTTTGTGAAAAGAGCTAATCGAAATATAATTTTCCAATTAATTTTAAGATTTTATCAATCATATTACTAATTTTTAATTTGTAAAGACTAAATTCTAATTTTAAACCATAAACTAAATTCTAGTTTTTGAATTTGCTAAAAAAAAAATTCTAGTTTTTTAAACCGCTCAATTTTAAATTTCTTAGACCAAATTTATAATTTACCTTTTTTTTTTCAAATAAACCAATTTATAATTTTATCATTATTTTTATAAAAACCATAACATTCAATATCATACATACATGAACATCATACATCCAAGACCGTGTATAAATAAGACTTAAATTCCCATTTTCAACTCTCCAAGCAAAGAGCAGTTTACAGAATTCAAATCACAAATGGGAGAGGTTAGTTGCAGAGCCTGAATCTCATACGCTTTACGTTTCCTTTTTTTTTTTTTTTTTTTCTTCCTTTGAAATTTATTGTTCATCGATTGCACGTTTCCGATTACGAAGGCTATTTCGATTTCAGAGGAGTTTGTGTGTTCATCGTTGGATTTGAGTTTAATTTCACTGTTCGTTTTGATTTCAGAAAGTTGAAGGTGCGAAGAATGATAATGAGAAGAAGGCCGGCAACGATGCCGGCCAGAAGAAGGACGACGGTGCGGTCACCGCCGTGTTTAAGATCGAGATGCATTGCGACGGTTGTGCTAAGAAAATCAAACGAGCTGCGAAGCATTTGGAAGGTATCTAGATTTCGATTGATCTGTGTTTTTCCTCTAATTTTCACCTATTCTGGAAATCGATTATGTTCGTCTCGGATTTCTTCGTCTTTTACTGATTTAGCGATTTCTTTCTCCTTGATTCTGGTACGATTCTGGAATTTCTCAACCTGCTTTGATATCATAATCTGATTGTTGATGATTTCTTTTCTTGTTGATTTAGTCAACTATGATTTCGTATAGGTTTTGTTTGTTCGATCTGCTCAATTTTTTGTTAGGTCACCGCGAAATAGTTGACTTATCGAAGGAATTTCATCTCTGATTGCAGGTGTGAGTGAGGTGAAGACCGATTCTGCATCTAATAAACTAACTGTTACTGGTGAAGTAGATCCTGCCGTAATCAAATCGAAGTTGGAGGCGAAGATCAAAAGGAAGATCGAAATCGTCTCTCCTCAGCCAAAGAAAGATGGCGATAAAAAAGCAGATGAAAAAACAGAGAAGAAAATCGACGAAAAGGCAGAGAAGAAGATCGAAGAAAAAGTAGCGAAGAAAATCGACGAAAAGTCAGAAAAGAAACCAGACGAAAAAGCCGAGAAGAAGAAACCTGACGGAAAGACCGAGAAGAAATCCGAAGAGAAAAAGCCAGACGACAAAAAGCCAAAAGAGGTAACAAAAAATATTCACGAATCACCGGAGCGTGTTAGACACGCGCTGTACATAATCACGAACGATATCAAATTGTCAGTAACAAATCTTTGAAATAGCGACTGATTTTCGTTCAATTTGTTTATGGAAACAGATCACTGCAGTTTTGAAGATGCGATTGCACTGCGAAGGTTGCATTCAGAAGATCAGGAAAGCACTCATCAAATTCAAAGGTGAAGAAATTAATCTCAATTGAAACTGGAAAGAGATTAAATCTCCACAGAGAACAGTACTAATAAATCGAAGTTTCTGTAATTTTTCAGGAGTTAATGAGATTACAGTAGATGCACTAAAGGATCTGATTACAGTGAAAGGCGCCATTGATGGAAAAGACGTTGCCGGCTACCTCAAAGGAAAATTCAGTAGATCCGTCGAAGTAATACCTTCTAAGAAAGAAGAACCCGCCGCCGCAGTCGCCGCCGCATCCGCCGGGGGCGACAAGAAAGAAAAAGGAAAAGAAGGCGGCGGCGATAAAAAAGAAGTTGCCGCGAGCGGCGGAGACGGCGGCGGTACGAAAATGGAGGTAAACAAGATGGAGTACAGCGGTTACTCATACACACCATCAACGTTCTACTACGGCGGCGGTTCAGGTCAACCGCAGTACAGTTACGCCATGGAAGCTCATCAACATCAACCGAGCTATTCCGATCATCATTACGGATTTGCGAATTCGAGCGGCTATTACACGAATCAGAATCACGTACATGAAGGTAATTACGCGATGTATGACAACAATAATCACCCGCCTCAGATGTTCAGCGACGAGAATCCAAATGCTTGTTCCGTCATGTGAGTACACAACTGAGGTGGTGTTCTTCATCCATTTAGCCTAACGTAATTAATAATACTTACGCTGTAAATGATGAATTAAAGTGAAGAAAAAATATTAGATAAATGTTTTTATTTTCTGTCCAATTCAATTCATTGGGGGGAGTTGGCGTTATTTTTCTTTGTTTTATTGTACCATGTGTTCACTTCATATATATGACGTCATAATACACATCAGTGTATTATTTCCTTCAATTATTTTCCCTCACATTTATTATTCAGTAGGTGTTGATTTTTTTCCTTCTTACTTTAGTAGGTGTATAATTAAGTTTTTTTTTTTTTTTTTTGACAACGAAAGAAGTAGTTCTAACCAATTATAATCATGGGTTTAAATTCTCCAATTCGTTATAATCTCAAAAATTGAAAGTTTTTTTTTAATCAACAATAGTAAGTTACAGAAGATTGCATATGCCCATTTTCTTAACTCTTGCAAGGACGAATTCCACTCAGTTGTAGAAAAAAATTCTCCCGAAACTAAACAGAAATTGAATAATGTATTTCTCATTTGTTTTTTTTATTCCACTTGTTTTATTTTCTCATTTTTATCCATTGAAAAAATATTTATTGAAATGAGTATTTTTCTTTAATATTTAACTGTTTAAAATGTCATTTAAAAAAAAAGTGTAAATATCAATATTAAATTTAAAAAAAGAAAAAAACCAAAATAACTTTAAAATCTCTACACAATATATCATTGATGATGTATAATTAAGTTAAGCTTAGTATAAATTCATGATTAAAATATTTATTTTCTGAAATTTTATTGTATTAATAGAAATTAAGTTAAGCTCACTTCAGTGAAATCTTTGAGAGATGATATATAGGAAAAAGGTTGGTTTTTGTTTTTTTGTTGAGTAAAAAAATTATGAACATATCTTTGAATTGATGAAGAACTCAAATCATATAACTTAGGTTCTATTTAATAAGTTGTTGAATTTTTTCTTTGATTAAATCTACAAAGGCTAATTTACTTATAGATTTTTAATGGAGATGATATCATAATGAGATACTAATTTTTAAAGAGGGGATATGCAAAAATCGTTTTACTACAGAGTTAATTAGATTTTAATTTAATTGAGCCTTGATTGTTTTGTTATCCTCTTTTGAAAATTAAAATGTAGAAATCAAAAAACCTATTTTAGCTTTTGAAATTTGTATGGCTTAAACTTGAATACATATAAACTATATAAAAGATGGAGAGAAAACAAAATTAATTCTCAAAAGCAATATGGTTTCAATAATCTTTTTAACTAAACTATATTTTATCTCATAGATTCCATTAATTTTTTAATTTAACTTTACATTTTCAAAAAATCAAGTCATATTCTAAAAAGAATTTTTTAAAATAAAAAACCTTGTTTTTCCTTGCAGAATTTGGTATCTAAAAAACTAAAATAAACCGTCCAATTAGCGTCTCATAGTAATTATCGAATTTATTTTAAAGCAAGGATTGTCAACGAGGCCACTATTGTTTTTTCTAAATTTAAAAGTCCTTTTTCTTTTTTGTTTTTTGAGAAGTTAAAACTCCCTTTTTTTTAATATAAAATTTAAAACTCCTTAAACCTTATCGAAAACGACAGCTCTAAACTCTGAATAATATTATATTGACCTAATTGTTTTATATATTCATCGATATTTTCCAATAATTACCTGAAGAACTAATTTTTTATATAAAAAAATAAGGATAAATTTGAATTTAGTTCATATGATTTGAAAAAGTTAGAGTTTAGTTTTTCATGATTTAAAAAACTAGAGCTTAATTCCTATGGATTAAAGAAATATAGAATTTAGTCTCTATAGTTTGATAAAACCCAAAAAAATAATCTTTATTGTTTCTAATCGTTACAGAATTAAGTACTTGAAAATTACTTACTCGTGTGTCAATAATAAAATTATGAGTTAAGTGGTCGATATAACAAAAAAAATCATATCATTTATACATGATTAGTGAGCCTCCATTTATTTAACATGCCAACGATGATGTATGATACGAACTATATTTTAGGTTTTATAAAATTATAGAGATTAAATTCAAATTTTTAAAACCAAATGAACTAAATTCCAGCTTTCTTCAAATTATAGGAACTAAATTCTAACTTTCTTCACATTATAGAGACTAATCTCTAATTTTTTAAACCATAAAAACTAAACTCTAACTTTCTACTTATATAGGGTTATTCCTCCCCTAAATTTTGATCCAACAAGCGGAGGAGAATCTAAGCGGGTAATTTGGACCCATCCAATCGGACATAAAGCTTAAACAGGTATTTGATTCTAAAAATTTGAATCCGACTCAAGCGAGTAAGCCAAAGTGTGGCGGGACAATAACCGAATGACTTTACCGTTCTCATCCCCATTACTCTTTTTAATCCTCATCCCCGTGAAATTTACTATTAAATTTCGTAAGGATGCGGCAGAGATGCCCTGAGGAGGATTTGGGTGATCGAATTACGCGCCGCAATTATTTCTCATTTAATTTTTTTTTCTTATTTTTTTCAAATCTCAATTCAATATAATATTTTTTTGATAAATTGTTAAATGATTAACTTTTAATCTTTTTTAAAACAATCGTTAATTTTTAGTGATAAATATTTGTTAATATTTATGTAGATATTGATTTTTTTTTTTAAGGAAATGTTCATACTTTTATTTATATATATATAAACGAGTGTGAAACGGTGAAACAGTTATGGGGAATACATTTGTAGTGATCTCCATCTTGTTCGTGAGAATGTTTTTCTCCCCCACTGACTTCTCCATTTCCTGCTTAAACAGAGATTCACCGTGCCATTAGGAGTGATTACTACAAGGTCCCGACACCATGATGAACATGGACATCTATGCAAGGTGATTATTTTGATCTACGAATTCATATATAATTTAAGATGGTCTTTCCTATATGGTACCACCATTAAAGGCATGTTGGAGATACCCTACTTGTGATTATTGTACCACATTAAAAATGTGAAAAGTTTTCAACACTTTTTCTTACTACCAACTAATTATAAATATGGTCACTATAATATGATACAATATTCATTTAATTATAAAGTGGAATCTCATATTATTTAATAAATGAATTAGAATGGGTAAAAAAAAAACTAATAAAGTATTTTTAAAAAACAACACGATAGTAAATATAAAAATCAATTTTAAATTTTATCAAAAGTATAAATTAAATTTGGATATTGAAAATTATAGGAAAATTAATTTCAAAATATTTGGAGCAGTTTTTTTTTTTTTTTTAATATAACAACAATTACGAAGGGAAAAGTTAGTCATGCGATATTTATTTATGTCGGTTTAGTTTTAAATTTTAATTTATATAAAAATAAATAAAATTAAAAAAAAAAAACTTAATTGTAATCAATATTAACAATCAAACCTAATTTATAGGTGGAAAATGAAATAGCGTTAGTGAGACCTCATAAAGCTTGCCTCATTTATTTATGTCGGTTTTTTTAAACAATTTATTGTAAACAATCAAATTTAATTTTTTATTATTTTTATTTTTTGAAATCTAAAACTTATTATTAATAATAATAGTTGAAAATCATACCAAACCTCTCCAATATGGAATGAGCAAAGAAATAGGAAAAAACGTTTATAATAAAAAAGAAAAAAATTAATTATAGTAGAAGAAAAGGTGACTTTTAATGACATGAATGATAAAAAAAAAGTTACGGATTTAAATTATATTCTTCTATTCTAATTATTGTTGAATTAAAAAAAAAAACAAATAACTAATGTCAGGTGGAAAATGAAATTTCGTTCGTGAGACCTCCCTAAAGCTTGCCTGTCATGAAATATTGACATTTTAACATCAACAATCAACCTAATTAGTTTATTGAATTAAAAAAAATTAATATTCCAGGTTTTTTTTTGTACATAAGGACAAATATTCACACGCCTGATTTTTTCATTTTTATTTTATTTTATAAAAAAAGATAGTTCTTGATAGCAACTGTGCATATATTGACAAAAGATAATGAAATTTAATTGCAAAATGATTTTTATAATATATGGTGTGACACTATATTATAAAAAATAAATAAGTATTTAGACATCAAAACAAACATGGTGAGTCATATTGAGGGTGTTCCAAAGTTATGTGACTCAGCGATAGCTACCAAATCAATTAATTTATTTAATATACCAAATCAATTAATTTAAGAAGTAAAAACATAACAAACAAAAAAATGGCTCTTCATTTTTTCTAAAGCTCTTCATTATGGTGTTAATTGATGTATGCTTTTCCTTTCTTGCATCCACTTGTTATCTATGTTTGTTTGATCTTTGTAATTTATTTAAGAAATTTAAAAAAAAAAATCTAAATTTACAGTATGGGTCAATAGCGTGATTGGTTATCTTATTTGATGCTGATTCGTAACTTTACGGTCACAGTAAAAAATACAACACCTGCCCACATATATTTATATATTATTCTTCGAAAATTGGATTATAAACTTGCAAATTATGTGTAAAAGCAGTAGTTCATGAGTGTATGCCTAACGATCGAGAGATCTTTCTTTCGAGTTCTCCCACATCCAACTATTATAATCTCTAAAATAAAATAAAATAAACTTACAAATTATATAGAGCCCTCCTCACGGGTGAGAAATATCCATGCACACATGGATAAATTATCTTATTGGTGTTTTGTACTCAAATATTTTTTGACACCTAAATACTCCATTATCCTATAAATTTTTTTTTTTTTTTTTTTTATAAAAAAATCTAAAAATAGTTAAACCTTACGTAAGATGACATTCATGAATTAAAATAGCAAAAAATCAAACAAAACAATAATAATATATTTTTTCAAAACGATAGACATCAAAATTGTTATTTAACCAATTTAACTTTTTTTTCTTTTACTAACCAGAACAATGGTTAAGCCATACTAATACCCATAAACCTAAATGTTATGGGTTCGATTAGGATTTAGGGATAATTGAATTTGTGATTAAGGGAGGAGAGGAAAAGGAAGGAGTGGAAAATTTCCAACATCTTTTTTGTTGTTAGTTTATCACCACCATTCCTAAAATTTATAAATTAGTACACATATGCAATGATTACCATAAAATATATATATATATATATAAAATAAACATTTCCTTCAAACACCAAAATCCAAACAAAATTTTTGCAACATCTCATCTCCAAATAAATCTTTAATACCTCCATATCACTCCATTTTCTTCTTCCTCTCATCTCCTATCATCAACTCCAAAATTCAATCACCATGTAGAGTGTTCATCGGTTAGTGTTGGTTACTAAACTGACCTATCGATTTGTTATAAAATGACACAAAAATTGATGGGTTGGTTAAATCGGTTGATTAATTTTAATTTTTTTATTGAAAAATATATTTATCATACAAGTTTGAGTGATATTTTGAAAATTACTTTTAAAAAATGAAACCTATTGAACAATTTTTGGAAATAATTTTAAATTTAAGTTAATTTTATAACAATTTAATGATAAATTTAATTAATTATAGGAAAAATATTAATATTATATAAAATAAATTGTCATTTAATTAACCTACTTAACCAACAAATTTTTCATACAATATTCGTCTAACCAACACCGTTTATTTTGTAGGTTAAATCGATTTTTGAGAAATTTATGAACACCCAAAAATCAATTTTGGTAGTTGAATTAAAAAAAAAGAAAGAGAGAAAAAAAAAACTTTTTCCAATTTTAGTTAGTAGGGGGCAGTTTAGTTTTTTTTTTTTTTTTTTTTAATTGGTTTTGGTATTTCAAAAAAAGAAAGTGGTTTTGGATTTAGGAATGTTCGCGGAAGCACACAAAAGCTCATTCGCGGGCTCCACTCCACCTACGACGACGTTGACCGTCTTCGCCATCGGATTTTCCACGCCATCTTTTTCCTTTAATTGTTATTTTTTAAAAATCTTTTGTGTCAATTGTTCATTTGTTTTTAATAGTAAAATCCGAACTATTTTATTTTATTTTGTAAAATCATATTTAATTCGTATTATTTAAATATATTATAAACATGTTATGAAGTCATGACTAAGCCATTATATTAAAAATGAAAAATTAATCCTATTGAATAATACTATTATAAGGAACCGCCATGGCACACGCCTGTAAAATAAAAAAATCAACAGAAAAAAAAAAATTATATACTACTTAAATTATTCGTAACTCAACCAATAATAGTTCAGTTATATTGACGCACATTAAGTATTTTCTAATTTAGTTATCGAGTTTGAAAGTGGCATAAAAGTGACTCATAACTAAAAATATATATAAATACCTGCATGAGTGCTTATGTCTTGTATGCTCAATTAAAAAAATATTTGAAATTATTTTAAAACCCAACAAAACGAGAGAAGTAACTCACAGCATTAATATACATTTCGCGATTAAAAGGATAGTTCGAATCTTTCACAATTTAAAATGCACAAAAGAAATGACAATTCAAACAATTCTGATTACTCAAATCATAAAGATTGAGTTATGATTTATTATTTTCGTTGCGCACGATCGATTATTGAGTTGGATTGACCAATTTTTTGCTCGTTCAGTTCAATTCAAACCGAATTCAAAATTATATATATAGATACTCTTAGCTCTAAGAACAATAGTTTCTCTTTCGGGTAGGCCCTGAAAGGAATGCAGTGGTGAATGTGACGCTAAGCATGTACTTAGCAACGCACACCTCTAATGCTAGACGAGTTGGCTTTGACCCCAAAGTCCACTTTGAATTGAGGGCTTTCGCGCTAGCACGCTCGGTCGTTGCTTGTGTCGGAGAATCATCTTCATTACACTTAATACATCCACCCAGGCTTCGATCAAGTCTTGACGAGCTCCCAGTCACCTTCCCTAGCTCACACCGAAGAGTCACTCTTATATTTGTCGTCCCACCGAATGAAAGATAACAGGAGGCCAACCAATCCAGATTCGACCGAGGGATGACCAACGAGTACCTTGGAGTTTCATCTCCTCTCACATATTCAAGATACAGATTTTACTATATATATATATATATATATATATAGTAAAATCTGTATCTTGAACTCAAATTAAACTGTCAAAAAATAAGGAAAAAAAAAGCTCATGTGATAATATTTTTTATTTTTGTTTTTTAATAATTAAGTCTTCACTTTGTGTTTTTTTTTTTTTTGGTTATACATCTTATATTTTCAAAAACTAGGATGAATTTTGAAAGGAAAAAATTTATGTAGGTTTTTGTTGGTTGATATAATTACATTTACTATAATTCATCAGTTTAGACTTTTAGATAGATTGGTGTTTTGACATAATTTAACATGGTATTAACAAGTCATCAACTCATCCGATATCATTTTTCATAGTTATCAAAATAAAGCCAAAGAAATATAATATATGGTATAATTCCATTACAAAAAAATTATAGATTTGAATTTTTTTCAATCAATCTTTTTTATTATCAATTTTAGTTTGATTTTATTTAGATATAAGTAAAAAAAAAAAAAAGAAAAAGTATCTATTTGATTTTGAGAAATAATTGCATTCTGCCTTAGCAGCATGCGGCCTACGTGGTAAAATCTGGATGACTCTTTTTGTTTTTTTATTTGTTAAAAAAATATTTTTAAAATTAAAAATAAAATAAAGGGTTCAGATTTTGCCACGTAGGCGGCTGCATGCTGCCAAGGCAACATGCAATTATTTCTCTTTTATTTTTTAAAAATGAACAACAAAATCATTATCCAGCCGTAATTTGTTTATATGTATATTTAATTCTATTTATGTCATTCACTTGATCTTCATTTGAATTTTTTTTATATAAAAAAAATAGGTTAAAATATCATTTTGGTCCCTAAACTATTATGAAAGTTCCATTTTGGTTCATAAACTTTCAAAAGACCAATTTTAGTCTCTCAACTATCATTTTTGTTCCATTTTGGTCCGTCAACCTTCAAATGCATAATTTTAGTCCTTTAACTTTCTTGATGTGTTTGTTTTTTGAACATGATGAGGGGTTAATAACCACTCCTAAAAAACCCCCTCATTGGTTTTTTGTAGTAAACAACCACTGTTAACTACTCTTCAACTCTTCTATAAAATCTTACATTAAATTTTATTAAACTTCACATCAAATTTATCACTCAACCACTACTAACCCCAATCGCCAAACAAGTAGTTAATTACTCCACTACTATTAATCTCAATCTCTAAACGAGTAGTTAACCATTTTAAACTACTATTAACCATTTCATTCTCTTCTACTCCACTCCACTCTTTTCTACCAAAAACAAACACATCCTAAAATTGGTAAGAAGGCTGTATTAGTTTTATGCTCTGTTTTTATTTTTATTTTTCTAGAAATACACATGTTGAGAGAGGTGTGAGATGGGTAAAGAAGATCATAACATTTTTTTTTTTTTTTTTTTGTCACTTCATCAATTCCTAATTATGGTTAAGTTTTATTTTTAACTCAATGACTGTTTTTAAACATTTAAGAACGTTGAATGACTAAAATTAGAAATTTGAAAGTTGAGGGACCAAAATGGAACAAAAATGATAGTTGAAAGACTAAAATTGGACTTTTGAAAGTTCAGGTACCAAAATGAAACTTTTATAATAGTTTAGGGACCAAAATGATATTTTAATCAAAAAAATAAATAATAATCTTTATTTGAGTGAGAAAAAAGGATTAAAAAAAAATGAGAAAAAAAAAATCTCGTACCAGCCGCCGATTTTTGTATGCTGTAGACTATTCTAAATTGCGAACAGTCAAATACCCCAAAAATTATTAGTTTATTATTCTTTTTAAGTTTTTTCAATTTGCCCCAAAGAAAAGTCTTTTCAAAATTTGAACCGTCAATTGCCCCTATTTATTCAAACGTCCCGTTTTTAATTACAGAATTCAATTCAAAACTAAGTTTCTTTGTTCAAAATTCAAATACACTTATTAATAATATCTAGACTCAATCCCAAACTCTTTCACACTTACTCAACTTTCACATTTCGATTTTCAAATTATTTCTTGTTATTTCACTATTTATCATTACATTTCCATTCAATTTATTAATATCATTTTAATTTGTAATTAGTACGTTTTTATTTAGAGATTTTTGCATGTATAATAAAAATGGCAAAATATTTCCATCTATAACAAAAAATCAAAACCAATTCGTTTGTAGCAGAAAATTCAAATTAAATTCTATTACTGATTGAGTTCTATTAGTGATAGAATTCAATAAATGATAAACGTATTATATCATTGCTTGAATTTTCTATTAGTGATAGAACTTCTAGAGTTTTATCACTAGTTGAGTGATAGAAATTAATGTGCTATACATAAATTATTTTAGAAATTGTACTACAAATATAATACAAGAAGTAAAATGTAATGTTGTTGATGGTATATTCTCTTTTATTTATAATACGATATGAAATTAAGAAACTCAACCTACCAACACTAAAATTATTAACGTATCAATAAATTAATTGAATTATGCTCAGTTTGGTGCACCTAGTAAATTATAGATGACCATATTAATAATTTTTCTAATATTTGTTATAATTTATTTTAATTAATATAAAGGTCAGTCAATATTTCAACATTTCGTTTGAAATTTGGGCGAATATTTTACTTCGTAGTCTTTCAAACTTAAAACTGTTGGTAATATTCAAACAATATACTTTTTTTTAATATTCCATGAAATTCTAGAATGTCTAGGGCAATTTAAATTCTAGAAAAGTCCAAAAAAGAAATTTAATTATGTGGTTTAATTCATAATTTAAACCTCACGTGCCTTTGATTTGGGATTGATTTAATTTCAATTTATTCTGACTAATAAACGCAACTGGATAAGGATGCACGTTCTTCTTCTTTTTTCCTTCTTTTTTTAATAATTAAATTAGCCGTTTATA
>JBBMKA010000026.1:11251831-11267568 GCA_037833695.1 Sechiopsis laciniata | reverse complement strand
TAATTATTTGTTAACTTTTTTAATTTAAATTTAATTAACTAAAAAAAATTGTAAAAAAAATTTCATAACTCTTCTTATAATAACCTGTACCCCAAACACCGTTTATCATAACCCCTCTTATAATAACCTGCATCTAAAACACTGTTTATTATAACCCTTCGTCTATAATTACATAATCGGTGCCCTAAACGCACCCTAGAAGTAAACACGTTGAACAGGATGCATATTTAGTGCGTGATAAAGTTTCGTAGAAATCTAAATTTATCAGTCTCAAAGGCTTATTTTGAGGGACATAATCACCCTATCGTTTGAAGGGAGATGAGAGCACTTACATAAACGAATTGTTTACCGATCTCTCTTGTTGTTCTCGTACAATGTTGTTTCTATCAACAATCATAGCCTATCGCTTTTTGTTTTTCATTATGTTATTTTCCTCAACTTTAATATAACAATTCATTATGTACATGTTTGTATGTAAGAGGAAATCATCTTTTATTGTTGTAAATTCTCACTTTATTTAATTCTTAATTCTTTCATTTATTCATTTTTGAATTAATACAATATTATATTATTGAGCATTGTCTTCTTCATCTCCTATCATTATTGATCATATATGTTAGAACAAAAGTCTATGCGACCATGTTTTATGAAGTGATGAGAATTTGATCATATATAGCTCAATTCATTTTTAACTAAATTCGAAGTGATATATATAAAAGTTATTTTACATTTTCAAAGTTGATCTTCTATCTATATCTATAAAACAAAACATGATTTTTTAATACATCAATAGTATTTATGAGATCATCCAAAGGGCACGGTGAAGATCTCACAAAAAATGATGATGTCTCCTATTAGTTCGTCATTCTTAAATTGAATCATCATGAGTTGGCAACGTGATAAAAAAAGTCTTGAGAAATTAAAATGTTATGAATTCATTTGAGGTGATTGCTTACGTAAAATTTAATTTCAAACAAATTTCATCGACATCCAAATATTTTAAGGTCACATCTATCGGTTAAAAAGAGTGTTTCTAATTTATTTTTTTAAGCCACGAGTATTGTTATTTAAAATACTTTTTATGGGCAGTTTACTTTCTGGTAATTTGGATAATCGGAATCTTTAAATATTCGGAATCATAGATACCCGAAATGACAGATGTCCGACATTCTTAGATATTCATTTTTTTTGTAGGAATAATTTCATGTGTATTTGAAAAATCATTATGAAATGTCATAAATGCCCTCATAACTTAATTTACACATTAATTTATATAATTAAAATTTATATAACATTTTTTTATTAATTTAAATATTATATTTTAAAATAAATTTATTTAATAAAAAAACTAAAATAAATTCATTAGTTGAATAAGCGCGCAATAAAATTCACTAAATATAAAAAATGCAGAGAATTATATTTGAAAAATATAAATAAAATTAATTATGTATGATTAGTTGTTAATATATGCACAATAATCATATACTAAAAAAAAACATATTATTTTATTTTAAGTTACAAACTACTTACAAAATATAGAAAAAAAAAAAAGTTGATATGAATTGATAAAATATAATAAAAAAAAAATAAAAATACTAAAAATGTCATTCGAAATGCCCTCTACATGAGAATCCTAAAAATCTATGTTGGGCATCTAAATGTCTCTCAAATTGACATCTTAGATGCACGAAGTATTTATCATTACCACTAAATAAACGTGATAATTCAGATGTTCATCCATTGAAAATCTTGGATTACCACGAAATGCACACCTCCCTTAGGGATTCCGAATTACAAAATCAGAATGTTTGTATAGTGTATTTTATTAGCCAGTCCTTTATTTGTTTTATTTTTAGAAAGAAGTCCTTCATTTGTTAAACAATTATTAGCCAGCCCTTGATATCATGGTCCTCTAAAAATAGAACATGTGGTAGCAGTTCTAAATTAAGTTTGTTAGTTGCAATTATGAAGACAAATTCCTTATTATTTGGTCAAAATGTGATTAATTAGCTGCTAATGTTACGCTCACAGCATTATAAATTGCTTTGCAAAGAAACAAATTATGTTGTAAATAATTTTCTTTCAAATAATTCCCTCGCAAATTATAAAAATAAAAAATAAAATCCTCCCTTCGGCTTTCGCTTCAGAAACCATGGAAATTCGGTGTAAATCCATCGTTTTCTTCTCGATTCTGCTGTTTTTCTTGCATTCATCTTCAATCTCAGCGCAAGAAGTTGGTAAGATCTTCATTGCTACTCATGTCTATGATCTATCTGCATTGTTTTTCATTTTGTGAAGAATCAAGGCTTAGTTCTGTTGAATTCGATGAAAAATGTTAGAAGTTGGTAATCTCTTCAATTTTGTTGTGTTTTTCCTGCATTCTGTTTAATCTATTGTGTTTCGTTCTCGATTTCTTGTTTCTGATTCCAATGATTGAATCGTTTGGCGTTTCATTTACTTAGTTGTGTAAGAATCGATGTAAGTTCTTGAGATTGAAGCTATCGATGTAAAATGTTAGAAGTCGGCAACCTCTTTAATCTTGTTGCGTTTTTCCTGCATTCTGTTTAATCCATTGTATTTCGGTCTCGATTTTTAGTTTCTGATTCTATCGATTAGTTTTTGAATGGATGCATGCCTGTTTGTCTGATTAATCGTTTAGCGTTTCATTTACTTAGTTGTGTAAGAATCGATTTAAGTTCTTGAGATTGAAGCTATAGTTTGTTTGGAAATTCAAAATCTCCACTGAAACTGATATGATCTTTACATTGATTTCATTTCTCTTCATTTTTTTTCCTCGCAAGTATGTTTAGGTTTCTATTTTCATTTCTGATTCTACCGGTTAGGTTATGGATCGATATGTCGCACGATGAACATAATTTTTCATTTACTTGAGTAAATTGGTTGTAAAATCTAAAAGAAAATTTAGAGTTTGGTTCAAATATTTACATCGGCATTTCGAAAACTCCACTGCAACTGATATGGTCAACACGTATGTTTAGGTTTCTATTTTCATTTTGATTCTACCGGTTAGGTTAAGAAATGATATGTCGCACTCATCCGAATTGTTTGATGAACATAACTTTTCATTTAATTGTGTAAGTCTTGAGAGGAAATTTAGAGTTTGGTTTGAATATTTACATCGGTATTTCGAAATCTTTGGTTGTAGAGGACGAGCATGAATTCGATTACAAAGAAGGGAGTGAGAAAGGACCATCACATTGGGGACATATAAAGAAAGAGTGGGAAATTTGTAACACTGGAAGTCTGCAATCTCCCATAGATTTAAGAAGCAAGAGAGTACAGGTGATTCCAAAGGTGGGAGCTATACAGAAAAACTACAGACCTTGCAATGCAACAGTTAAAAATAGGGGCCATGACATTTGTGTAAGAAATTTAACGGATTCCTTCTCAGTTTGTCAATTTGTATGTTTCTAATTTGTCTAAGCCTTTTCTTTCATTTAATGTGACTGTGAATGCAGGTATATTGGTATGGTAATCCAGGATCAATAAAGATAAACGGCGCCGTTTATAATCTTAAACAAACCCATTGGCACTCACCTTCAGAGCATTCCATCAATGGGAAAACGTATTTCTCTTTAGTTGAACATATATTACATCTTATTTTTTACTTAGAAATTAACTGAATATGAATTATTTGCCATTTTAGTATACAATTATGTTTTGAAATTAACATCTATAACCAATCAGGCATGCTTTGGAACTCCACATGGTTCACATGGCTGCTGATCCCAAAGCGAAGAACCAGATTGCTGTTATTGGTCAGCTCTATAAAGTTGGCAAACCAGACCCTTTTCTCACAAAGGTAAGCCTCCCCCAAATTGGATAAAACTGTCTTTAATCCAACCCAAATCAAATAGGATGATTGGTAATTTGAATAGCTTTAAACCACTATAGTTTACCTAGGAATTATTTTGTTACGGGTTTCTGACATCTAAATATTGTAGGTCAGGATAGTGGTTGTTAACTTGGGCTTTGAAGGTCTGCTCTCTTCAAGGTCTCAAGTTCGAAACTCACTTGTGATATTAATTTGTAGACATCTCCCGTGTTTCTATTCCTTTGATGTCTCTCAGTGTCTGGCCTAGGGACGGATGTGGTTGGAGCAAAGCTCTGATTTTCTGATTTCCAAAAAAAATATATATATATATATATATATATATATTGTAGGTCAGGACACTCATGGATATATAAAAAAAATAATAAAAATCTGATTAGGTTTGAGTGATTTGAACTCAGTTTTTTTTCTTGATTCTCTTAAAGTTAATTTGTGAAAGCTCATATCACTTCTTTAATAAAAATAAATAAAAATACCCTTCTTTTTTTTTTTTCTTTTTTTTTTTTTAAGTTCAGATGAGTAAGGAAATAAATAGCATGGTTGGTGATATTTATCAAAAGAAGGTGGGAGTGGTGAATCCTGCTGATATCATGTTTGGAGGAACAATGTTCTACAGATATATTGGTTCTCTCACTGTTCCTCCTTGTACCGAAGGTGTAATTTGGACCATGAACAGACAGGTAAGTGGAGCAATGTTCAACATGTTAAATTTGATCGAAAACAAAATTTCTATATTAACAATGACCAAAATTCATTGGCTCATGTCTAAATCCAGCTTCTTAGTGAGCAAACAAATGATTGCTCGTCTATAAGCTCAACTTACTTCCCCAACCAGCAACCTGAGGCTGGGACTTTCAAGACATATCCTTGGAGGTCTCAAGTTCGAGTTTTACATTTTTTTTTTTTTTTTTTTTTTTATATCCGTGATTGTCCGGGCCAGCTTTCGTGCACCTCAACTAATGTCACAGGGCATACCGCCTGACCCTACAACATTTGGATGTCAAGGAAACCCGTAGGAAATTAATTCCTAGGTAGGTGGCCGCCATAGATTGAACCCATCATCTTATGCACTCCAAGACCCTCTTTGACCAATTGAGCCACTTCATGATGGTTTCAGGTTCGAGTTCCACTTGGAAAGCCTCTTGTTGTCTCTCGGGTTCTAGTCTTAGGTTGGGCGCAGGTATTTTTGGATATAGTGGAGCGGAGTTAATTATATCACTGAATCAGTTTGAATCTCTTGTCCTACGAATTGTTGAACGTCAATTTATCCTAAGTGAGCTAACATACATTGATGAGTACATGTAGCCTTAATCGTTCAGAGGGCCTTTAAACTAGGTTTAAGGGTAGATTAGGTTGGGTTATAATAACTCAACCCGTATTTGGAATACCCGAAATTTTCATTTATAGTCATGGCAATGTTATTGATGTACACAACCAAGAAAGTAATAGGACCGAATCTTTTAGACCACAAACAAAATGGTAAGTGGAGTTTTCTTCTTAGGATGGGCGCAGGTATTCTTGGATATAGTGGAGCGGAGCTAATTATATCTCTGAACCAAAAGCTTGAATCTCTCGTCCTACGTATTGTTGAATGTCAATTTATCCTAAGTAAGCTAACATACATTGATGAGTACATGTAGCCTTAATCGTTTAGAGGGCCTTTGAACCACGTTTAAGGGTAGATTAGGTTGGGTTATAATAACTCAACCCTTATTTGGAATACCCGAAATTTTCATTTAGAGTCATGACAATGTTATTGACGTATACAACCAAAAAGTAATAGGACCGAATCTTTTAAACCATAAACAGACTGGTAAGTGGAGTTTTCTTCTATGGGCGCAGGTGTCATTGGATATAGTGGAGCGGAGCTAATTATATCTCTCAACCAAAAGTTTGAATCTCTCGTCCTATGTATTGTTGAACGTCAATTTATCCTAAGTGAGCTAACATACATTGATGAGTAAATGTAGCCTTAATCGTTTAGAGGGTCTTTGAACCACGTTTAAGAGTAGATTAGGTTGGGTTATAATAACTCAACCCGTATTTGGAATACCCGAAACTTTCATTTATAGTCATGACAATGTTCTTGACCGCACACAACCAAGAAAGTAATAGGACCGACCGAATCTTACCCGAGTTTATGAATGGTAATACAACAGATAAGAACGGCGTCTGCGGAGCAAGTGAAACTTTTGAGAGATTCTGTTCATGATGTAAGAAACCTCTTCTTTTTTTTTTTTTTTTTTAATTACTGTTTTTTCCAATGAATTTATGGGCTTGAAATAACTAGAAACTGAAATGTTTGAGTTTGTTTTCTCTTAATTTGCAGTATGCAGAGTTCAATGCAAGGCCAGTGCAGAAAATCAACCGTCGGTCAATCGACCTTTATAACCCAAATCGATAAGTTAGATGAGGTTCATCATATAGATTGGACCTCTCTCGGTCATGTCCCTAAATTTTTCAACTCGTTTAAACTACGTTTTCCCGAGCTAGCTCTCCCGTGGTGAAACTTAGGAAAAAAAAAGTTAAAGGTTCGAATCCCCAATTTACAAATGTTGTTGAAGAAAAAAAAAAAAAAAAAAAAAAAAAATCTTATTTTAGTTCATACTATTGTCTCTCAGTAATGTGAAGGCCAAAGATCCATTTCTTTGTGAAACTGAAAATATCAAAATATTGTAGGAAATTTAAGGATTGTCTTCACAATTTTTCTTCTTATAACTATCTAATAATTGAATTGTTATATAGCTTAATTGACAATAATAATCGACCTATATTTATGAAACAAATTAAGTTACCATACCATTTTCTCTCATATACTTTGGAGTTTGTTTTTTCTTTTTACTAAAATTTCAAATGTCTAATTTGTCTTTCTTCTCTGTCCACTGGTATCATATCATGAAATGTTTGGATAGAATGGATTTATTCATGAAAGTTTATAGTTTCCTTTATTTAAAAAAAAAAAAAAAAAAAAAAAAATCCCTTTAGCCCAACCCAAAATGAACTACAGCAGAAGGTATTGAACTTTGAATTGGTGTTGGGAGTGTAAGTGGAATGAAGATTTTCTTTGAAGTTTGAGATTGAACGTTCTTAAAAACTTTGTTTCAGAATCCATGATTGGAGGGGATGATAATTTCAATTTCAATTTATATTTATTTTGACTATAATACAAATAATTACATTTTTAAATTGTAATAATTAAGGGAGAAATATGTTTTTTTTCGAGATCTAGAGAAAAATGTTGTTTTACGTCAAGATTAAAAGCATAAACTTGCTTCAAAGGCTAGCAAAAAGTTATAAACGTGGATTAAAACACCATTTGTATTTTTTGTTTCTAGTATAAATCGAAGTAGGGGAACACAAATCCTAACAAATAGTCAAATAAATAAGAGTTCATAAAACTAGTTAGTTACAGAATTGGAATAACAAATATTGTTGAATTTATTAATTTTTTAAAGGAATAAAAATAGAACCTCTAGAATTAAAAAGAAAAAACTAAAAGGGAAAAACTTCCCAGTAGGAAAGTCTCTAGATTTACTTTTATTTTCTACAGCCAACAAATAGTGAAAGGAAAAAAAAAAAAAAAGAGAGAGAGAAATTAAGAATTATTATTTTTTAAAGTTTCATTTATGTGAGATCTCTACCTCTTTCTTTTTCGACCTCCTCAAGTTTTTAGATTGCGAAAAAAAATAAAATAAAATAAATTAAAAAGCTTTTTGTGTCTTATTTTTTTAGGGATTGATGAAAAACTTGTAAAAGGAAAGAGAAGCATAAAAAGTAAAGAGAAATACTTCACTTTATAATTAAGAGGGGAACTATCCTTAATGTATATATAGCATTGTTTAGCGTCACAAAATATATATTTTTTCAATATTATTCAAATAAAAAAAATTTATCACCAAATGGTGTCACATATAACTAAGAATGGCTCTCTTCCTTAACTGGAAGGAGGGAAGTATTTTAAAAAATAAATAAAGAAAAAAAAGAAAGAAGAATAACAATGGAAAGAGGAAAAAAAACATAGTATTGATCGAGGAAAAATATTAAGAAAAGTAAAGGGCAGTCTCCAAGACTATCTATAAATTTTCCTATAGGTAAGTATGATTCAAACCAAAATATATTTTGAAAAGTTGTTTAAATGGATAATAAGCCAAAATATATAAATTTTTTAGCTTGAGCATTTATTAGATTTTGATAGAGTTATAATCTAATAACTATGAGTTTATAGGTTCTAATTCTCCCTTTCGCAAATATTGTTATTTAAAAAAAAAAAAATCTAATTTAAAGTACTAAAAAAAATCTAATTTAATAAGTTGAAAAGAGCAGTAGTTAATATCAAACTAATGACCATCATCTTCCAAATCCCAAATTAGTGTAAACTAAAAAACGAATACAAAAAAAACTTAAAATTTTGAACTGTCATCCCAAGCAAAATATCACTCGTCAAGTCCCCGCTGAAATCTAAATCGGCCGCAAAGAAAGAACAAAACGCCATTATCGGCCGCCTCGCCATCGGAGCTTCCGTTACAGAAACCGGAGTTGAAACCTCCGGGTAGGGCTAGAAGTTCCGACCAAACAACGCCGATTTGATTCCTCTCCATTGTCATCACCTCTCAAGTTCTCCATGCCGGATTCTTTCCCCAATTACATTGACATTCAGCAAGTTGAAGATGAAGACGACGGGGAAGAGGAAGGCAGCGACGAAGAAACCGACGACGGCGAAGAAACAGTCGCGGAAGAGGATGCTGATTATGAAATTGAGGCGCAATCGCCGAGGGCTTCGCAAACTGGCCCTTCGAGAAATGGCCAATCTAGGGTTTCGTTTTGGGTCGAGGAAGAGGAAGATAAGCGGAGAAGGACCGAGGGTGGAGAAGCGAGTTCTTCTAATGGCGTTGGTAGTGAGGAGATTGCACGAGGGAATGAGTGGAATCGAAATGAGATTGATGGATTGTTTTGCCCTATTTGCATGGAGGCGTGGACCGATTATGGTGATCATCATATTTGGTAAGAGCAACCGATCTTTTTTCCTCTTTCGTTTGATCTTCTTTTTTTTTTTTTTTTTAATATGTATATAACTTTTCAAATTTTGTAATGAAAATTCGGTCATTTAAAAAAAAAAAGTTTAAAAAACAACCGTGCTTGGTGATCAGTTTATGATTTCTGTTTTTTCTGTTTCATTGATGACGGTTTGTAAGATCTTTACCATGGGGCTTAAAATTAGTTGTTCATGATTTTTTTATAGCTAGTTCAGATTTGATTTGTTTTTTTTTTTTTTTTAATATTCGTGACTTGTTCATGCTAGCTTGCACGCGCTTCGACTATTTTCATGAGACATATCGACTGACCCTAGAATATTTGAATGTAAAACTCGTAGTAAATTAATTTCTAAATATAGATAGGTGACTATGTGGACTGAACCTTTCATTTTTAAGTCCCCGAGACACTCTTGACCTCTAGACCACTCTATGATGGATAGTTGAGATTTGAATTTGCACAATTGCCAATACTTAAGAAAGTCTTTTTTTTAGTTCAACAACTATGGAGTGGGGTATGGAATCGAACTCTTGATTCATGAGCACATTGCTCTTGTTGGCCAAAACTACATAAAGTTAGCTGCTTAATTAAGTTATCCTTGTAGGCCACAATTTCAAATGCTTCTTCACGTTTATCAAAACTCTATTTTGAGAAGTCTAATTTAACGATTTATTAGCATATATTGTGTTCAGAAGATAGTATATATGCAGTCTCTTCATATGTAAGAGATATTACATTTTGTCAAGTATGCCATTTATTTTTGCAAGTCTTCCGTAGTCAGGGGCGGAGCCAATGATTTTTCTATTTTATTTTTGGATAACAAACAATGGCAGAGCCAATGAATTGCTAATGAACTAAATCATTAACCATTTCAATGTCTCTTAAATTCATCTTAATGTTTCATGTGACTGCAGTTGTCTTCCTTGTGGGCATCTATATGGCATGTCTTGTATCAATAGATGGCTGAAACAACGTAAAAATGCGGGGAAGGTATCTATCCACACAATGATTTAAGTCATGCATTTGGATATAAAGTATGATTAGATTACTAAAAAAATTGACCTGCACCCTCTCCCATCCATAATATAGTGTCCACAATGCAATAAGAAGTGTTCAATGAAGGATGTCAGGAAACTTTTTACATCACGAATTGTTGCTGCTGATGAAGAATCTCAAAAGGTTTGTCTAAATTCTAGTATGTTCGACATGTGTTTTTAAGTTTTAAAGAGGAAGCTCATCTTCATAAGGATTCTGCTTGTTTTGCAGAGAATTCAGTCACTTGAGGCTACTTGTGCTTCACTTGAGACAAAGGTCTGTTGAAACCATCCCCTCTTTAAAGTTACTTGATATGAGTTATCTTCTAAATTTGCAGCCTCAGTTTTTTTTATAAAGAAATTAATAACTGTGAAATGATCATTTCTCTCAATAATCTCTTCATATTATGGTGTCTCCAAGGGTTGCGCGTTGGTCGAATGCTTGGACTTTGAAGGTGTGCTCCCTCAAGGTCCTAGGTTCGAGACTCACTTGTGACATTAATTTGTAGACACCTTCCATGTCTCCATTCCTTCGATGTCTTCCGGTGCCTGGCTTAAGGACAGGCGTGGTTACCTTGGGGTATTGTGGAGCGAAGCTACGATTTTTCAGTTTTAAAAAAAAAAAAAAAAATCTCTTCATATTATGGTTGGTATTATTGTATCTTTTCATATTTAAGAGATTATTACATTTTCCTATTGTACACACACAAAAAAACTCATTTTCTATCGGGCTTTAGTATACCTCATGCTTTCATGAACACCAATCTTCTTAATATGTCACATGTGTTGTTATGCCATTCATGCCCTTTTATATGTATATACTTTTTATTTGATTTCAGTTTTGATCTTTTAACAGTCGTGTATCTTTCATGTTTGTTTGTTATCTTCAATTTGTAGAATGCAAGTTGGTGTAAAAAAGAAGTTGAATGGAAAAGGAGAGAAACAGATTTGCAGTTGAAAATTCATGAACTTACTGAGGTACATTTGTAATCGCGAAGTTTCATACAATCAACTCTTCATAGGTTGATTGGTTTGTTAAATAACTTAGTGTTGATCTAGTCATGGCATCTGCCACATGTTGAAGTGCGCTTAAGTTGCTTCCACTTGAGTTTCTTCCGTCTCCCACCTTCGCTATCATCTTCGACTCTCCCACCTTCGCCATCGTCCTCTTCCTCTGTCTCTCTCACCTTTGACTCCTCTGCCTCCCACCTTTGCCATCATCTTCGACTCTCCCAGTTTATTTATTGAAATTATTATTAAGTAGTTAATATATTATATTTTACAGAGGACAAATTATTTGGAGCGTTTATTAGAAGATACAAAGAGAAAATCTGGATTGTCCAATCTTGATTGCACCTTTCAGGGGAAATCTATATCTGGTAATTGCGGGGTTTAGTTTGAGACATCTGCATTCTAGAATTTTTGTTGCTTTACTTGCATCATGTCTATCTGGAGCTCTAAACTCATGACTTTATTGTGGATGGTTTTTTATTCTCTTGACTGTTGGAATTAAATCTGTAATAATGATGAGGTTTGCGGCTTATCTATTGATATATTGTGCAGAAAATAACTTTAGCTCAAGGTTTAGTGGACAGGTTTCTTCTTGCAGTTTCATATTAGAGGTACTCTATTGGTTATTTTTATTGTTTTCATTCATTGATGTTCCTTTTTTTTTTCGATGGCCATGAGTCTTCATTATTTATAGGTTTCTACATGTTGTAATTTTTTTACTGTTTCATTGAAAAGTTTGGTTTCGTTGTTTTTTATAATAATTAAGAAGGCTACAACTTGATTATCACTCATGCAATGTCAGTTTATTTTTTCAACTTTCTATTAATTATTGAAGTTTGATTTGGAAAATATTGTTATTTTATGAATTGTGTGTTGAACCCAAAAGTTTAAGCGGATAAGTTGGGGCAAATATATATATTCTTGCCAAAAGATTCATATTCTATAACAAGAAATGAATGAACTACGATTTGAAAAACGATATATTTTTTGGTAGGAAATGAAAACATTTTGATCCATAAGGTGAAAGTGCTACATCGATAAGGTCCAATCAAAGAGTAAAATATACAAAGGCAAATAGTAAATTACAAGCTCCATAATGTGGAAATTAAAGGAACGAGAGGGTGGGTGTAGGTAGAGTAGAGCTTGTATGTTGAAATCGGTGTAGCCAAGATCTTCCCTTGTATTTTGATTGCAAATGATGCTCGTGTGTTGAAATACAATTCCGTCGGATATGGCCAGAAGTAGGAGAAAATTTGAAGTCATGTGAGATCTTATGATGAATGGATGCAACACAAGTTGTAGAGTAAATAAATCCTAACAATAAAAGGCAAAAACTTGATTGATAGCCCTACCATGGCTGTAGATCTTGCCGCACCTATTCTCGAGGAAGATAGCCTTGGTAGTTTCGATGGTGATGCAAAACAGGGTCCGGGCTAAGATAGTTCAATCATGTAAGCTTCTCGAGGAAGAATGTCCATGTGGTGCAAGTCTTTGAAGTTGGAAGAGCACCAAATCTTGAATATTCTCTGTCGATTGTGGTCATGCACGTAGGGACCACACACTGGAGATTTCGCTGGTGGAACCCTGACCAGAGCTCGACAACGTTCGGATGAGGATGTGGAGTCAAGAGTGACAACCAGAGAGAACTCCAAAGCCAGGTAAGGAAGATAAACAGATGTTCAATGTAGAAAGAGATTGCAAAGAGGGAGGATTCAAACGTTTTAGACAACCACCATATCATAAATAGGGAGGATTCATGGAGATGGATTCTTGAAGAAAGTTGTACCTTCTCATCAAAATCTTTATTATCTAGTATGGCTCCTATGGGATCTCAATTGATGAAAGACTTCTATACATGTCTTTGGAAGGGGCCTCAACCGAAAAAGGTTAAATTTTTCTCATGGGAGCTTAACCACGGCATCCTTAATACAAATGATAAACCTCAGAAGAGAACCCCCGATTTATTCATCTCTCCTCATGCTGCAGTATGTGTATGGCTGATTTCGAGGCCCATTATCATTTGTTCTGTTCCTTGCCCAAAAGCCTTGAACATTTGGCAGCAACTTTTGCACAGTTTTGAGTGGCAGATGGTGATACTTGGTAATAACAAAGATGTGGTTTTTTTCACCTATTCTGGACATCCCTCCAAAGAGGAAAAGAAGATGCTTTGGGAATTATTTTTGGTTGCAACATGGTGGTCTATCTGGAAAGCTAGGAATGCTAGAATTTTTGCAGACGGAGAACAAGAAAAAGGAAACTTATTTGAATCTATCATTGTTCTTGCTCTTACTTGGGCACACACTATTCACCCATTCAAGGATTATAGCCTTAACATTCTTTTGTTTCATTGGAAAAGTTACTTATAAATTGTTTTGGTTTCTTTTGTAACTTTTCATTCATCAATGAAAGTTTTTGTTTCCTGTCAAAAAAAAGAAAGGGATTGCAAAGAGAGCAGATCTCAACGCCAGAAGATGAAGAGAAGACTGATTGCTGGATAGGATGCAATGTCACACCAAGAAGAAGAGACCCTCACTCGCGTCCATGGGTGAGAAGAAGATAACTTTGGTAAGGGAGAAAGGTAAAGAGAGACCCACACGTGATTAGAGGAGAGGGCGACAAAGATGGGTGCGCGTGCACGAGGAAATGAGGGTGCTCCATGAAGAAAACTTGCCGTTTCTCCGGCATCGGAGGAGGAGGAGGTTTTTTTTTTTTTTTTTTTGAGATTTAGGGTTGGGAGACTTTTTTAGAGAGAAAGGTTGAATGATGGCTAGAACATAATTGAGCGGAGACCGAGTTCTGTTAAATTCTGATGAGATTTTTATACATGTGCTTTGTCAAAAGTTTTTTTTAATTTTATTTTAATTCATGATTTATAGAGGGTTGATTGAATTGTGAATTTGTTTTTAATTCACTCATATAATCCTGACATCACAGTTTGGTAATTTAGAAAGAGCTGCTGGTGGATGGTGCTCGTTTTATCGATGTAGATGCATCTAATCAAGTCGTTTTGGTTGCAAGAAGGCAGTCTGGGTTTGGTGGAACTCATGTACTTACTAAGGTATGGCGTCTGTCTGAGTTTTTTTCATGAACCCAACTTTTGTAGGCATTTTAATATTGAAAGCCAATATTCTGTTTGATTTTGTTGATTTATTTTCTTCAGATAAGCTTAATGTCACCATATGAAAAGGAAGATATAAGAATTCCTTTTTGTACTAATGCTGTAAGGGATTTGCACATTTCTCCAGCTGCTAGAAACCTTGTGCTTTATTCTTCGTTGGGGAAGAAATTAGCTGTTCTCAGGTAAATACGGTGCTATATATTTTTGAAATTGAATATATGGTTTTTTTGTCATTTTTTTCTTCAAGACTTACCTACTCTGTCAAATCGTTGCAGTATGGAAAGCAACAATGTCATTCTTGACTATGATTTACCGGTAAAGTTCCCATTCTTTTACCTAGACTTTTGTGTTGAATAAATATAAATTAGCTTATTTTTTTTTAGAAGTTACAATAAAGCAGTTTCTTAACTTCTTTAGAGGAGAAAAATATTACTACAGAGAACATTCCGAAAGCTTCCCAATAAGAATGGATTGTGGAGGAATGAATAAGTTCTAGAATCTTTAGCAAGAGTGCCACTCCTAGTTTCCCGTCGGTTGAGCCACGGAGAATACAGATTAGCTAGCTATTATTACTGCTAAGCTTACTTATACACATAAGGGAATTTACTTATACACAGATTAGCTAGCCATTCTACGTGTTATACTATTTAAATGGTTGTAATATCCACTCAGACAATTTTTATTTTTTCTTTCAGAGTCTGATAATTAGTTACTTAGTGGGTTAGTCAGAGTTAGTTAGGCTAGATGCCTTAGTCTTGTATAGGATAGGAATGTATTGAGGTAAAGAATGGCCTATTTGGAGGAGATTGGGGAGTTCTCGAACCTCTCTATTTGAATTATATCAAGATAGGCTCCGTTTTGGAATCATAGTTCTTAAAAAGTAGCTATTGTTTGGTCACCAAGGGGTGGCGCGGTGGTCAAATGCTTGAACTTTGAAAGTGTGCTCTCTTGAAGTCCCAGGTTTGAGATTCACCTGTGACATTGTTGTGTCTTCATTCCTTCGATGTCTCCCAGTGTCTGGCCTAGAGACGGGCGTGGTTACCTTCAATGGAGCGAAGCTCCAATTTTCTGGTTTCAAAAAAAAAAAAAGCTATTGTTTGTGATGATGGGAATTAATGGAAGTTTTTTACAATCGATCTTAGCCTTAGGTTTTGTAAATGATACAACAGAACTATAAGAATGTTGCTTGATCGTGTTCATGGGATCTTTGTCTGATTTTGTCTTTGTTTCTGTTTTGTTTCAAATCTATAATATATTCTATATGAAGCTCTTAAGTCTCCCTTCAATCTTTCTCTGTTTGTAATTTTACTTTTGGATCGTCTGTTTTTGGTATCATACCTCTAAAGAGTATGCTATTATTTGTCATGCTGTGAATTAAATGGAAAGTTATTGCAATTGATTTTAGTATTTATAGAGAACAATGCTGCTTGGTTATGTTTATGAAATTTTTGTTTGGTTAAAATATCATTTTGGTCCCTAGACTATGGACTTTGTTCCATTTTGGTCCCTAAAGTTTCAAATGTCCAATTTTAGTTCCTGAAATATAAAATTTGTCCAATTTTGGTCCCTCAACTTTAAAAAAGTTAAAAAATAGTCCCTACAATCCTTTTTCATGCTTCTCTCCCTCTCTCATTAGTTTCTCTCTCCTCAAGCATAGTGTGGTCACCAAATCCAACCAAATGGAAGAGAA
>JBBMKA010000026.1:11232896-11251731 GCA_037833695.1 Sechiopsis laciniata | reverse complement strand
TGTCCTCTTCTATTTAGTTGGATTTGGTGTGGCCACACTTAACTTACTTAAGGAGAGAGAAACTAATGAGAGAGAGGAGAGAGAAACTAATGAGAGAGAGGGAGAGAAGCATGAAAGAAGATTGTAGGGACTATTTTTGAACTTTTTTCAAAGTTGAGGGACCAAAATTGGGCATGGAAACATGAGGGACCAAAATTGGACAAATCTCATAGTCTAGGGACTAAAATTGGACATTTGAAACTCTAGGGACCAAAATGGAACAAAGTCCATAGTCTAAGGACCAAAATGGTATTTTAACCTTTTTGTTTTCTGTTCGGTTTTAAGTCTGTGACTCTATAATATAGTCTATATATCAAGCTTTTAAGTCCCACTGTGTTGTGTTTAAATCAAAGCTGGTTCTTCAGGATGCTGCTTGGTCTTGTTCGTGGGATCAGAATAGTTCACACTATATTTATGCTGGATTAAAGGTCCGTTCAAAATTTCCTAGTTAATTATGAAGCTTTCTTTGAGCTTACGTTGACTAATAAAAAAAAAAAAACTGCCCCTTGCAGACTGGATCAATCGTGATGTTCGATATGCGCCAAACTGGGGGTCCCTTGAAAACCTTACGAGGCCTAACTAGCAATCCAGTCCATACTATACACTCTCTTTCAAGTAACTCCACTCTTTCTAATGATGTCAAATCTATTCTGTCTGCTTCTGCATACGGTGTATGCCAATGGAACTTCGATTCCTCCGTAGAAGGGTAAGCTGATGTTGTTATTAATCTTTCATGCTTTGTGATTACATTTTTAGAGGGTTCTCTAGGAATTGTGTGCTGCCCTTCAGTTTTTTAAGATTGTTTTTTGGTTGATGGGTAAAACTGAAACATTTGCTTCATTTTTCACAGTGCTTTATATCAATTTTGTAATCATATCATATAAGGTTAAATTATCATTCGACTTAGTAGTTGGCCCCACTATATATCTAGAGGCACTGACACCTGTGTGGGTTTCGAACTTTAGACCTTCAAAAGAGCATATCTTAGAGTTTCCAAGCCTCTACCAACTATGCTATCCTTGGAGGCGACATTTTTCAAAGTTCATTGATCTATTAGTTATAAAGTAGAAAGTAGAGACCTGTTAGACACAAAATATGAAGGTTAAGGACTTATTACACATATTGAAAGCTTAGAGATCTAAGTTAAATGACCTATTAGACATTTTTTTAAGTTCAAGAATCCTTTAGACAAATTTTTTTTTTTTTTTTGATATCGTGAATGCCCGGGCCAGCTTGCGCGCACCTCGACTAATGTCATAGGACATACCGCCTGACCCTACAACATTTGGATGTCAAGAAAACTCGTAGGAAATTAATTCTTAAGTAGGTGGCCACCATAGATTGAACTCATCACCTTAAGCACCCTAAGGTCTTCTTTGACCACTTGAGCCTCTCCATGATGGTTTTCTTTAGACATAAACTTAAACGTTACTAGACACTCTTTGATGCTTAGGAATACTCTTGTAATTTAACCCATCTAAAATTATCGCCTTCTTTACTACTGCATTCAACTTGCAAAATGTAGTGTTATGTATCTTCCTACTAGAGCTTTCTTTATGCATCTATTCCTTACATGGAAATGCAATACATTACTGGCGCAGTGGTTGAAGACTTGGGCTTTGAAAGTATGCTCCCTTTAAGGTCTCGGGTTCGAGACTCACCTGTAATATTACTCCTTCGATATCTTTGGTGCCTGGACGGGCGTTGTTACCCTTGTTTTAAAAAAAAACTATAAACTGTCTTTACTATTTGACATTATGTATTGTGGATTTATTATTTCACGCCAATGTAGTTCTGTACCTTGTGGTTTATAAGTTCTGATTTTCTACTTTAGTCTGATGGTACCACATTAAGATTTTCGCATCCTTCTCTATATACCTCATGTTCTAACATTGCACAATTTTTCGACTTTGAAGGCCATTTTTGGTTCCCGAAACAAATCAAGGAGTTTGTACATCTCTGGCCTATTGCTCGAGTCGAGATGAAATTGTTGCTACATACCGTCCTAAAGTTGGAATGTCAAGTGAAACAGCTTATTCTCAGCTTTCACCTTCTCCTTACCACACTGCTGGACATAGAGTTGAGGGATGCCACGTGGCATTCAAGAAAGAAGAAAATTTCCAAAATTTTTCGAAGTTGAGTTCTGCATATGCCAATATAGATGCAATACGCCTGCCAAAGTCTAGCATAATAGACTTGGAAGACTGCAGTAGTTTGTTCGTATCCGGAGATGCGGTAATGAGCGAATTGATCTTGCAGGAACTGCCGTCTTTTAGTTCTTTTCAGCATCTTAAAGTATATAAGCATCCTGTTCGTGACGTGAAGTATTCGTACGGCTACGGTCGAGGACTTTTTTGTTGTTTAAGTGATGACATTCTTCAACTTTTCTGCACCAAAGGCTCATGAGTAAGTTGAATTTATGGATTATCATCGATGTTCATCTAGTATGGTTTGTAGGATGCTACATTTTCATTAAAATCACAGTTTATTAGGTTTGGGCCTTGGAATAATTAGGATTGTATTAGGTGCATATGAGCCATTAGTTAGATAGCTTGGTTATAAATAAGAGAGGTTAGATGAGGGAGGGCACTTGGAATTGAAGGATTGTTAGGGCTTGAGTTATCTTAGGAGTTAGGGAGGGTACAAGTACCTCAAATTACTTGGTTTATCGTGTATTTTCGTTATGAATTGTTAATCAATTGGTCCGAGTTCTATAATTCTATTACATCCTTATGAGCTTGGTTAGATGCCCTCTTTTCTTCCTTTTTGAGATTCATCTGAATTTTCTTATTTCTATGGCTGACTATGATTTTCAATTTAATAAGTGGGCAATATTTGGCTGTTAAGGAAATTCACAATAAATTCATTCTTAGTAAATTAATTCTTAGGTGATCATCATATATTGAATTTATAATATTTTGGTTACACAAATTCCTCTTAATCACTAGGACAGTCCGTAATGATTCCTTGCGTCTCGTTATTTATCTACCCTCCCCGTACAAGATAGCGACGTGCAAAGTCATTAAGTTATTTAGCCACTAGGCTGTTGTATTTTTACAGTTAAGTTATGGCTTCAATTCTCATGTTAGTTGTATTGTTTTCTGTCTCTGTGTTTTTTCATTTTTGTCGTTTATTTAACTGTCGAACTGTTTGCAGTAATAATTTGATTTTAGGGTTCTAATTTTAATTTTGTGTTGTTGGATGCAGGTATTTATTTTTACTTCGACTTGGAAAAGATGCAAACCAATCAGGTGTTGTAGACGAAGATGTATTTTAATTCATCTTTTGGATTTGAATTGACGAAACATTTTAAATAGTTTTTAACCCAAATATTAATTTTAAATGTACAATATTGTTGTAATCAGTATTAGCCAAAGTATGCTAAATCATGGAGAGCTTTAACGCTAACGCAAGAATTTTGAAAAATAGAATTTGAAATTTTAAAATAGATAAAACATGCTTATAAACTCAAATCGTATTTGTTAATGGGCAGCTATTATTAGTTTTATGACTTGTAATAAATTATGAAACAAGATTTGAAGAATAGTTTAAATTGGAATTCAAATTCTGAATGCGTTACCTTACACACGAAAATATCAAATCTTTATTTTTTATTTATTGAACCTATTAAATGTATGTTTTTTGTTTCCATTTGAATAATGATCTATGAGCTATTGACACACATTTATGTTAAATTTATCTCAAGATTGTTTAAGAACCTAAATCTGCCCAATTTGTACTATATATATATGAAAATTAAAATTTAAAAAAAAAAAAAAAAAAAACTAAATCTGAGAGTTACAAAAATATAAGAAATAATTAAGTTTTTAATAATTTTGGGTTTTTGCTTTGGTTTTTGAAAATCAAGGCTATTTGTTTTTTGTTGTAACTTTTTTTTTTTAATAATTTTTCCTTTTTTCGATATCTACATTTCTATATTTTTAAAAGTCACATCAAAATTTGTAAATTAAAAAATAAATTTTAAAATTTTATTTTGATTTTTAAAATCTAACTAAGATTCAAATACTCATAAAAATTTTAAAAAAATTTTGATTTAAAATAAATTTAAAATTAAAAATAAAAACAAAAATAAAAAATCAAATCATTATCAAACAAGGTGTTGTCCAAAAAAAAAAAGGTATTATTTAGCAAACTTTGATAATTTAATTTGAAATTTATATCTTCAAGGAATGATACAATAGTTAGGCGCTTAAATTTTGAAGGTGTATTCCCACAAAATTTTAAATTTAATATTTATCTATGACATTCATTTATAAACACTTTTCGAAGCTTTTTCCAAAAAAAAAAAAAATCTGATATGATCAAGTTGAAGAAACGTATAGCCAATAGAACAATTTTAATTTTAATTTTAATTTTTTAAAATTTGAATTCAAATTAGAAGGTAAAAAGTAACTCCACATTCAACCGCTTGTTGATTTTCGTAGGCAGAATGGAAGATACTGAAAAGAAGGGATTAGAAGGCACTGGTTTGGATCTTCCCGTGAATCGCCATGGTAATTTGAAGAGTGCTTCTTCCGATCAAGCCTTCAAGGATGTTCTTATTCAAATCAAATCCTCCAAAACCACTGTAAAAACCACTCATTCATTTCCTTTCCCATTTCCCTAAATTCGTGTTGTTATTATTATAATTTCTTGGAAATTTGTGTTTACGTGAATTGGATGAAGCTTTTCTGTTATGTGGTGTTGGGATGTTGATTGTTTGATTCTGTTTGTTCAATACTTTGCAGGCTGTTATCAATTATGGTGCTTCCTGGTGAGTTCTAACTTTTCTTTAGCGGATTGAACGCACGCAAGGTGTTTGATGTTTTGCCTGTATGAGAAATGCTGAAAAAGATAGATTATTTAGGCGATTAGAGATAATTTAAACTAAAATTGAATTCAATCGTGGATGATGACTGGCTATCTAAGAATTAATTTCATGAATTTTTTTTTACAACTAAATGTTGTCGAGTTTGGTAATTTATCTTGGGTAAATAGTAGCGTAAGCAAACTTCTTAAGGGTAACCATGTCCGTCCTTAGGCCAGCCACCGAGAGACATTGAAGGAATGGAGACATGGGAGTTACAAATTAATGTTGAAAGTGAGTCTTGAACCTAAGACCTTGAGAGGAGCACACCTTCAAAACCTAAGTTTTCGACCATCGCGCCACCCCTTGGAGACTTCTCAAAAAGAGAATTAGGGGAAAATGATTATTAAGAAGAATTATTATATGTATTTAGGTGAAGGGAATGATTAGGAAGGAACCCTTACTTATTATGGGACAATAAAATGTGGGTATGGAGAGGATAAAAAAGTGGTCTCAAAAAAATGAGATTGTGAGGAGAATGATTTTTGGTGGCTCAAAGGTGGTAATAGGATATTCTCCCTATGACCATTCTCATTCTCCTTTCATTTTAATTTCACCATGAATCACTGTTCTTGGCAATACTTTTCATTATGGGGATTGTAAAAAGTGTGAATGATGAAAATGTGATGACTAGATTTTTGGATTGATGTTAAAGAAAACCTAACAACCTCAAGTTCTTTGTATTTTAGAGCTCATGGATTGGGGTTTGCTGATATTAGAATCTGCAGGGCTTAAAACGGATTGTTGTTGTTCGTTTCAGGTGTGGTGTGTGCAGTCAGATTCTTCCAGCTTTCTGTCGTCTGAGTAACAATTTTCCAAAGGTTTCTTTCTTCTATGCAGATATTGATGAATGCCCAGAAACAACTAAGCACATTCGTTACACCCCGACATTTCATTTTTATCGAGGCGGTGAAAGAGTAGACGAGATGTTTGGTGCCGGGGAAGAACGGCTGCACGACAGGTTGTGGTTGCACTCCTAAAGGCAAGATAGATTAACCACCACATTATTGTCATGGGTAGTTATTAGGATGGAAATATACACTATATTTGGATTAGCCTTTGTTTCTGAAGTTGATATTCTGACATTGAGTTCGTTTATTGAAGTTGATCTACTGAAATTGAGTTTGTCTATTTAACAATCTGATTCTCTTGGTAAACAAAATCATTTCACCCAAGAGCAGGCTAATATTTCACCTTTTTTAAGTTTTTTTTTTTAATTATTATTATTTTATAAGAAACAAAAATGTTTTTCATTGATAAATATGAAATTGATATAAGGTTTTAGGTCTGGTTCTAAACTTTTTTGTATTATGAGATGATATGATAAATACAAATCTGATCTCTTGAGAAGTTGAATATCCAACTTTAGGTCTTAAGAGGGGACGACTTGCAGATTCGAGAATCGGCTATACATCTGGGAGGACAGACTTAGTATGCCGAGAAAAGTGGGAGGATCAAGCCACATCCCCTATCCCCCTATGAGGGCCAAAAAGGGGGTGCGCGGAGAAGATTTGCGGTCCATAACCAATCAAATCGACTATAGATAGAGGTGAATCTCCAAAGCTTCAAAAAGAGTCCAATCTTAAGATGAGTAATCGACGGGGTAAAGAGCATCAATTTCACTAACTGACACGATTTCCTACATGCCAAAAGTGATCTATCAGTCAACATCGATGATGAGGAGGAAAAAACAACCCAGCACAATTGGGATGACCAGTTCGATTCAAATGGACCGAACTGGTTAAAAATTTAGGGCAAAAAAAAGATGAACCAAACCATAGCTTGCTTGGGGAATCCAACGAATGGGAATGTAGACGTCGCTTCAACAGACTATACCTTTGAGTTTCATAACCAATGTATGTTAACGCTGAATAAGGAGCTTACTAAATTTTACAATGGATAGTTTTATTTGACTAGTGCCATTTCCCTATCATCTCTTATCAAAGTCGTCAAAATGAAATTTAAGCTTATTTTTACTTATATTTCCTACGATATCTCTAACTTTTCTTAAGAAAGTATGTGAATGTCAACCAAATTTCAAAACAAAAACAAATTTTTGGAAGCTACCTATAAATATAGGTAATATGTAAATATTCATGTCGAAAAAACATATAATATGATAGTTGTTGTAAACTTAAATTTCAAAACCCAAAAATTAAAAACAAAATAGTTATCAAACGAAGGCTAAATGATTATCTAACAAGGTCTAACTTTTTCGGGATCACAATCAGAAGTGAAAGTTGATATAAAAAAAATGACAGCATTGTAAAATCCAAGGCAATCACATCACATAGTTGGATCTGGAGGCAACAATTGAAAAAGGGTAATTTTTTCAATTCAAAATGACAAATCAAAAGAATAAAGAACAAGATAGAGGATTTAAGATATACAACCTCAGTACAGGGTTGCCCAAGGCTAATCAGAGAGCAGGCAGATCTAGCCATGCTTCTCACTTAGAGTTTACAAAAAAAAAAAAAAAAAAAACAAAAGCAAATATGTATAGAAAAAAAGTTTCTTTATTTTTCCTGCTAGCACACTGATGGTTGTGATCATCACATGTAGACATAAAATTGAGCTAATCAGGCATTTGGCTTGAGAACCTTTACAGTTTCCCATGTGAAATCGGGGTCGTCACGGCCAAAATGACCATACGCAGCCGTCTTCTGGTACCTAAAGTTTCCTCCTCTCTTCAAATCAAGATTGATTGCCATCATTCCAGGCCTGAAGTCGAATTTCTCCTTAATCAGAGCAAGAATATCCTTATCTGGGATCTTTCCTGTTTTGTAGGTGTCTACAAACACTGACAGAGGTTCTGCTACTCCTATTGCATAAGAAACCTGCACGATACTGCGTCGAGCAAGTCCCGAAGCAACTATACTCTTTGCTGCTTGCCTAACAATGTAGGCACCACTTCTATCTACCTTGGTTGGATCCTTACCTGAGAAGGCACCACCACCATGAGCACCCCACCCTCCATAGGTATCAATGATAATCTTCCTTCCAGTCAGTCCTGCATCACCATGAGGTCCTCCAATGACAAACCGACCGGATGGGTTGAGATGGAAGATAGTCTTGTCGTCGAGATACTTCGCTGGAATGACGGGCTTTATAACATGTTCTTTCAGATCTGTGGAAATCTGTTCGTTTGTTACAGTCTCATCGTGCTGGGTTGAGATTAGAACAGTGTGGACCCTGACAGGGACCATGGCTCCATTGTCATTGTTGTACTCGACGGTCACTTGCGTCTTACCATCGGGCCGAAGCCATGGGCAGGTTTTGTTCTTCCTGACCTCAGTGAGCTTGGCACCAAGTTTTGTAGCAAGGACATGAGTGAGTGGCATGAGCTCTGGGGTTTCATCTGTGGCATAGCCAAACATGTGGCCTTGATCACCAGCTCCAATTTCCTCGGGTTTCTTGGTCATGTGTCCATGGACTCCTTGAGCAATGTCAGGGCTTTGTTGTTCAATATTCACGAGGACCTTGCAGTTGTCAGCATCGAGGCCGACATCAGCCGAGACGAAGCCAATTCCACGGCAAGTGTCTCGAACTATTTTCTCATAGTTGACAGTGGCCTTGGTTGTGATCTCACCAAACACCATGACCATGTTGGTTTTGGTGCACGTCTCACACGCGACCTTGCTCTCGGGATCTTGTTCAAGACACGCATCAAGGATGGCATCGGAAACTTGATCGCAAAGCTTGTCAGGATGGCCCTCATTAACAGACTCAGAAGTGAAGAGGAAGGTATCCATTATTTAGACTGATACAAAACAAAGAGAATCAACATTACATTGAAAGGAAGGAACACAGAAACAAACAGAAAATCCAATTTCAAATACGAGATCTACAAGAGCAGCCATAAGTAAGTCCCCTAACGGGCAATCTTCTCGATAGAGGCTTGGAGTCTCCAAGACATACTCCCTTAGATACCTCCTTTGAAGGTCCCAAATTCAAAACCCACAAATAAATTTAATTATAAAATTCATTGTTATCTTCTGGTCCGAACCTTGAGACACAATTTAATTCTAAAATTTATTGTTATCTTCTGGGTCCGAGCATGATGTAGATTTGGGGAAAACCTCATCAATTATTAAAAAACAAAAAAAAACAAAATAATCAAAAAAAAAAAAAAAAAAAAAGGAGCATCAATTGTCAGCAAAGCTCTATCCAACATTTCATTTACACAATAAGCATCCACTTGATTAAACTTTGGACATATAATAGAGAAGTATAGGAAATGCTTGCAGTAGAGGAAAAAAATACTTAACCACATAGTGTATGTTCTAAATATATAGTGAGCCGAAGCTCGAATTTTCGATTATAAACAAAAAAAAAAAACAAAAAACAAAAAAAAAACACAGCCATAAACCAATCTATTGTAGACAAAACATCATTCCATTCAGTTTTAACACATTACGAGGCCAAATGTGGAACAAAAATCAATCCAACAATACCCACATTGCACAGATTTATGATCATAATTCAAAGGGTCCATAGAGCACAAAATTCATAATCAATAACACAAGAAATGTCGATCACCAAGCTTCTCCACATAATACGAAATGCCACAAAAAAGAATCGGAGAAAATAAAACAACGATGAATCTTAACAAATCGCTATACTAGATCAACTCAGAGGGAAACAGATCAAATCTTAGAATCAATGCGTGACAACAATCACAGAAACAGATAATCAGAATGAGATGCAAATGATCTGATCTACCAAACAAGAACCAAGAACAATGGGGGAAAATCGAAATGAGTAACAACAGAAGATTCAGAGCAGATCGAGTTAATAAATTACTTGAACATTAAACAGAATGCAACAGAAAACTCACCTGAATTGAAGAATTGAGACCGCAACGAGAGGAAAGAAAGAAGAGGAAGTTGAATTAAGAAAAGAGAATGAAGATTTTATAGACAAGGTTGGGATTTTTTTTTTTTTTTTTTTAAATTCAATTTTATTGTTATTATTATTATTATTATTATTATTATTATTATTATTATTATTTTAATAAGGAATTTTGATCGGAGAGGCCAATTCGGAAGACTCGGTCTTCGCCAATCATTCTCTGTCCAACAATATTCAAAATAATAACTAATTTTTTTTTAAGAAAAATTTAGTTATCATTATGAGGGTAAAACCTATGATGGAAAACTAATGTAGATTAATTTTAAATATATAATATATTAATGAAAAAAATTTAATCCTAGGAAATATTTTTAACCTATATCTCTAAATTATTAATTGTATAAGTTATTGTTAGAGTTATGCAGTGTTATGGTATTGTATTAATATATTAAAATTTTTAATAATCTAGAAATTATTTTGTGTGCTATTATATTAGTCTAATCATATATTGTTCTTTTGAGAGAATATTTTAAATTTGATGTAGTGGAGTATTTGAATTGTTGTTATGAAATTTGAAATTTTGATTTTGATTTTGATTTTTTTTTTTTTTTTTTGCTGATTTATTTTAATACATTATTTTTAATGATTAAACTATGATGGGTAGCCAGCCTAAGTAAGCTTAACCAGCAATTGATATGTAAGGTAGATTTGAATTATCTATCCTCCAATGTCTTCCAATAATAATAATAATAATAATTAAAACTGTGAGGGATATAAAGTGTTTATTTTTTTATATATAAAAAAGTATATCTAATATTGCATTAAGGTTAACACATTGAAGTTTTTTCAATAACTTTCCAACAAATATTAAATTCTAGACTATCCCCCAACAAATTCTGATAAATTCTAAAAAATATCTTAACAATATTTAACTACTAAATCTAAGAATTATATTTCTAGAATTTCTAACAAATCATATCTATAATATTTGAGTTGGAAAAAACTTGTACATATAAACTCTTGATTGAGAATGTATGTGAGTGTCAAATATCTCTAAGTTCATTTTGACCAATATACCCATGTTTTAAAACTATAAATTTAAACTTTAATAAACGTACTCAATAGTCATGATTAATAAATACACTATATATTTTTTATTCAAATTCAATCTCCCATATCAAATATTATTAAATTCAAAATAAATAAACGTACCCTGTTTTTTTTTCCAACTATTTGTGGGAATAAAAAAACAAGTTCGGTTTCATTATTTATAGATTTTAAAGTATTCAATATAAAAGTAATAAAGGAACAATAATAATTAAGATATATATTTGGAATTACACACTTGTAATTTAGACAAAATAGTCTAATAAAGATGTGGTACTATGGCAACACAAGCATACATTAACATTTAAGATATCTACTTGCCGTTTTGTTATACCAAGAAAAGTAGTATGTTAAGTCACAAGTCATTTTCAATTGATAATGTGAATTTGTACCATCATTTTAAGTAATAAATATGGGCAAAGATTTATTCTTGCATAGATAACTCAATAATAGAAAGTAAAACTTCATAAAGATTGGAATGCATAGTTTTTTATTTTTTGAGTTGTACCGATTCGAATTTATGATCTCTTAGCCTCCGTTTAATAATCATTTGATTTTTTATTTTTGGTTTTTGAAATTTATGTTTATTTTTACTTAAATTTTTTACAATGTACTATCTTTCCTATGATGTATCCGTATTTCCTTGAAAAAGTAGGAGAATGTCAACCAAATTTCAAAAACAAAAACAAGGTTTTAAAAGCTACTTTTTTTCTCAAATTTTGGTTTGGTTTCTTAAAATATAGGTAAGAATCGATTAGATATCTAAATATGAAAAAACCTATGGTAAGGAAGTTGTTATAGACTTAAATTTCAAAAATTAAAAACTAAAAACAAAATGGTTATCAAATGAAATCTGAGTTGTTTAAGTGTACATTAATATTGTTGAGCTACTACTCTTATTGACGAATGTAAGACATAATTAATAAAAAGATTAGTCTTAAGAATACAAAAGAATAGATCGAGGCAGTTTCCTAATGTCATTTAACTTCTTTATTTAATTTATATAAATCTAATATCTTGATTAGTGATATTTACTTTAAGTTGCTTGAACTATGATTGTGTTAACACCAATATAGTTGAATTGCTTGCATTGGTGAACTATTATATAACATTTCCGTAGAATAATAACACTTAATGATGAGGGTCAAAAAAGTCTAGTGAATTCAAAATATAATGAGTTCAATCTATTTTGATCGTTTGATGTCTTTGACATCAAAATGTCTATCAAGAGATTACAAGTTTAAATCCTTCAATATTAATTATTGTTGAATTAAAAAAATAATAATAAATAAACATTCAATATGTCCCAAAAGAATAGTCGAGATGCACATACGCTAACCAAAATACTCACATATAAATAATAAAGAATAATACTTACGTAAGGGTGGGTAACAGAGAAATGCCAAAAAATAAAAACATGTGGTTTTAAGGATAGATAAGTATTTCCAAAATACTTATTCACCCTTAGGTAAGTTTTTTTTTTTTTTTTTTTTTTTTGAAAATCGGAAAATCAGAGCTTCGTTCCCCTATACCCGGGACACCACTAGCCCGTCCCTAGACTGTGGCACCGGGATACTCCGAAGGGTATTCTAGTTGAAACGCTTTTCAGCGGCCTCGAACCAGGGATCTCTTAAAAAAGTGTGCCTGAAGTTTTTGCCCTCAACCGTTGAGCTGCCCTTTAGGTAAGTATTGCATATATAAGGAAAAATCTATGATAAACCTACTTAATTTCTTATAGCATCACTGGTAGATTTTTGGTGAATGGTTGAGTAAAGATTTTAACCTTGGTATTGGACAATCTAGCTTAATGTTTCTCTAGCTAGAACTGTTGATTGACACTCAATTTTGGTGGAGTTGGTAAGATGAAGCATAGTGGTTAATTATATGGATGGTAGGCCAAATCAAATAAGTTCAACCATCAAATCAATCCATGGATCTAAACCACAAAAAAGTTGGAGTAAAAGTTTATGCAAGCTTCACTTCATTGGTTGTTGAACCCTTGATGAATTTTCAACTTTGTAACCTTTAGATCCAAATCAAAAGTTTGAATGGGGAAAAGAAACCAGAACTCAGTGACCATGAAGAAAGGATCAAGTACTATAAACCAATACTATCTTATATGTTCAAACCAACTGTATTTTTATTCACATTAATACTTCATTAATAAACTGATTTTCTCAACATACCACCAAATCAATGAGAAAACAAGATCAAGATAGTGTTTGGATATGGAATTGTAGAGTGATTATTAATGAGATGTTATTATGAATGATTAGAAATTTAAGTTTAGTAATAACTCGTTTGGATGTGATTATTTGTAAAAGAGTTACGGTTAATAGCTCGTTTGGATAATGATTTTAGTAGAAGGGTTGCTGACAATAGCTCATTTGGATATAGTTAGAAATGAATGATTATTTTGAGGAGTTAGAAATAAGTAGTTAAAAATGAATGATTAGACATTAATAATTAGAAATAATTGGTTAGAAATGAATGATTATTTTTTAATGATTTGAAATGAGTGATTATTTTAAGTGATTAGAAAATAGTGATTATTTGAACGATTACAATAGTTCATTTGGATGAGATTGTTTGAAAGGAGTTGTAAAAACTCATTTGTAATAGTTCGTTAATAACTTCAAACAAACAGCCCTTTAGTGTCAATAGAGAGAAAAAGAACAAATAATAAATAAGAGGCTCCTACATGAATTTATAAAATATTTATAAAAATATGTTCATTTGAAACATATGACATGATTCTACCATATTTGAATGTCAAAAAAACTCTAAAAATTAATTTTTAAATAAGTGGTCACCATGGATCAAATTTATGACTATCTCACGCACTCAGAAAGCCAATTAATTTTTCTTGTTTTAAACAAACAAAAATTAATTCATATTGTTATAAGGAATTTGATTTCTTTTTTTTTTTTTTTTTTTGACGTCAACAATATTTTAGAATTGGGATTTCGAATTAATAACATAATTTATAACACTCATGCCTGGGCTCTTTTTGGCCAAGGAATTAGAATTTTGTCCTTATTATATTTGACAAAAATTTTAAAAAATAATCATTGTTCTTTGTAATTGTTAGCGAAATAAATATGTAGAAATAAAATATTCTTGTGTCAATAATGACATTGAGAGTAAATCATCATGGAATTGCCTAATTACGATTGCATACTTATTTGTCATCAATTATGAACGAAAGTGCCACTTTTTAGGTTTTTATCAAACCATGTGAAAATAATTATAATTTTCAAAACCAAACGAACTAAATTCTAATTTTTTAAATTAAAACTAAATTTTGTCTTTGTTGACTATATGTAAAATATAAAGTTGTTCAGTTTGATGTCAAAAGACATAAATATTTGCTCACAACTAAGTGATTATCATTTCGAATATTCTCTTTCTAGCTATTGTTAAACTAAAAAAATGTTCACTTATTTGATCTCAAATTTAGAGATGTTCATACATTCTCCGAAACCGACTTGACCGATCGTAATCGATCGAATTAGGATCTATCAGTTTCAAGTGTATGTTGGTCAATATCAATTAGAAAAATAGTTACTCAAAAATTTGTCGATTAATTCAGTTGGTTTAGTTAATATTTTTCATATAATTAGTTAGATTTATTATTAAAAAATTTGCAAAATTAATTTAAATCTAAATGTCTCCAAAAATTGTTCTTTATATTAATTTTTTAAATTAATTCTCAAAATTTCATTAAAAAATTGTATGATGAATATATTTTTTTTAATAAAATAAAATAAATTAACCAATTTTACCGGCGAACTAAAATGGCTGGCTAATTTTAATATTATTTTTAAACAAATTGATAAGTTGGTATGGTGTCAATTTTCACCAAAAACTAATACTGACGGATGAACACTCATACTCAAATTCAACATTACACCCTTTAGTTTTAATACAAAGAAAAGTATAATTTTCCAGGTAAAAACTTGTACAAAATAATATTTGATCAAATGACAAAGTAAATCAATAAAAATGTTTTATTGGATGCGTTCCAACTTTAGTAGTATTAAAAAAGTTAATAATAAATAACTGTAAATGAGATTATATATACTTAAACTACAAGGTTACAACCACTCTTACATATACTTAAAAATATATATATTTTTTCTTAATATTTGAGAATGGTGGTAACCTTATAATTTTAAGTATATATAATCTCTCATTGATATCAAATGTATATATTTTTTAAATAAGTTGAGACTAATAGCAATCGTTATGCATCATCAAGTTGTAAGTTTGAATCCTTCCGACCTTCTACTAAATTTCATTTCTGAAACAATCCTCCAATTTAAAGTCAAATCCTCCAATTTTCCAATATTAACTTCACCATTAAAAAAGTCGTTCAAAAATGAACCAGCCAAAACGTACCGCTATTCTATTTTCTTTTTTTTTCCCTCTTCCAAACAACGTATCTGTTCTATGTTTGTTTTGACCAAAATTCATCTAAACTGAATTTTTTTTTTTAATAGTTTATTTTTATACGTGAGTGTCTAAACAAAACATGCTACTTAAACCCTACAATATTTAAATGTCAAATAAATCATAAGAAATTATTTCTTAGATAAATGACCACTAGCGATTAAACTCGTCATCTGAGTTATTTATGTTCTTAACCACCTACATCACTACCAAGAGTACAAAACACAACTTCTTTATGGAATGCTATGTTGGATAGCTGTATATAACCTGCAACAAAGAAATGGCTTCTAATACGGTATAATCGGGAGTATAAAATATGAAGCTGAAATTAATTCATAAAAAGAAGTCTTGCAAATAGAAATACATGAGCACAGCTAGTATGCCAAAACTGATCCTGTTGGTTGAACGAAAGAAACGAACTCTAAAACTCTTTACAACACCAAAAATATTTAAGTTTTATGATAAGCTCACATTACCATAAGCTTTGGCCCGTTATCGGGCATGCCCATCCCAGCAGCTAAATCGGCCTCGATTTGCGTGTGAGGTGCAGGACCCGTCATAAGTTTTACCCTGCATCATTGTCGTCGTGGATTAGTAACAATTTTACGATTACAAATCAAATATTCATCACTAATAGAATCATACAAACTTCATATCTCACAACAAATGAAATCAAATACTTGAGAAAATCTAAAGATTTTCAGTTCAAGCTTGGCAGCATGGCTTGTCACCCTAGGCCGGGGAAATTTTAAAATCAGATGATTTAAAATTTATTAAGGTTTTTTTTTCTGAAACAAGGGTAGCCCCGCCCATCCCTAAGCCAGGCACCAGAGACATCGAAGAAGTAATGTCACAGGTGAGTCTCGAACCTGAGACCTCAAAAGGAGCATACTTTCAAAACCCAAGTCTTCAACCACTGCGCCACCTCTTAGAGACTTTAAAATTTATAAAGGTTTTCTGCTCAAATTCCACGAGTTTCAAATCAGTTTTCAAGTCATAACATATAATAAAAACATATTAAGAAGGGATCAAAGAAGGAAGCTTTAGAAATAAAATGCCCCATTTGATAACCATTTGGTTTTTTATTTTTAGTTTTTGAAATTTAAGCCTACAACAACTACCTTACTCTATGATTTTTCATAGTTGAATATCTATATCTTGCCTATATTTATAGAAACCAAACCAAAATTTGAAAAAAAAAAAAAAAAAAAGTAACTTCCAAAAGTTTGTTCTTGTTTTTCAAAATTGGTTAGCATTCACATACTATCTTAAGAAAAGATGAATACATTGTAGGAAATTTGAGTAAGAATAGAATTAAATTTCAAAAACCAAAATCAAAAAACCAAATGGTTATCAAACGAGAGGCCAAAGTTTTTTCTTTTTTTTGGATAAGAAACAATTTCATTGATGTATGAAATTACAAGAGGTTTGATAATGTTTACACCAATTCACCACTATTAAGACAATAGCTTCCACAAAAATGTGGAAAGATATCCCCTAAAGATAGTAGATACCACGAATCCGCTCGTATCAAATATTCCAACAAAAAGCGCTAACGAAACGTTCCCATAAATACTACTTTTCCTCCAAAGGATGCCCAAACTTTTTCTTCCAAACACTAAAGTTCATTCAAAGTTTTATGGTAAAATTAGAATTTAAAAATATCAAACTTTAAAATTGATAACTATGCCATAATTTTACAACGGACCAATGGCATAGAGAGAGAAATCAATTCTTTACGTGAAATTGTCTACAGATCCACAAAGGAACTAACTAAAAGTCTAAAATAGGCGAAACAAAAAAGCAACAAAAGAAAACAAGGGCAGGTGAGATTTGGCATTTCTTACCGCTTCCTGTGACGCTTGGTCTTGAAATGCTCGTCCCTCACAGACACATTAGCAAAGTATCGGCTGAAACCACCAATCATAAACACAAATATTTTAGAACCCCATAATCTTTTTTTTTTTTTTTTAAACAAGGGTAACGACACCCGTCCCTAGGCCAGGCACCGGAGACATCAAGGAGTAATGTCACAGATGAGTCTCGAACCCGCGACCTTGAGAGGAACATACCCTCAAAGTCCAAGTCTTCAACCACTGCGCCACCGTTAAGAGACAACCCCATAATCTTTATTAGCGTAACAACAATAGGGGTGGGGAGATTAAAACTCATGTCCTCTTCCTTCTTATGCCGTTGAGCTATTCCTCTAGTTACCAAGAATCCGATAATAAAACCAACAAAATACAGCCCAATCCACTTGACATAGCTTCTTTGTCCATACAACAAATTAATTAAAAGTGGTGAAGTTTACTCTACAATTTCATTCTAGTGAAAACTCTTGATGATACTTCACAAAACATATTTCAGCCCTCCACTTCCATCACACCACAAATAAGTTTTAAACCTAACCAGGAACATTAATGATTCATTTAAACTTGATTAAATTCGACTGATTCAGCTCACATGAGCAAAGCAATTTTCAACAGAAATTTCAAGCCAAATCATCGAAAGAAAAACAGAAAGAGGAAAAAAAAAAATCATACTCGCAGTGGATGCAATAGTGTTGCCCCATTCCAGGCAAATCTTCATCAACAGGAAGAGCAGGCCTCGCATCCTCGGGTTTCTTCAACTCATCGTAAACCATATCGTCGCGTAATTCATCGAGTTAAGGAAAATCATTCTATAAATACGAAAAGAAAACAGAAACAGAAGAATAATTCAAAAAAAACGAAAACCATTGGACTAGAGTGTATAAAGGATATCTTTGACGAGAAATTTGGTGAGCCGAGCGCTCTTGTGCGAGTATCTCCGTTTCTTGACCCTTCTATGCGGGCACTTTCCTCCCATCTTCTTCTTTTATCTGTATGATTGATTGGAGCTTGGGGAACGTAACAATGGCAGAATCTGAGCAAGATTTAGGGTTTTGTTTGGCGGTTCTCTTCCGCCAAGAGCCCTTGCGAGAGAGAAGGCTTATTTAGAAAAGAAGGAATAATAATATAGAAATTGCGCATATGTGAAAAACGGCGTCGTATTCTCTTTGGCAATTAAGTTTGGGCTGAGTTGTCGGTTCCTCGGGTTGGGTCAATTTTCACATGGGCCTTTTAATTGAATATCTATTTCCATAAACACGTAAAATTGTGACGTTTTTTATTAGGAAAACTTTTTTTTTTTTTTTTGAAAAGTTATTATTAGGGAAACTTACATAACTGGTCAAAATCTGGATTATAATTATAAATGGGTTAGGTTTAAAAAGAAATCATCGAATATTATCACATACTTTCTCATAATATTGATATTAATGAATACTTATAATACATTACTAAAACATATCAATAATTATGGATATGCATACTTTAGAATTTACCTACATTTGTAATTATTTTGTGATAATAGTTCATCTAATACAATTTCTCTTATTATTATTTCTTGGCAAATATGAATATAGGAATATCTTTTTTTAAACAATCACCTTTATTTAGTTATATATATATATATATATATATATATATATATATATAT
>JBBMKA010000026.1:11206512-11228871 GCA_037833695.1 Sechiopsis laciniata | reverse complement strand
TCCAAGCTTCATTTAATTGGTTGTTGAACTCTTGATGAATTTTCAACTTTCTAGTCTTGGTATACAAATCAAAAGTAGTAAAACTATATCCAAGCTTCATTTAATTGGTTGTTGAACTCTTGATGAATTTTCAACTTTCTAGTCTTGGTATACAAATCAAAAGTATTCATAAAGAAAAGGAACCAGAACAGATAGAAAATGAGAGAATAATGAACAAACAGTGAACAGGAAAGGCTATTACTTCAAATCACTGCTCTGGTCATTTCCATGTAATGCAGCCTGGCACCACCAGCTACATTTTGCATCTAGATCTGAGACATGTAGTAATATGAAGTTTTCCTCACCTGTACAGATTGCACGTAGGCGTCTTTCTTACGAATGCAGGTCGTACGACGAAAGGATATTGTACTGAAAAAATCAGAGCAACATCCTATATGGTGCCACACTTACAGTTATGATTTAGTAACTGAGGCCAAGTTGAAGTCCAAATGCAGCATGGATGAGAAACAGTGTCATGATCCCACTACCCAAAATACCATGAACATTCCTCAGTCCAGGATTATTCTACACATGAAGATAGAAATATGATGAAAAGAAGTAGGGAAAGGAAGGTTAAGCATTAATCGTTGATCGTTGACCGTTACCTCAAAAAGTGAAGGCAGAAGAGTTTGTACAGTCAAGAGTGCGAGGCCAATGAACCCTGTTATAGCATGTGGACTGGAAATAAGAAGAAAACAAAAGTTATATAGGATTTAAAAAAAAAAACTCGTGAGTGATCGAGCCAACTTGTGTACCTTGACTATTCTCATGGAACAAACCATCAGATCCTACAACATGTGATTGTTAAGGAATTCCGTAGAAAATTAATTTTTAGATAGGTGGCTAACATGGATTGAACTCATAATCTTTTGCTTCAAAGCCGTCTTAACCACCGGGCCATTCGATGTTGGTTGCAAAAGTTATATGTTATTAACACTTGCCTTTCGTCAAAATCTGAGTGTTGGTCCTTGCAAGTTGAAGACTTCTTCTCCAGCAAACGCGTCGGCAAAACCATTATTTTTTTAATCCAAAAGTTTCGATTCAAACCAATTCTAACAATTCATAACTTTGAATCGTATCATATGATACCTTCCGTATACGATTCAGAGATGCGTTTTGAATTATTTTGTATAAGTTTTGTTTTGAATCGTACGTTTGAAGCGTATGATTTTGACAACACTCGTTTTGGTCTTTAAATTAGTCCTTGTTTCATAGTCCTTTTGAGTTTCTAGTTTTGTTAATAACGCTTCATGGAAGTGCTTCATATGAAGTGTTAATAACTGTCTGACATTTAGGAACACCGTTTTGCCCAAAATAAATTGTTAATAGAAATAATCAACTTTGTGCAAGATTTAAAGTTAATGAAGTAGCTCGGCCTCTGACACATAAAAGACAATGAACTGGTTGGGATCAAATTGCTAATACGAATAATAAATTTATGGGGAGAAAAATTGGTTTATCAATCTACCTCTCAAATATAGGTTTGTCTGATGTAAGCAGAGAAGTAATTCCACCAGTTGCTCCAAGGGCAAAGAAGAAAAACATCCCGCCTAAAAGCTTTGGATGCAAGTCTTTGGCATTGGCCTTCTCTTCCTGCATCAGTTAAACATTAGACCTCATTAAATTTCAAAAGAAGACTTGTTCACCAAGTGGAGAAAAGTTATGAAGCTAATTTTCGTACCGCATTGTCCGAGTAACGGATACGGAAACCTAGATATGTTCCATAGCCACCCATGGCAAAGAGCACAACTGCCTAATCAGTCAGGGCACAACTCAAATTAGAAAGTTATCGTAACACTAGTTTGGATCCAAGCTATATTACTACATAAGAAGAAAAAATAGAGAAGAACCTTACCATGTTGCCTGGATGACCCCAATGTACCAGCCAATCAGGAAGATTCCAAGATTTAACAAGCTCAACAAAAGGACCAAAGACAGACGTCACAGTTCCCGCTGTCATTTAGATATTCATCCAAGTTCAAGACAAATGTTCAAAGTCGCCTCAACTAAAAAGAAAAAAAAAAAAAGAGAGAGAGAGAGAGAGAAAGTGGAAAAATAAAGTTTTCTATTTGTGCTTTCATGTACATAAGATAAGAACCAGTTCATCACACTTCATATCATAAACATGAATGTATACAAGAGGAAGGACAGGACATCGTTTAAAGAGATACGAAGGAAGATCTATATATATATTGTTTTTGAAAAGTAGACAACTCTTCAATGAGCAAAAACAAAAAAGGAGCCAACTGCAAAATTCCCTGGGTACTAAAGAATCTTAACCCCCCATGGGTCGTTCACCCCTTTTCTTTTGTTTCCTCAGTGGAATTGAAGTTCTTTTTCTTATCACACAAAAAAAAAAAGAGAGAGAGAGAGAATCTTAACCCCAATTCTAAACATCTAAGAGGCTTCTTTTCTTAGCTACAAGTACTATTCCTATATTTGCTTCCTTCTGAATATCCAACGTCTCATTCAGAACAAAACTAATACACTAAATGAAATTATTTTTTGGAACCCGGGAAAACATAATTTCGTTGCACTATACCCGGAATAACCACATTTGACCTTAAGCCAAACACCAGGAGACATCGAAGGAATGGAGACACGGAAGGTATTAATAAATTAATGTCACAAGTGAGTCTCAAACCTAGAACTTTGAGGGCAGCATACCTTCAAAATCCAAGTCTTCGACTACCATACCACCCCTGGGACAGTCCACTAAATGAAATTAGATCTTGCCTTGTTTTACTTTGAAACCAAAAGCTAGATGAATATAACCTACTCTATCAACTATAAAAGGGGACAACAAATGAAAATTATCAGTATTGAAATCAAGCAGAAAAATAGAATTGACCATCAGCCTAAGAGTAAACAAACAAGACTGAGCCTGGATGCATAAATTCCTTAACACATTGTAACCTCATTGGCAAACATATACGGCACTTGTATTAGTAAACTTTTCAGTTCAGGCATAATCTGCTAACACAGAATTCACCAAGAAGATCAATTCGCTTCTCTTACATGAGAAAACAAGTTTCTTCGCATCAATCTCATAAGTTCATAACAACAACAACAACAAATTCCTCTTTCCTAAAACCGCTAACTCATCAACAACAGTCCAATCTCAGGAAAAAAACACAAATCAATCCAATATCAAGAAGATAAGATACAGTAAAGCATCGACTACCGAAGCAAAATCACAAACCTAACCAAACACTCAAATCCAAAGCAACATCAAAACGCTGAAGATCAACAGAAATGAGGAAATACCTCCAGGAAGAGAAGCGAAAAACAGTAAAGGAAAAGGCGCAAGAGAGTACAAACGCGTCTCGCTCGTCTCCATCCTCATTTCCGCTTCATCGTCACCAATTTCAACTAAATCGCCGAACTCGTCGTCCAGAGCAAGAGATGGATTGCACAGAACTTTCCTCCTTGCGGAAGGCACAGAGAAACAAGAATGGCGAGGGATCTTGGGAAGAATTGGCAACGAAATGGAGCATGAAGTGGAAGGAAATGAGAGTGATACCTTGGTGAGAAACATGTATGGAGAAGAAGAAGCTCCGGTTAGCGTCGCCATGGATGGAGATAAGGAGGTTTTGGAGTGTGGCTTTTTCCAGTTGCAGAGAAACAGAGATTGGATTTTGAATGATGGAAGAAAAAGTGCGGAAATGGACGGAGAGGTCCAGAAACAGACACGCTCATACTTCTCAACGGACCCGCTCGATCTTTTCTTTTCCGCCAAAAGGCATCATTATCATGTCAGAATACAAGGCAAAATCGAAAAATCAAAAACCGAATCAAACCAATTCAACTCAATGGATCGAATTGGTTTTTTAGCACAAAGTTGAACATGTCAGTTTGTAATTTGAAAAAATTGAAAATATTAGATCGGTTACGGTTTTCGTTTTCAAAAATCAATAAAAACCGATCTAAACCGAAATATATATGTTGTCAATAAATTATATAAAGTCATATTTATTCCAATATTTATAAGATTTTTTAAAGTCTTGAAGATCAACCTAATGTTTTTTTATCTTTCAAATGTCAATATATTTTCTAAGTAACTTTCTCAAACTTTACTTTTTTCATATTACTTTGTCATTATTTATTTAAAACTAATTTTATGAAAGTGTTGGTTTATGTTATTTTTAGTATAGTTGTATTTTCATCTTTTATAATTATTTATTTCTTTTAGAATTAGATTAAATATTATTTTCTATCTTTTCCTTTTATAACTAGGTAGAATCTTTTCCTTTTTATAATTAGGTCATCTTTGCCTTTTATGGTTAGATATTATATTTTCTTTTTATAATTAGGTCATCTCTTGTACTCTATTTATACCCATTGTTGGGTTTATTATTAAATGAAGAATTTAGAGAATTTGAATTTCCATATTTCAAATCTCTATTTTTCTTCTTCATCATCATCTTCCTCTTTTAGAAGAAAAAAAAAACCCCTCAAATCTCTATTTCTTTTTCCTCATCTCAAAACCTAAAAAAAAAAAATCATCCTCTCAAAACCTTTTCTCTTCCGCTCCTAAACTTCTTTCTGCTTCATAATCTTCTTCGTTTTTTTTCCCAACAAAAAAAATCTCCAAAATCATCGTTTTCTTCTATATGTTTTTTTCTTCCAAATCTTTCTAAAAAATCTTCTTATTTCCCCTTTAAATCCTTTAAAATTTCTTCCTTCAAACCTCTATGTTCTCATTTATAAAACCCTAGAAAATCCAAAATCTCATTACTAATTCTCTACCCTCTTTCAAAACTTTTTTTCTCTACAAAATCCTTAAAATGAATTTTTTCTCCATTCTTCTTCCCCAATTGGCCCTGACATCTTCTTTCCTAGTTGGCCCTGGCATCTCATTTCCCAGCTGGCCCTGTCATTTCCTTTCCCAGGCTCTGGCATCTCCTTTCCCAACTAGCCCTAGCATCTCCTTTCCCAGCTGGCCCTAGCATCTCCTTTTCTAACTGACCCTGGCATCTCCTTTCCCAACTGGCCCTGACATCTCCTTTCCCAAGTGGCCTTGACCAGCATTCCCAAATTGGCCCGGACCAGTATTCCCAAATTGGCTCTGACCAGTATTCCCAAATTGGCCCTAACCAGCATTCCCAAATTGGCCTTGACCATCATTCCAAAATTGGTCTTGACTAGCATTCCCAAATTGGCCCTGACCAGCATTCCCAAATTTGTCCCTGACAGCTCTCATCATCCCAATTCACATCATCATCTCAATTGGCGCATCTCATCATCACAATTGGCGCATCATCGTCACAATGACCAACTCTGATAAATTTAACTCTAAGCTTGGCTTGTATTTCATATACAATCTAGCTTGAGGGGGAGTGTTGGTTTATGTTATTTTTAGTATAGTTATATTTTCATCTTTTATAATTATTTATTCCTTTTAGAATTAGATTAAATATTATTTTCTATCTTTTCCTTTTATAACTAGGTAGAATCTTTTCCTTTTTATAATTAGGTCATATTTGCCTTTTATGGTTAGATATTATATTTTCCTTTTATAATTAGGTCATCTCTTGTACTCTATTTATACCCATTGTTGGGTTTATTATTAAATGAAAAATTTAGAGAATTTGAATTTCCATCTTTCAACAGAAAGAAAATTAGATGCAAGGACCAAACTTGTTAAAGAAAATTGGAGAAGTTTTTTTTAGTTAGAGATGTTGTTTTTGATATATTAAAAAATTGGACATTGGATCGGATCCAAAACCGAACCATTGGTTTTATACTTTATTGGACATTAGATCGGATCCATTTTTTGAAAACCGAAGATATCGGTTCGATTGTCAGTTTGGCACAAAACCGACAAAAACTGAACCGAAATCACCCCTACACAAGATGTAAGCTAATAATAAGCTTCTACTCATCCCGAACGATCAAGAGATTTTGGGTTCGAGTCTCTACTGGTTGTAGTCTAAAAAAAATAGTAAATAAGTTGTTACAATATTGAATCTTCCACTTTCAATTTTTTTTTTTTTAGAAGCTTCTTCCACTTTTAATTGTTGTTGAATAAAAAAAAAAGAATTTAATCCAGAGTGTTCGATTCAACTTATGCATATTTAGGATAACATAAATTGAGTCAATAACATTTTAATATCTACCTTTTTTTTTTTTTTTGCCAACACGAGCAATGGCTCAAGTAGCATGAGTATACACCTAGTGACATGGAGGTTATAGATTTGAATCCCCACCCACAAAATGTTGTATCCTCAAAAAAAAAAAAAAAAAAATTTTTTTGAAAACTAGGAAATCGGAACTTTGCTTTCCTATACCCAGGATACCACTGGCCCGTCCCTAGGCTGTGGCACTGAAATACTTCTAAGGGTATTCTAGTTTAAACGCTTTCCAGTGGCCTCAAACTAGAGATCTCTCAAGAAAGTATGCCTTAGAGTCCTTAGTTTTAACCGTTGGACTACCCGTTGGGGACATACTAGTGAAAATGCTCGAATAATGAAATTTATAATTAGTCATTATTGATGAACAAGAAAATAAAATTTTTACTAAATCATAAAAAAGAAAAATACGCTTGAACTTTGTCCATCAATTCAAAATAAGAAAGTTTTTTTTAGTACAAGTTGAAAATGAGGACCACAAACTGCACTACTGCTCTCATTTACATATGACCTTGGTGTTGAACTGGACCACTAAACAATGAAACCAACGCACTACTAACTCTTTCGATCAAAATAGGAAAGTTGATGTGTCCAAATATTAATCTTTCAAATTTATTCTAAGTAATTACTTACTATTATATTGTTTCGAGATATCGTGATATTAGTAATTTTGAAATATTTACGAAAAGTTAAAAGAGAGAGAAGATTTGTACCATTGTATTAATAATGAATTGTTTTTCTTATATATATCTTGTCGTTCTACGGCTTTTTGGAAAGTAAATAATAATGCATAATAAAAAGAACGTTTATTGAATAATACAAGATTGCCGAGCATTATAAATGTGGAACATGATGCAAATGGCAAAATAGTGTTTTGAGTTCAATAATATTTGAATGAAAGATTCAAAGTGATAATTTCTCAAGTGCTAAACTCATAGACACAAAACTTCTTAGTTTTATCCCAAGTTAAAAAGAAATATTTTTTCTTTAGTTATTTTAATAAATTTCTATGTATTCCTTTTTTAATTGTTCATGGATATAATAGGAGTTTTTTAAATTGTTCATGGAGTTATTTAACCTCTGCGAACTCTACTTATGATTTGTGAAATTTTTAAATCATTTTGATTGTCCTCAAATACAAACGCATCAATTTCATAAAAAACTGATGATATATATGTATATATATATATCATTAGGAGATTTTCTAAGCAATATTTGATTTGTGAAACTCTATTTGTTGAACTAAAAAGTAAAATTTCAAAAAAGAAAGTTACAAAACAATATCATTATCATATTATCAAGATTTTTTTTTTTACACCGAAACTATGAACTAAAAAGTAAAGATCCATGAAAGAAAGAAAGTTACCAAACAATATCATATTATCAAGAATTCTTTTTTAAAACTGAAACTAACTTTCAAAACTGGGGATAAAAGAAATCTCATCTGGCATTGTTTCAACATTGCTGCAGAAGTAGATTTCTTCATGCCCATCCCCACAGATGCCAACATTATGAACTCTACTCTCTTTTGGCTTAACAAACCATGCCAGATGATTATATCACAAGTGAATCCGAAAGGAAAAATTTTATTCACCTGAACATTTGATAGCCTCAAGAAATAAGGTTCAACTCGCTCTCACCCATGTGTAAGCTGGTTGGATTCTAAGCTCGTTCCTGTCAATCGTGCACGGCTTCGTGGTAGTTCATTGTCGTCAACTGAGGTTAAGATGATGAAAATGTCACTACATAACAGCTGATTCTAATGGAAGCAATAAAAGATGATCTTTTTGAATCAGAAACAATACATAAGCAAAGTTCTTCCTGACTTCTCATTTCATTTCATTATGAGAAGTTTGGAATGACTTTTCAAGAGCTTAAAAATCTAAAAAAAAAAACTTTCTTTAAGCAGTTGAAAAGTCATTCTAATAGATATTTCATATGTTATCCCATACTGTATGTGAAATAATGTGTTGGCATGTCATGCAATCATATAAAGCTTGGAAAAAGATATTAAGTTGTGTCTATTTGATCCTTGAACTTTAAGAAGAGTTTCAAATTTTCAATTTTCTGTCTAATAAATCCATGTCATATTTGAAAATCTTAAAAGTAATTAATTCATTAAATATAAAACTAAATATTATGTCTGATCGAACCTTTAAGCTTTCAATGACCTATAAAAATAGATAGGTCAAATACCTATTAGACACAAAATTAAAAGTTCAATGACTTTTTTTTTTAATATCTATGATTGACCGGGCCAGTTTGCGTGCACCTCAACGAATGTCACGGGACATACCGCCTAACTTTACAACATTTGGATACAAGGAAATTTACTGGAAATTAATTTCTAGGTAGGTGACCATCCCTCTTAGCTCACCAAGGCCCTCTTTGTTGAGCACGACTCTTTTGTGGAAAACACCAACACTTTATATTAAGACCACTCAAGAAGAGATTACAAGACAAGTGTTTATGACTAACACTACTAGGACTCTTTGAAGACACTTTGTAGTACTTTACAACACTTGTTTTTTCTTGGATACAAAATATGGTAGTGTGGATGAGTATTTATAGTATGGGCTAGACAATGTAGACCACACATTTGTCTCCACATTTGTCTAGAGTGTTCCTAAACATATCTAGATATTTTCTACTTTCTAGAACATTCTTTAAATGTCCACATAACTCTAAAATTCTAAATACTTCTACACTTTTCTAAGAAGCTTCTAGATAATGAGTTATACTTTAAGTAGACTAATTATTATTCTTGATAATTTGGGCTCTCACAATTATTGGGCTAAACTCCATTGGGCTAGTGATGAACTTTTAACACTCTTGACCACTAGGCCACTCCACGATGGTTAAAAGTTCAATAGTTCAATGGTTTATTAAGCACAAAATTAATTGATAAGGAAGGTACAAAATGAAATACCTAGACTGCTAATTAATGTCATTTTCCGTCGCTGTATGTATCATCTACCAACCCGGAGGATGTTGTTACTTATCGCTCCATTGCTCACGGATTCTCTATGAGGATCAATCTTCCATTGTCCATCAACCACAAATTTGATCTGCAATAAGTTGGAAAGAGAAATTAGTAGGCTTATCAAATAGGTGGTTCCCAAAAGGTTTTGAACTCTTAGCCAACCACCGCTTTCAATTCAAAGAGTCTACTCTTATATTCAACCCTACCCAACTACTCTAACTTAATATGAATATATGAATACAGAAAGCAAAAATTCAATTATGAGAAAGTACTGTAAAGAGGAAAAAATAAGTCACCCTCTCAAATACAAGAAATAAGAGAAATTTGTTTTTTTTTTGAAACTAGGAAATCGGAGCTTCGCTCCACTATACCCAGGGTAACCATACCCGTCCCTAGGCCAGGCACCGGGAGATATCGAAGGAATAGAGACACAGAAAGTGTCTTCAACACTCAAGTCTTCAACCACTGTGTCATCCCTTAGAGACAAAGAAATAAGAGAAAAATGAGCATACACAAATCGTCTGTATAATATTAAAATATTTAGAAACCTACTAATAACATTTTTAAGTTTATTGACCTGAGTCACTATAGTCAAAATTTGAGGACTTATTAGATATTTATCAAAAAAGTTATAGAATATTAGACAGCTCTGAAAGTTCATAGACCAACTTGTAACTTGTAATTTTCCTAGTTAAGAACACCAAAAAGAACATTAAAATGTCACCAAGGAAGAACCCTACTTCTGCAATGAGTAAATAAAAATTATAATGGATAGTTCATGAAGGATTTTCCCACCTCATAAACTCCAGGATAAAGCCACAGCACTGTTGACCAAAGCCTGGGATTCCTGGAAAGCATTACCATTGTTAGCTTATATGTTCCACAAACATGAAGATGAAAATATATTTGACAGGCAAGGTTAACATTGTTCCTGGTTGTGCTGAAAAGTTATAGAAGTTTACAAATGGTTTGGACAAAAGTACCCCAGTGCCTTCAGAGACATCGGATGAAATAGGAATGGCATCCCAAAAGTACCCTAAACTGAGCCAATAGGTATGACTCCACTGATTGTAATAAGTACCAATGTAACACATGTCCGGTTCATAAACATATGTAGTAATTCTAGCGTAGGAAAAGTCACTGTTAGCATCAGCTTTCTCAAACATTTTTACCTTTTGATACAGGAGGTCAAGAAAATTTTCCCTAAAGGTGGAACAAATGCATACCAAGTCAGGTGTTCGAGTTCGAGGCAGACTGAAATATCACCCACAGCTGAATAATCCTTTTGCACGAACCAAGCTTACTCCAACCTAGGTACCTTGAGACCCCAACAACTAAGCAAGAGGAAGTAGGTGACAACCATTTGGTGGCAACCTAAGCATTACTTAGGGGTATCGAAATTTAACTCTAGGAAGCTAGTTAGAGAAACAAGAACTTATACTTTTTAATCAAGAGAAGACTAAAAGGAAATTAATTGGTTAGACATTAAGGAAATGGACATGGGAAATCTAACTTTTTTATAGCAATAAAAACATGAGAAATCTAACTTTTAGAATCTTTTTCTTGCTTTACACTTCTCTCATGTTTTACTTCTCTTATGTTATAGTCGTTTGTTTTCATTTTGATGTCTACTTAAGAATTTAGACCCAATCTGAAGGACAAGAATCCTTGCTTATGACTTGTACTAAATTATAATGTCATTCACTTGCAGGAACATCAATCTACGGAAATCAGCTAAATGATGGAAAATCACTGAACTTTGAATTAATGGAGTCCACAAGATCCGATGATGGCTGTGGATCCATCTTAATCTTATGGTGCCAACCATTGAAGCTACCAGCTACCTCAAGCATTTCTCCTTCGCCACGGAAATGGATGTGAACCTGATAGATAGAATATCAAGCTTAAGTTAGCAGGCATAAGGATCATAAAAAGAGAAGTCTATTCAACGGCTGATATTGCCTTGCGTTTATTGAAGGTGCTGATATTTCAAGAATATTCCTCACTCCATCTGATCTCTCTCATCATACCAAGTCAAAAGAACATTTTTCTATGATACATGGATGCTAATTAATATTTTATCATTTAAGATTATCCAGATTTTAATGGCCTGATTTAGACTTGGACAAAACGTTTCACAAGACAAGAAATTCGCAACTGTTTTCTCTTTGCCATTAAAAAAAGAAGAGGAAAAGACAAGAAAAAAGTACCAAGATGTTGTGTATGAACTTTAACATTACTAGAGAAAAGCCAGATATGTACCTCCTCCAATCCAGAAAGACTCTCTTCAGCAGCAAGTGACTCCGTATCTTTTTCCAAAATGAGTTTTTGGGCCTTGCTGACCTCGGTTTCAGCCTTGATTTGCAAAGCAGACAAAACAAGCTGGCAAAAACATATAAGCAGAAAAATAAGTTGTAATTGCAAACAAAAATCAAGCACGGATGCAACAACATCAGCACTAGGTAAAATCACAAAACACGGCTGGGATAACCTCTTTCAATCTTGAATATAATCTGTAGATACCAAACAGATAAATAACCAAAAACAAAGAAAAGAAACTAAATATTAAGAAACCATGTTAAGTTAGAAGAAGAAAAAATCTATGAAACTATTGAACCATTCGATGATAGAGAATGCAACAAAAACATATCTTCCCTTACAGAGTATTTGAGACAGAAATGGGATAATCACAGCTTAGGGATACTGGTGAAAGTAAGTCCGCATTCAGGAGTAGAGTGATTATATAAACTTTATCTAGCATGTGTATTATTGCATTAGATTTTTCAATTTGCTAACCCCCATGGACTCCTTAATTGATCACTATACAAATCAGTTAGAATGTCTTTGAAGCACAAATAGAATGGTAAGTTGAGGTAAAGCCTTTACAACAGAGATTAAACGCGAGTACCTAAAGCTAATTACCCCATCTACAAAGACATTGTTTAAAAGGATTGAATTCAAATGCATCAGATTCTGAATACTTTAAAACACTAAATTAACCGTGAAAAAATACTCATATACCTTATCCCTCTCTAACTGTTCCTTCAGTTGAGATAGTTCCAACTCCTTCTGATGCTATAGACAGAAAAGAGATGGAGTGAGAATAGGCAAGTGAACCTAATAACCTATATGCAGAAGATACATCAGATTTCAAATTCAGCAACAAGATGATAATCAGATGAAATGTAATCAGTACCAACATAAATTTGAGACGGTCAATCTCTACTTGATTCTCATTTCTTTCTCTCTGTACCAGAGAAAGATATTAAGTCCATTTAAAAAATGTCAGGAAATTCAATTGATTGAGTCTAGCAATATATTAGTAATATTTTTAATAGTATAGGTACCTCAGCACTCAACACCTTGTCAATTTGACCATTTACAGCTTCAGTTGAAGGTTGATCATCCCTTCAAATAGTGTCAAATGATATGTATTAGAAACGTGAGAAAAACTGTAGAGCTTCAGCCTGATGAAAGTTGGATATTTTTTAGTATGAAAAGAAATCATTTGGGCAACCACAAAGAGGACTGAAAATCATATAAAAGATTTCAAATATGGCCGTCTTGCCATTTGAACTACTAACCTAACTAATTGATCAACTGTTGTGGAAAACTCATTACGATCAAATTCCATAGCACTCCCATTTGATGGCATCAGAGAACCACTACTTTCAGTATCTTCTGAGCATGCGTCAATATGGGAGTTTTCTTTAGCTTCTTCTGCATTTACTGCTGTAAAGGATACATTGCTCTTTCCAAGACCACTCTCATTTAAAACGGCATCGAAATTATCTGAGCATCAATGCATTTTCACGTGCTCAACTTCAAGTTTTCAGAAGCACCAGATTATATAAACCAAAAAAAAAAAAAAATTTCATGACTGAGAATGTTTTTATTTATGCAAAGACAGATTCAAATTTGAAAATTGAAACGACATGCATCACACTTAGCATAATCTTTTAAAAAAAGATATGAAATGACCCCTGACATCAAATTCCCGGAAATACAAATCACAATCTTTACAGGGACATACTTTACAAGCAGCAGCTTTCAACATACTATGTACTACAAAAAGCAATACAAATCCATTGGTGATCACAAGCATCATAGTGAAACTGATCAACCATGGAAAGTTAAATCTACAGGAAAAGGAAGAAAAGAAGTTCGGGATTTGTTTTCTATCGTGAGTGCTTGGGACACGATATACATACCTCAACTATTCTCACGTGACAAACCCTACATGTGGTTGTCAAGAAAAAAATGTTTTTTTTGTTAAATTACAAGTTTAGTCCTTGAACTTTTAGAATTGTATCTGTTTGGTCCTTGAGCTCTAAAAAAAGTCGAACAAGTTCCTAAACTTTTAAACCTTTCTACTCCGACCCCCTAGGTACTTCCTCTTTTGTTTATATGATATATATTCTCTGTTTCTATAAGAAAATGACCAAATAGACACAAACCTCAAAGTTAGGGGCTAATAATAATAATAATAATAATAACAACAATATTTTTAATTTGGATGAGAGATATCAACAAGTTTGATTCATTTCAAACATAAACATTAAGGCACATTTCATTTTTATGAGTTGTGACCACAGTGCTATATATGTTGATTAAAAATCCCAATCATACAAAATACAACACCAATGGTTCTAAATGCAAGACTATCGAGCCTCTTATAGTTGGACTGTACGACTCTCAATTTTACATAGAATGCTAATTGATGCTTAAGACAACATTGGCAAATTATCTACAGCATCGACATAGAAATTATGTTGACAGTCTAAGTGATAATAGTTGATGCAACTTACCATCTATTGTATCTAGATCTCCATTTTGCATAAATCTAGCCACCTTCTCTGCAAGGGATAACTCCTCTGAGTATTTCATCAACTTGTAACTAGACTCTTCACGTTCTAGAGCTCTATCAATATTTAAATCACTAGATTGTTCATCCACGATAGTCATTTCTTCTGCAGATAAGGATACACCATCCACATTGTTATCTACTTTCTCTACCTGTTCATTCGAAAAATACAATGCCTCTTCCTTCAAAGAGGAACCAGTAGTCAGAAGCAGAGATTTTCCATCATAGTCGTGAGTGTTGAGATATTCATCAACTGCAGAATCTATGGTATAATTCTCTCCTGAAAGGGAATCAGGTGAGAGGAAAGATTTCTCAACTCCATTGCCTATAACTTCACTTTGACAGTCCAACGAATTTTCAGGCTTTTCTATAGAGAAGTTTTTTGAAAATTCAAACTGCTCTCCGTTAAAGTCATTACTCTTGTCATCTGAACTGACATTTGAACTACTAAAATAATCCTCTGAAGTAGTGTTTTCAGTTTTCAAGGATCTATCTTCTTCAACGTTCTCATTTTCCCTATAAGATTCATATTCACCATGGCATTCTAAATCATTTGACAACTTTCCCTGCACTGATGAATCGACTATCGCTGAAGGAGACAAATCACACTCATCGGAGGTAAAACCATGGTTGGTATTTGAACTGGAAGAAATATTTTCCAAGACCTGGACTTCGTTGGGTACAGAAAGGTATTCGACTACATCTATCGTCTCGCTGTCCTGGCCTTTTGAGAAATACAAGGATATCAATTATCCAAATGAATGAACCATGATTAAATAACAAAGATTGAAGAATTAGATGTTAACCTGTCAAAGTAATGCTCTCTAAATCACAATCACTTTCAACTGCATTGGTTGAGCTAGTAATAAGAAGCTCTTGCACAAGTTTGTGACCCCTTCGTCTTACGATATTCGCCAGGTCAATCCTAAATGCATTCAGAATGAAGCATTCAATCCTCAATCATTAGAAGTATTTCAAAATAGAACACTACACCTCCCACGTGAAAAATTAAACGAGTAACAGAGCTATTTCGAAACTCTATACACCTATCCAAATCTTGTTTTCTTTCTAATTTCAGAATGAATAATTAGAGCCTCCATGAGATATTCCTTGAACTATGATGCCCGGCCACGATTACTTAGTCTATGATGCCCCACAATTACTTAGTCGGGGTCTCATTGCCCAATCAGCGATAGACAAAATATGTAATTTGGTTTATGTTTTTTGTATTTGGATTTTTATGCATTTGGACCATATTTTGCAACAGGTTTTAATAAGAGTGCACGGTATAAACTATCTTTAAAATCTAGGCTAACTTGATCGGCATTCTCTATTTTGTATCTCCAAGATTAATAAAATAGTTCTCTCTTTACCCGTGGACGTGTATCACTATTAGTTAGTCACATAAATCATCTTGTTTTGTCACACCTTTTCTTTTTGTTTCATCTTGATTGTTGTTCGGATTCCATAACAATCCACAAAACATGCAATTCCATAAACGCGCAAACAAGAACACAAAAAAAATTAAAAAGAACCTTCCGTGCTGCGAAAGCTCCTTCGTGGAAGGAATATGATCCTCCGGAAGTCCGACGGATTTAACGAACTCGCGAATGTCCTTACAGAGCTCCTCATTACTCTTCGTCTTTCTACCAGCCCTAAATCACAAAATTCCACCACAAAATCAAAACTAAATACGAAATAACAACATACACATCAAGAATCGCAGAAATCGGTGCAGAAAGTGAAGAAGAAACAAATGCAACGGAAGAAGAGAAGAAACCTGGATTTCCTGATGGAACAAGCACAGACGACGGCGGAATCTCTTCTCGGAGGACGGTGGTGGTGGTTCTTCGGGTGCTGATTCTGCGTTTGCAGTTGGTCTAGGAACGAGAGATTCCGAGAAGGAAACGACAACAATGGCGGAAAATGAGAGAGAGTTGCCATGGAAAATCGAATCTCTCACAGTGAATTCTCTGAGCGGGCATTTGCTTTGCAGATTTTTTGTTGCGGGACCAATCTGGTTTATGGTATGGGAATGAAAGTTCTTCGCCAATTAACCACCATCACTATTTTTGTGTATAAAATTTAAAGTAAACCTATTTTCTTGACTAATTTTTATATATCTCTTCATTCATTGTATCATGTGTGTTCAATTGCAAAGGAATTGGCCAATAAAAGTAATGGTATTAGTGTACATCCAATGACTAAGAGGTACTACGTTCAAATCTTACTATTCTAATGATAAAAATTTCAAGAAGAAAAAATTGCAAACGGGTCTTAATCTAGCAGTAAAAAATAGTAACTATCATAATAAAATTTAGGATTTTGAGTCTTCCATTCTCATTGTTTTATTACAAATATATATATATTACTTTTATTTTTTTGTGTTATTATTTTAGGATCAATCTTTATCTAAGAGTCTCTCGTGGGTGATTGGATTTTGGAGTTTCGGGGAGTAGAGATTTACAGGGAGCTTGTAGTTATATTAAATTTGTCCTCCTCTATCTTGTACTTTATGTCAAAATATATTTACGTCTAAGAATTGTACGATCATATTTCTTAGAGCCCGACTCTATCTACTCGTTAAATACATAGCGAGGAGTTTTTTTTACTATGCACCAAAAAAAAAAACAAGCAAATTTGGAATCCAAGTTTTATGGCAACAATTTACCACATAAGTTTTCTAAAAAACTAACAAACAATTGTCAAAACTCTTTGGCCCCCAATATAATACACTTTCTTTTTCTTCTTGACTAGCAAAATAACATAGAAACATATAATTTCTACCTTGAGATTCTGTTTCCATTCTATGATCTTGCTCCCAAATCTTAGGCATTAGTTTCTAAACATTTCAACATTAGTTGATTTAGTAGTGAGGAATTTACATAATGTTGAATTTTGGAATGCCTTAATTTGATTTATCCATATCAAATCACTTCAATCTTCAGCACACAAGCTATATACTCATCAGTTTTCTTTATCTTGCCCAAGGTTTCTTTGGAGAAGGTGAGAAATTGAGCCCAAAGACTACTAATGCTGCCTCATTGTGTTTATCTCTTTCCATAAAGTTCTTAAGATTTATTCTTTTTTGAGATAAGGATTTTAAGATTTTAATATGTATATATGTACGTATAATTTAGATTTTTTTTTTTTTTTTTTCAAAGATAGTTTGAAATCCTTTTCTAGTTGATATAAATTTTTAAATAATATTGTACGCTAGTATTTGACCAACTTTGCATTAAAAAAATTTATATTTTAATTGTAAACATATAACCATATGTTAAAGAAAGTTAACAAACACATATTTTGCATATTTGATAGTACATTGATTGAGAATGCATATAAGTTTTTTTTGTTTTTTGTTTTTTTTTTTTGAGAATAATGCATATAAGTATTTGAAGTTATATATATATATGATGGATTTGATATTAAGTCTTAAAATTGTTGTTGAATTATAAAGAAAAAACTTACTTGACATAATAATGATAGTAAATTTTTTATTTTTCGAGGAAGAGTGTATGTAGGTTAAATTATAGAAAATGCCTATATGCTATGGTGTTTGTGTAAAAAAATACTCCTAAACTTTAAAAATTTTCAAAATTGCCCTTAAACTTCAACAAAAGTTTTTAAAATGCCCTCACCGTTAAAGTTGGATGGAAATCATTAAAGTTTAGTTTCAAAAATTCCCCTAAACTTGTAAGATGTTTCAAAAATACCCTTAGTCTTAAAAAAAACATAAAATAATGGTGTAAATGTTAAAGTTTTGTTTCAATAATAATATAGATATTTAATTATTGTAATGGCCCAGGTTTTTTTATACGGTTCTCCAGGTACGATTCGCGGTTAATTCGGTTGGTTCGTTGGGCTATTATTTCAATTTTAGTTTTAAGGGGCTTTTTGGTAAATTCACCCTTAAGGTCAGTTTAATGTTTTAATGAGTTGTGGGCTGTATTTGTGATTTCAGGACTTTGAGGCTACCTGTGCATTTTGGGAGGAAACGCCACGTGTCTTGGGTTAGGTTCTAATCGATCGATCGATTAGTTCCATTCGATGCTCGTTTCATCGATTCGTTCAGAGGAAAAGCCAGAGAGAACTCCATAACCCTTTCCCTTCATCGTCCTTCTTCAAGTCAATTTCTGCCCCTTTCTGTCGAAATCAATATCTGCTCATTTTCTACCAAAGTCGATTTCTGCCCCTTTCTGTCGAAGTCAATTTTTGCCCCTTTCTGCCAAAATCGATTCTGCCCATTTTCTATCGAAGTTGATTTCTGCCCCTTTCTGTCGGAATCGATTTCTGCCAATTTTCTGCCAAAATCAATTTCTACCTATTTCTGCCGACGTCGATTTCTTCCGTTGTCGTTCGAGATCTAAGTAATTTCTGAACTCCCTAAATTCATGTAGTCAGCATGATATTAATTTGTTAGAATTAATTGTCTAGGTTGTGATTTGTTCGTGATTGATCTGCAGCTTAAGGAGCATTAGACTGTTTGTTATGTATTTGATTTCAGTTAAGGATTCTTTGTCGTGGTTGTGTGGACCTTGCGTATAATATTCACTAATTGTATATGTGTTGTATGTTGTATTGTTTTCCTAGCATGTTTTGAGAATGTTATGTGATGTGTGATGACATGATTGTTAGGGTGTTGGCATGTAGCTCAATTACATTTATGTATTGTAGAATCCTGATAGGATGACTTGTATGATGAGCATGTTGTGATTTGACTTGAGTTTAGCATGTAGCACTCCTAGATTGTAACTGTTAGGTTGTCATCATCTAGAGGCTGGGAGTGGACACGACGCATGTTGTCTCCACAGGCCGGGACCAGTCAAGATCGATTCCCACCCCCGACAGTCAGGTTATGGTGTAGCACACCACCCAAGCGAAGCCTACCTGCTAGAGCGGGATCCTTTCCTTGGTGTAAGCCTACCTTGGAACGATCCGTAGCTTCAGGCATAGATGTGAACAGGCTGCCACAATTGGGTGCTGAAGGCCTCTCACCAGCTGTGGATTAGTGGACACCATTATGTACAGTTACCCCGATTTGTAGCAACATGCAGTGTGCGCGCACACGCATTAGATGCCGAGAGGACGGCTCCCTTGGGTTAATGTCGTCAGTACACCTTTCCGTTCGGTCTAGAGCCAGATACTAGTTACTCTCCCAAGTGTCCAAGATCAGCACAACGAACTGATCACTAGTCGAGAGTTAGAGACTCTCGAGGTTTGGGAGTTATATTGATAACTCATTCTGAGATCTGTTTGGTTGACTGTATAGCATGTATGCTAGGATGCTAGATGATGTGATGTATGCATACTTTACCCCAGCTGGAGATTCTTACTGAGTATCTTCGTACTCACCTTTATTCTGTGTTTTTCCACCATGTAATTTGGGACAGCACTGAGATGGCTAGCGAAGGAGCTGACTGATCATGGGAGTCCTCTGTTCAGTTATTATTTATTTGTTGTTTTGATTCAGCATGCAAGATAGAAATTGAAACCCCATTGTTTTCATTTATTGAACTGTTTTTCTTAATCTCTGGCCAGAGGCTTGAACGATGTTTTTGAATTGTCGTTGTTGAAACCTCTTTTTTGAATAAAGGATTTTAAATTCTAATTTTCTGTTATAACGGTATTTGAGCCATGCATATTGAGTAAGAACCGGGTTTATGACTGTTTTAGAGGTCGGGTTCTTACAATTGTGCTCGTTAAAGATAAATTTTACTTTTGTATTTCTAACTTATGAATTATTTTTATGTAAATATTAATTGTTTATACTTGAATTGTGTTGAGAATCTCACATTGAAAATGTAATGATACCTCCTAGCATTATAAGATTAATAAGTTACTCTCTCAATGTCAATTGATTTTGAAATGAAATCTCATGTTATTCTAATATTGTATCATAAACTCATTAAACTTAAAGAAGTACATGATATTATTATTTATAAAATAGATGATTTACACTTGATTTGGTTTTCAAACTTAAGGGTAACAAAATTGTTTTAACAAATTGAATCTTAAAAATTGATTAAAACAATGATAAATTATCTTTAAACTTGAATATTGAACAAATCTCTACTTCAAAATATTCATTTATGTTCTAAAATTCATCCGAGCAACAATTTATATTTTTAAAGTTATGAATGATGTTTATGATTTTGAATTTTGGAACTTTTTTGGGTCATTATTGTTCATATGTTAATAATATATTTATTTTCATTATTTTTCATGCCCAAAAATATGTGAATAAAGAAAAAATAATAACCGTCTTAAAGTAAGAATAATTTTTAAAATTTTTTAAGGGTTCAATATCGACACTCTTAAACAAAAGTGTAATATTTTTTACCTAAAAGTTATCGACGCGGTTAAATTTGGATGAAAATCGTCTATTCATTGTCAATTAATTTAGCTTCAAATTACAAATAAGTAACTTAATTATTTAAATAAATTCAAGCTAAAATGGATAAAAACAATTATAAATTATCTTTAAACTTAGAATATTTGAACAAATCTCTACTTCAAAATATTCATTTATGTTTCAAAATTCATCCTAACTAGAATTTAGGCCTGGTTTGATAGCTTTTTTTTTTTTTTTTTTGAAATTTAAGCCTACAACAACTATTTCATTCATGATTTTCCTACTTTTATATCTACATCTTAAAGAATTAGATCAAAATGTGACAACTAAAAAAATTAGCTTCAAAAGGTTGTTGTAGTTTTTATTGGTTAGGATTCACCTACCCTCCAAGAGAATATGAAACTTTTTTTTTTTTTGTAAGGAATTAGGATCAAAATAAATTTAAATTTTAAAAATGAAAAATAAAAAACCAAATAGTTATCAAACACAAACTTAGTTTTTTAGTTTATTTATTATTTATTATTTATTTTTTTATATCTTTAAAGAGTTATGAATTATGATGATGATTATAGATTGTAGATTTTAAATTTTGAAACTTGTTTGGTCATTGTTATTCAAAGGTTAATAATATATTTATTTTCATTAGTGTTTATGAAGAAAATGCATATGAATAGAGAAAAAAAATATATATAACCTTTTTTTAGTAAGAATATTTTTTAAAGTTTTCAAAAGATCACGAATACTATCAAAATAAAAGTGCAATATTTTTAATCTAAAAGTTATTGACGTTGATATTTTTAATATGTTTTTAAGCCGAGTGTATTTTTGAGTTTTTTTTTTAAGTTCAAAGGCATTTTTAAAACTTTTTAAAAGTTTAGGGGTATTTTTGAAACCAAACTTTAACGGTTTTCATCCAAATTTTACGGTAAGGGTATTTTTGAAACTTATGATTTTTGAAACTTTTCAAAATTTGGGGGCATTTTTTACACAAATCCCATAATTTAGGGGTATTTTCTATAATTTAGCCAACCATACAAACTTTGATGTTTAAATTAATTATATAAAATTTTAAAAAATATAGATCATTATATGAGAGTGGACTTAAATTGGCTTGGACTAAAATTATCACCTGCATGAATCGAGGTAAACATTCCTACTTGTTTTTTTAAGAAAACATTTATCCTGAGCAAAAAAGAAGAAAATTTTGAAAAATGAATGAAATCTATTGTAAAATTTGATAAGAAAATAAACATGGTTTCATGGTTTCATTATTCGGTGGAAATTCAGTTCAACACCATGACAGGTTCAATCCTAAGAATTGATGTTTGACACTTTTTTATAAGGTTTGTGATCCCCTCTCCCAATATTTATTTTTTTTAAAAAAGCATATTTTCCAAATTATGAAATATGTATCTATCATGAGTAAATAGATGTATGATATTGTTGGCCAATAAGAGTAGAATTCTAATGACATTTTGTACAGCCTAATAACTACGAGTTACGGTTTTGAATCCCCCTATCATAATATTATTGTATAAAAAAAAAAGATGTACGATATCATTATAAGAATAAGTAAAATTCAAATTCAATTATTGAAACCGTCCTACACGTTGACCCTTCTTTCTTTTTCCTTGTTATCTTTTTATTAATAAAGATTTTGTTATTGGAATAGTAATTTGATAAATATTTGGGAAAAGATTCAAAGGAAACATAAGCTTTGAGCTGTCGACATGTAGTTTCCTCATATAATTCAGTTCTTGGCTTGAATGTTGTTGCTAGGGTGAACATGGGTTGGGTTGAGGGGGTTTTCAACCCAATCCAAATTTTCGGGTTGATCATTTTTTCAACTCAATTCAATTCAATTAAAGATACAACTCAACTCAACACAACTCTTATATTTTCAGGTTGGGTCATCGGGTTCAATAATAAATTATAAATTATAAATATCTTTTTATTAAATTAGTCCTACATTATACATAAACAAAAT
>JBBMKA010000026.1:11188882-11206412 GCA_037833695.1 Sechiopsis laciniata | reverse complement strand
ATGAATATAGGAATATCTTTTTTTAAACAACCACCTTTATTTAGTTATATATATATATATATATATATATATATATATATATATAACTAACATTTGTGGGAGTAGAATACAAACCAATTATCTTTTAGTCATAAACATATTTTCACATGTTAATAAGAACATTTTTTTATACTCATGAGTGTCCAGAACAACTTATGCATAACTCAATTATTCTAACGTGGCTTACAATCTGACCTTACAACATTTATATTAACCCTAAAATTATTTTCTAAATAGGTGATCATCAATTGAACTACTCACCTTTTAATTAACTATAACAATCACCTACTCTAAAATAATTACGTTATTTAGTTGCAAAGAGGGTCTTTCAATTTTTCATAATATTGGAAGAGAAAGATTTTGAGTTCGAATCTCCCCCTTAATAATATTGAAGTAAAAAACACATACTTCATATCAATTGTTTATGCTTCAGTTAACCAACTCATTCATACTTAGTAAATCTACTCATGTATACAAACATTTTCAAGAATTGTTTAATCTTGGACAGAAATTTTACCTGTAGTATGAAAGAATGATACCACTATTACTGATGCATACAACTACTATAATTATAATAATTATAATAATAATAATAATAAGTGAGAGATGAAAGAAACCTTTGAACTCAAAGGAAGTAAGATTGCTGGTAGCTTTAAACTTTTAAGTACCGAATCCAAATAATTGCTAGATTTCATCAAAACATAAGAAAAAAGGCCAACTATTTAACACAAAAATTCAAATTGAATATTGACATGTATCTCATGTAACCACAATTTTGCAATAAATTTTGAACACATCTGAAATTGGAAAATTCGTAAATGCAGAACCAGAATGTAACATTTTGAAATCTAACCTAATCTTGCACAGCATATAAATAAATAATCTACAGAACAAGAAAGAATGAAGCTAAGTTAGTTCAGTTCATCAAGTTTGACCTCACGTTGTTCACCTGATGAAAGTTCTTTAACTCCGACCACGCCTCGTTGCCATTCAGAATGTCCGACTAGTATCAACCGCTGCGCGTTTATCCGCGTGGCTCGTTTAAACACCCTGCAAAGTATAAGCAACCAATGCGGATCAGAAATTGTGATGATTTTGATGTGGGTGAGGTTTTGATATTGTGAAAGTTACCATTTAAGAGGTTTGTTCTCCAAGACCAAATCTACAGTTTGACCTTTTTCCCTGAGAATGGTAGCAACTGTGGAAGCTGCACCTTGGAGATCAGGATCCAGTGCACAAACAATGTTCTCTATTCCAACACTCAGTTCTGGCAGCAACTTCTTTTCTTTGAGCAACTACAACAAAAGCCCGCCCGAGCACGAAACAAATATCTAAGATCGGATTCGTTGAGAATTATGACCAAAAGGTGTATACATTAATGAAAAATTATAACCCCAAAACCCTTTTGGAGCCGGTTAGAAATGACAATCCAATGCTTAAAAAGGTGTTTTCAAGCGCTGAGAAAGTGTCAATCCAGACAGATCATTAATAAAACTGAACTTCAACCAACTAACATACAGAACTGACTTAATTCAATTGGTAACATGGTTTCAACATGCACCCTTGAATTTGCAGTTAGCTATGAGCAACCTTACCATGGAAGGAGACAGTTTTTGCAAAAAAAAAAAACAAGGTTATTGTGATCATTCGGAGGCTTTTAACCATTATGGATAGCTTAGTAGTTAAAAGGATCTTAAAAAACCAAAAAATTATGAATTTAATTTATGGTGGTCACCAACCTAGAAATTAATTTCTTACAGATTTTCTTAATATCCAAATGTTGTAGGGTTAAACGATATGTATCGTGAGAATAGTCGAAGTGTACATAAGTTGGTCCGAATACTCACGATATAAAAATAATCATTTTACTATTGACTTTTTTTTACCTGGTTTTGTATTTTTGTATATGCATTTCTGACTTTGAGTTCCAGTGTTTTGTTAATTGAGCTTTGTTTTATTTATTGGCTAGTGATGAACAATTTTCTAAGTTATTTTCGAGGACATATTGATTTCACATTAGGCATAAGGGTAAATTAAATTTTTTCCTCTTTTCTTTTTTAATTATATATATGGGAGAATTTATACTAAAGTGAATTTACCAAACAACGACCAATTAATATCAATTAACCTAATACCTAAGGTAAATGGCCTACATGGTTTGAACTATAAGATTCTTATCTTTTTTTTTTTATATCCGTGACTGTCCAAGTCAGCTTTCGCGCATCTCGACTAATGTCATGGTAGGAAATTAATTCTTAGGAAATTAATTCATGGTGGTTGTTAAAATTTCAGTCGAAGTTCGAACACAGTTGATCAAAAAGCATAATATTAATGATTAAAGGAAGTTGCAATAAGATGTGTCTCTTCTCCACTTAACGATTGATATCAAACAACCGCATATTCAACGGTAAACCGTGATTTTTTAATGGTCAAAAGTACTTTTGTCATGCCCTTATTAGTTATTTTGGATATGATAAAACGATTTTACTCTCAAACATGCCTGAAGAAATTCTAATAGGTTTGCCCGGTGTAAAGAAGCAGAGATCACTTGAAATTTACCTCTACTATAACAGCATCGCCAAACCCAAAGCCACAAGCTGGAATATCATCGCCACCAAAGGTAGAAAGCAACCGATCATATCGACCTCCACCGCATATGGCTCGCAGCTTTCCACCTCTGTCAAAACCCTGAATTGCATTTTCATTACTAAAATTAAAATAAGAAAGACACGGCCAGAAGGAACAATTTTCATAATTAATTTTATCGATACAAGAAAGGGAGGAAAATACAACTTTGATCAAGTTACCAGCTATTTCCATAAAACAATAAGCAAGAAATAAATATCGCTAATAGCTCCTTTTCAAAAAAAATATCGCTATTAGCTTTATTTTATATAAAGATATGGTTTATGAAAATTGTGTTTGTTAAGCTCAAATTTCAAAAATAAAAAACAATTTTTCAAAAACTATATTTTTTCAATTTTAAAAACTTGAGCTAGTTTTCTAAAACATCAGTAAAAAGTAGTTAACAAAACAAACAATCTAAATAGTACATATGTTGTTTTTTTTATATATTCGTGAATGTTTGGGTTAACTTATGCGCACCCCGACTATTGTTACAAGACAATCGTTTGATCCTCATAAGAATTTAATTCCTAGGTAGGTGGCCGATGGAACTCATCAACTCTTAGCTCTTGAAGGCCCTCTTACCTACTAAGGAACACATGATGGTTAAAACTCGGAGCTCATATGTGGAAGTAGTGTTTATAAGCTTAATTTTTTAAAAAAAATTAAAAACAAGGCTCAGATTTAAAATTATCCGTAAGATAAACAAAATAATAAAACTCATTGGTTGTAGCAATGTTTAAAAGCTTAATATTTGTACTAAAAAAAGCTTTATTTTTCAAAAACAAAAAAGTTGTTATAGTACACTAAGGACTGTGAGTTGCTTTGCCTATATTTATCCCATTTATATGCTGGAATGAAAATCAACCCAGCAAGCAGTTTTAGATGTGGTATCAAATATTAATGATGAAACTAACCTCAAAAACAATGCCAGTGTAATAAGCAAGGCCACGGACAATGGACGCATCAAATTGGATCCAATCAGCATACCCAAACTTTTCAGCAAGAGAAAATAGTTGCTTCAGATCAGACAACGCTTCGCCACCACCTCCAAGTATCTCTATGCAAGAATAACAATTAAACTTCCATCAATTTCAATGCCTTCCATCAGAATCACACATACATATTCCAACTAGTTTGTCAAAAATGAAATCATTATGAAAATAACCTTCTAACTTTGTCAAAGACTTTACTGAAAGAACTTGCAACAGCTCCTCAATAGCCTCTTCTGATACACCTACGACCTTCAGTTCCTTCTTCATCTCATCCAATGGAATTTTCTCTATCTGTAAGATTCATAGCCAGAGGATACAGGGAGAGAAAAGTACATTGGGAAAGATCTCAAAAATATTAAAATTTTATAGAACTTGAAATCGAAAATCACTAACCTTGTCTATGATGATGCAAACCTTGCCAAACAGATTTTCAGGTATTCCATAACATGTTAATACTTCTTGCAAAACCTACCATCAAACACAGACTAAAGGCATTTACACCAACTATAACTATGAATATTTAATAACTACTAAGCAAGTACTACATTTATTGGAATGAACATACAAGATGCAGAAAAATAAATACCTTTCGACTGGAAATCTTAAATCCAACATCTGATGCTGTGATTCCAATTCGCTTGAAAAAGGTAACAATAGAAGATAGAAGCTCTGCTTCAGCCTGGATAAAACAAGTAAATAGTCAAATGAGCACACATACATATTTGTATCATTGTATGCATAGAAAATGGAACCTGTTCAAACAAGTTTTAACATCCAATTCAAGTCAGGTGCCAACGAGTAAACTATATTACACTAGACCATGTTAAAATGAGTTCATTTTTTTAATTATTTTTTATAGTAAACGAAAACACTTTCTTTGATTCAAGAAAGTGTTCCAAAAACCTATCAAAACAAGTATTTAGAAAAAGGATAGGAGAGAAATGGGGAGAGGCCGATAAACACAGGTAATTAAAAACAGTGAAACAATATGATATACAACCCCATAAAACTAATGATATAGAGAGGGATCTTAACAAGATGATGATACACAACGGTGGGTGTCGGCCAAGGCTTGCAAGTTAATTTAATCAAAGGAACCAGGAACAGGGGCAATTCATTTTTTTTGGGAAACATAAAATTTTCATTGAAGGTAGCAACTAACAAAAAAAGGCGAAATCTCTAAACTACAAACTCAGAACCCACGAACCTTTTAGAAGACTAAAAAACTAACAAACAAAAATATTCATTCAAAAAATGACTAAATATCAAACTTTACATTATCTTCTTTACAGCAGGAAAAAAATCCAGAAAACTTATCATGGTCTTATATTGCCAGAGGGTGGAAGCAAAACATAATAAACCAGCAGAACTTTACATCTTCAAAGCATGCAAATCCTCTCCTTTCTTTTAAACAGTTAAACAATACTGACACAGTCAAAACAATACACTCATCTCACTATACGGACCCCTAAAGGCATGACAGGAAGGGACAGCCTATATATGAAGGGACAGAAAGTTTCATGATTCTTGATTTCTTAATTCACAATAAAACAAGCCCTTTCTAACTTGATAAGCAATACTCAATGCAATGCAACCTTATTGTTCCACTAGCAAGTTTGCAACTTCACATACCGTAACTTCAGGTACACCAATGATATCCATATTCCATTGGTAATGCTCACGACGTCTACCTCTTGTCATTCTCTCATACCGCCAACATTGCCCTATGGCAAACCATTTCAATGGAAGAGACAAAGATTTTCTGAACAGAAAAAAAGACGGAGATCAAATTCTGGCATCTGTACCTGGATACAAAGATAATTCAGAAAAAAAAATAGACAAATATTAAATTTTCACATCCGATTTCAGTTTTTTTTTAAGTGATAATATTGCAGCACATTGCAAAATAAGGAAGCAAATTGCATAAAAAGAAAAATACCCTTTCTGGATTACTAATCTTGCTAGAGAAGGGGTAAGCTCTGGCCTCAAAGCAACTCGACGATTTCCTCGGTCTTCAAAACAATAGAGCTACATAAACAAAGAGCACAAAATTAATTAACTGTTGCACACCTTAACATTCCAAGATCAACTAAATTTTTTTTCCAATATTCTTCTAGCAATATGTCCCAATTTCAAGAGGCAACATATGGATGGGATGGGGGGAAGAATCAAGGATGTGCATAGAATACAAGCCACAGAGCAATTGGAAACATGAATGAAGTCAAACACAGAAATATTGTATATTCTTGGGTTTTGTGCAATTGTGAGCACTTAGTGAATGATAGATAGGGTAAGATAACATGTTAATATTGTTAAAATGATCACTCAAAAATGTCATTGCTAATATCAATTGAATTACCATACCTTTTTAATTTCATTGCTAATATCAATTGAATTACCATACCTTTTTTTATATTCATGAGTGTCCAGACCAGCTTAACCGCACTTCGACTAATTTTACGGCATAAACTGTTTAACCCTACAACATTTGATTGTCAAGGAAACCCGTAGGAATTTTCCTAGGTAGGTAGTCACCATGGATTGAACCTATAATTTTTTTAGTTTTCAAAGCCCTCTTTGACCATTAGGTCAACCTATAATGGTTAAGTTACCATTCTCGTTCTGTTAACTACCCATTCTAACTTGCATTATATAACACAAAATGGATTCAATACTCAACAAAAATAGATGCACTGAATCGCTTAAAAAAAATTAATAGAGATTGGAAAGAGTCTTATTTTTCAGCTTTAGTTGGCTGAGTCAAATAGGGTAAGAATTAGATATTGGGATTTCATTAGGTTCTGTCTACATTGAGGGCTTCCATTGCTACTGGCATACTTTCAAGCAGCAAAGTTAAACTTAAAGAATACTTTCAATACCTCCTCTATAACCGTAAGGACAAGCATTTAACTAATCAGACGATAATCCAGATTAACAATATTCGAAATTGAGCAAGAAATTAAATCCCATTACGCATACTATAAGATCTTACAGGATCTAAATTTTGACAGGATTCAAGAAATGACTGTCCAAAAGTAGCAAACGAACGGAACTCAACGCAAACAATTACATGAAACACCAACCTGGTCTCTTATTTCTTCACCTGCTTTCCTAATGAACAACGCCTCCGACTCGAGCACCGGAAAATCAACCTCCTCAAACCCGTACAGTCGCGAAACCTAGTAAACAACAGAATCAAAACCTCAGAGACACAAAAATCACAAACCTAACAAAAATCAAAACCAAAGGAAAACAAAACCTCTCTGAAATTATTGAATAGCCAATTCCGTATGCGCATGTCTTCCGGTGGAAAATCTCTGGTTCCCTTGGGAGGATTGACATCGATCTTTTGCAACTCTTCAGTGGCCGGCGCCGGAGCTAGGGCCCCCGACCTTCCGCCGCCACCGGCGGCGCCGTCAGTGAGAGACTGGGCGGAAGAGACGGCGCGTGAAGAATGGAAGAATGAGGGCTTGGGAAAGGGGAATCTGAAAATGATGTTGAAATTGAGTGATGAAGAAGGGACAATGAAGGGTTTGAGATAGAGATTGAGGCGAGGCTTGAAGATAAGGAGCGATGAAGGCTTCGCAGCCATGGTGGTCGACTGTGTACAGACTCACCTCAGAAAATTGCGCCCAAAAAATGTGGGATTTCAATTTACAGCCTATTTACACAAAGAACAATACTTGTGGGTTTGCTCGCAAGGATCCAAGTCCTCTTTATCTACGATATAGCTACAAAGTTTCTTTTTAATTTATAAATTTAGAAAAATATGAATAAAAATAACTTAAATTTGCCACTATGAATATATATAAGAAAAACTTAGATTCTTACTAGTAAGTATTCAAGTATTACTCCTACATAAATGTAATTAGTGTTTATAAATGAATAGCTTCTTGTCAAAATAGTGTGTGGCGTATTAGTTTAGTTGATTATTTGTAATTCCATTTTTCTTGCGACATTGGACTCCGAAGAGAGTGCATAGGGGTGTTGAATCCCCATTTAAATGAAGAATAGAGGAGTGAGTGGGTATGCAAAAATCCCTAAGAACTAAATAGTGATCATGATTGGGAATTTATTCTCCATCTTTGTTTTTTCGATCCCCACTTCGTTTATAATTTGTTTATTATTTTATTTTTAAAAATTACACTTTTTCTCTTTTTTACTAATTTGATTTCTGAATAGAACTTTTTTATTTTATAAATATTTATTTAAATGATTATTTTTCTTCCTTAATTGTACATTAATATATTTTTTTATGAGAAATTAATTATTTGAAAATATAATTTAAAAAGAATAACAAACTAAACAGGGAAAACCGTTCCTCACTAATTCCCTATGGGGAATCTCGTCCCTATCCCCACAAAAAATAACGGTATATTTCACGGGGACGAGGATTGCATTTGTTGGCAGGGACGGAGACAAGAAATCTACTCTCCATCTCCGCCTCCCTCGTGGACATCTCTATTTGTAATCCATTTTAAGTTTACAATCATGATCAATGTTTTATAAATTAGTATTTGACTCTCGTCTTATTTGAGAGGAATGTTATTCTAAGGTATGTGGTTAATGCTAAATTACATAAAATATCTGCAAATTATGGGGTTATGCCAAAACTTTTTTAAAATAAGATAACATAGCGAAGGATAGCAAAGAGTGTTAGTAATAACATAATAAAGTAAGTAGTAAGCTAAAGATAGAAAAGTTCAATCTTCCCAAATTAACAAGAGAATTATAACCCAACTCAAATTATTAGATTGGATAGTCCGAGTTGTTCGAGTTGTCAATTTTTGTGTACAACCCTAATAAAAAAAAATTAAGAGAAGATAACATAGTAAAGAAGGTGAGTATAACTTAGCAAAGTAGAAAACTAAAGGTAGAAAAGTCTAATATGCATACTAACAAGTCTTCAATTAAAGGAAATTTGAATTACCAACTCAAAATGAAGAAGAATTCATAGTCCTCTAGAGCAAAACTTAGTTCTAACTTGCCGTTGAGAATCACAAGTCATAGTTTATGATAATATTTATGGAGAAATATTTAGGTCGAGTTCGGACATGACATAAATAAAAATGTCCATTAATATAAAATACATTCTACTTTATTTTAAACTCAAAAAATAAAAAGAAGAAAATGAGAAAAATTATTTGTGTCACATATTGTGCCACATATGTAGGCATTAATATTTAGGTCATGCTCGGACATGACCTAAATATTTCTCATATTTGGCAACAATTCTAAAGGATACTTTCTATAACATCAACTGATGTCAGCACGATTTCCAAACTAAAGAACTATGGTGAGGATCGACTTTGCTAATCGTATGACATCTCTAAGGAAAGCAACTATCAACACCATGTGCTCTAAGGACAACTAAAAAACAAATACTGAACCTTTACATTCAGCGTTTGATAATTTTTTTGTTTTTGAAATTTAAACTTACGATAATTATCTTATATATGTTTTTTCTTACTTATATATTTACATGTTACCTATACTTTTAGAAATCAAACCAAAATTTAGAGACAAAAAAAAAGTAGCTCTACATGTTACCTATATTTTAAAATTTGATTAGGATTCACAAAGATGGATATATTGTAGGAAAAATTGAGAAAAGTTAAGTAAAAATAAACTTAAATTTTACTTAACTTTTAAAAGTAAAAAACAAAAAATCACGGGACCTTAATTTTTAAATTTGGTGATCTCTTATTTAAGTTTCCTACAATATGTCATTAGAGTAGTGTTCATTTTTATTGTTATTGATTAAAGAATAATATATAGCTTTAAATGTTTATTACTTTTGTGGAAAATTAAAATACCAAAAATAACCATTTCATAACATGTTTGAAAAGAATTTTAAATTTTTTATGGGAAAATATTTAAAACATGACTTTAAAAACAAAATTAGTTTTTTTTTTAAATTTAAGTGTTATTATTATTATTATTATTATTATTATTATATATATATATATTTTTAAAACCTAAAATCAACATATTTGTTTCCACGAGATTTTGATATAGATCCAGAAATAAGACACGTATGAATAAAAATTTATATTTGTACTAATTTGAATATGTCCAAATGTAGAATATAATCTCTAATATTTATTCTCTGGTTTTTTTTCTCTCGTATACAAATGTTTCGAGTGCTTCAACGTTTATTTTCGAGATTGACTTGTCTAAAGAGCTTTATATATGGTTTTTTAGGTTCAGTTGTCTCGTCCCGAGGGTTTCACATTTTGTTCTCGAGGTTGAAATTGTGTAAAGGGCTTCACACCTTGTTATTGAGGTTTACTTGTCTCGAGGGCTTCCAGTTTGTTCTCGAGGTTGAATTTGTCTCAAAGGCTTTACAACTTGTTCTTGAGGTTGACTTGTCTCGAGGGTTTCGTAGCTTGCTCTCGAGGTTGGGTTTGTCTTAAGAACTTCACATCTTGTTTTCAAGGTTGACTAGTCTTAAAGGGTTTTCTAGCTTGTTCTTGAGGTTGATTTGTATCAAGTGTCTTACAGCTTATTCCTGAGATTGAATTTGTCTTAAAGGTTTCACAACTTGCTCTCAAGGTTGGCTTTGTTGATGTTGGATCGACCTTTGAGCTCGTGAATTTTGGATGATTTGCCTCTAGCTTATTAATCTTCTTGAATGCTTCACTTGAAGAATGAGATGTGTGTTTTTCATGTTTGAGTTACTTGTTTATAGAATTGTTTGACGTATGAATTACAGACTTTTGCTTAATTCTCTCTAAAGATTCTAAATTCCAGCCCTTTCAAATGAAAAACTCTTATATTTATAGAGTTTATATGGACCATAGACTTGGGCTTTGGTGGGTTTTTGGGCTTGACCCTTGGTCTTGGCCTTTTGGATCTATTTACATAGATTTGGTCCTTTGTGCTTACTACATAAACTTGAGTCCCATTAGTTTTAGAGCTAGCCATTTGGATATGAATTTACTGGTTTGAGCTTACTAATTGGATCTAAGTTCAATTCAATTTTGCCCAAAGTTTAAATATACTAACTTTTAATTTAATTAATTATAGGATGATACTAATTCATAATTGAACTAAAGCTTAATTTAATTTCATCATTAACTTTGAGATAATGACGCAACAATTTATGATTGGCCAAAATTTTTCGATCGACAACATTATCTTAAACTAAATACTAAAGCAAAACAATATGAACAGTAAAGGAAGGGCAAGAGAGAAATGGAATGGTAAAGAGCAAACAAGATAACTCAATTGAATTATTATGGCTTTTAACAACCTTTGTTTATAGTATTTACATAAACAGTCAAGGTGTAAGAGTTGATGATTGTTAAGGAGAACATGAGAGTCTTGGAAAAGACTAACATTAATGAGAGAGGAATAGGAATCCTTCTATGAAGAGGAATCCTTCTATAATGACATATCTAATACTCACAATACAAATATATCATTAATAAATTAACTGTTTATTTTATTTATATGTAGAAACAAGTATTAAGATCCAATAGATTGATTTTATTTTTTAATGATAATTCAATTTAAAACCACAACCACAACTACAATCATTAAAATTGATATTGTGATCCCTCCCACAATTTGTACAAAAGGAAAGAACCAATTATGTATTTACTTTATTTATATATATATATAGGGGGAGTCATACTTCAATAACAATAATAATAAATTATCAATTAAAAGAGCCTCACAATTTTACCCTTTTTTAAGGGGATGTATAATATTAAAAAAAAAAATCTATAAATATTAACTTTTTAAAAGAAATTGATGCGTAATAGAAAATTAGGACGGATTTAATAAAATGACGAAAAAATCTGTATCTCTAATGATTTTAATCAATGCAACAAATAGTTTTCAAATCAATGTCACCAACAGTCTTCAGTCATTGCCACAATCAATCTTTAATAGATGTAACAGATAACAAATTTTCAATCAATACATCAAATAATTTTCGATCTAAAAATGATGAATGGTGAATATACAAAAAAAAAAAAAAAAACCAATATTTTACTAAGGATATTTCTAAAAAAATGTTATAATCTTTTCAAAAAAAATGTTAATTTTTTTTTTTTTTAAGTTGTAAATTTTTTTTTTCTATAGCTTAACAATTGTAATTATAGACTTCAACAAAAAATAAAAATAAATAAATAAAAACAATTGTAATTATAGCTGCAAACTAAAAGATTTACGCCTTTATTTTTAAATGTGGTTAAAAATTTTAAAGTGTCCATAAAATAAAATAAATATATAAATATTTTTGTGAAAGTTATTTTTTAGAAAAGGTAAATTACGAATCTAGGCATAATGGTTAGAGTCTTAGTTTTAATTTAGAGGATTTTGTATGTATAATAAAAAAAGTGCAAAATATTTCTACCTATAACACAAAATCAAAACTAATTCATTTGTATCACAAAATTCAAATTGAGTTCTATCGCCCATAGAATTCAATCAGTGATAGAGTTCTATCATTGGTTGAGTTCTATCACACTTATTTTATCGCTGGTTACTGATAGAAATTCATGTGCAATAAATTATTTTAGAAATTATGCAATAAATATAATATAATAATATAAGAGATAGAATGTGTTACTGATGATAAGTTCTCTTTAATTTATTTCCTTTTAAGTTGGAAATTTTAATTTGTCCTTGGAGATGAATCAAACTTTACTAATGGTCATATTTGGTCATATTAAGTTGTTAGCATATTAGGGTCTAGTTTGAATAAGAGAAAGGGAAAGTTGTTGAACTTCTTTTTTAATTCATCACATTAGGGAGAAAGGAGGATCAAACCTATAATCTCGTGGTTACTAAATCGTACAAAATGTTGTTAGAACTTTGCTCATGTTGGCAAAACTTCTTTTTTAATTAATACCTATAAAAACTTTTTTTTTTCTTTTTAAAAAACCATGCCAAACTTTGAAAGCTCTTAAAAAAAACTTAGATTTTGTTTTTTTTTTTATTATTATTATTATTTGATTTAGAATTCAAATATATTTTAAGGAATTGGAAGAAAAAAAATATGTTAATAATTTAGCATAATTAAAAAAAAAAAAAAAAAAAAAAAACTAATTTAGCATAATTTTTAATAGTAGAAAAAAAAATCAAATGAGATTTTTTTTTTTTTATTTTTTGTTTTTGTAAAGTTCAAAACAAGGAAAAAAAATCTTACATAAAATTGTACTATTACTTCCAAACCAAGAGAGTGAAATATTGATTTTGAGTCGAAATTGAATTAGAATACAACCAATCAAACAAATTAACATGCAACTACCAAATTATCAATCTAGTGAAACTTGAATTAAAGCTAAGTTTAATTTCAAAAAAATAAAATAAATTAAAGCTAAGTTTAAATCTTGTGGACTAACTTAACATTTAAAACTAAATATTATTGATCAATATGGCGAAAGTTCGGATTTCTATTCTAAATGTTGAACTAAATTTTAAAAACAAAAATAAAAATTGGTTCAAACTTTAAATTATAATCAAATTAGGTAGAAAAAGACAAGAGGATGGAGTGAGGCACAAGCATAAAAGACCAACCCTAAGTCAAGAGAAGCTAAAAGGAAAAGATTAGTGTAGGCCCCTAGGATTGTCCATTGTCCATTATTGATTTTTATTAGTGTTTAATTAGTTGGGTTTAGGTGATTTCAAAAAAAAAAAAAAAAAAACAAAGGTTTATGGTTTTTTTACACAAAAGGGTAGGGTCCCTTATGGGAAGAAGACATCAAGAAATTGGTACCCAAAGAAGAAGAAACAAAATGGCACCTTCAAAACCAACTCCCTTTCTACTTTATCTACTTTCCAACATGGAGAGGAAACAAGGTGGGAATTATTTCTTTTTGTCATTTCCTTCCCATTAGTTCCTTTTTCTTTCTTTTAAATGTGTAATATAAATTTGCAAACCTAATCACTTAGGTCATTTCCCAACATCATTATTGGTTATAACTATTAAATCTAATTAACATGATTTTGTTCCGACTATTATTATTGTTCACAATAGAGACAGAAGATTTGAACCTATTATATTAAACTAATAACGTTTGCTTATATATATATTCATAATTAATAGGTGGTGAGTTTTGTTTTGTTTTTTTTTTTTTTTTTGAGATTATAACAATTTGGGGTAAAAGATTCAAATCCATTAACTTCTTAATCATTAGAGGTATACTATGTCATCGAGCTACTATTCTTGTTGACGTTTGAATCTCTCGTTTACAAAAATTGTTGAACTAAAAAATATATTAATTTTTTTTTATTTTGAAAGGAACTTTTTATATTAAGTTCATTATACATAGTTTGATTAATGTTTTTTTAATTAAATTTCTACAAAGGGCGGATCCATATAGTAATATTTAGGGAACCAAAAATTATTTTATAAAAATACATATAAAAAAAATCATCAATGATCAAATATTCGATTCTACATGCAATCCACATTAAATTTTAAAAAATTATTAATGATATCAAAAGGATGAGTGACTTGTTGGCTTAGTTAGTTGATTTTAATCCAATAAACTCTCCTCCCTACTTTAAACTCAAACAAATAAAAAAGTTTTATGTTATAACAGTAAGTCTATGTGCCAAAGACTTCCTAACTAAATTTGAATAACTTCCAATGAAAAATTATATTGGATAGTCTATTGTCATAAAATAATTATAAATAAAGATAAATTTTAAAATATTTATATATATCTATAATCATTAATATATTTTAATATTGTATTATAAATAGTCATTAATAGAGTATTATATATGTATTATTAATTGTTTTCAAAAAAAATATATATGTATTATTAATATAATACTACCATTGATATATCAATTACTATGATTGTTAATTTTTTTTTTAAATGACCATAACTATAATTATTTTCTAATTTGATTAATCTCATAAATTTCTCAATAATAATGAATTCCTTTCAATGTTGGGTCAATAAAAAAAAAAGTGAAATTAATTTAATTCATGAACTTTATTTTATATATATTTTTTAGATTAGTGTCTATTCAATATCAAAGTTGTAAAAAGTATTTAATGAGTCTCTAACTTTTCAACATTGTGTCTAATAAGTTTTTGAGATATTAATATATATATATATATATATATATATATATATATATATCAATTGGATTACTAGGCATAAAATTTATTTTTGTGTCTAATGAAACTTCAAATTTTCAATTTTGTATAAACAATTGTCCAACTCCTCAATAATGTATTGAACTCAAATTGAAAATTTTAAAAACTATTAATTACATAATTGGAATTTAAAAGATATATTGGATAATTTTGAAAATTAAAAAATTAATTAATTAGACACAAAACAAAAAAATTTAAAGACATATTAGACATTTTGTAAAAAGAAATAATTTCCATTCAGGAAAAGACACAAGCAAGTAGGGAACTTTCTTTCCATTCAATAAGGGAGTCCAAGAATTACTTGGAGTTTTTTTTTTTTTTTTTTTTGAGATTTTTAATATTGAATTATTGATATAATAATAGTATATATTTTTTGCCAAAATGAGTTTAGGCTTACCGCAGCAATATTATTGACTAAGAGGCTGTAGCTTCATCCTAATAAATATATGATAGGATTTCAGAGAAAAAAAAAAGAACAAATATATGATAGATTCTAATTATTTAAGTACTCCAACTTCGAAGTATTTTTAACATTCTGTTTATATATATATATATATTGCTAACCATTTAATGAACTTAAAATTTTAATATTATTATTTTTTGAACTGCTGAAATATTAGTATTATACTAAAACAAAAGAATTGAAAATATAATATTTTTTTAATTACAAATCAATCATAAATTTTACATAGAAGCTATTAGCAGTAGCACCACACATGAAACTAACATTCCACCATTCTTGTGATGAAAATATAATTTTTTATTTTTATTTTTAATATAACAATATTTGAAGATCCTTCGATCTTCAACTTCTAAATCAAAATATATATGTCAATTATTATTATGCTCAATTTGTTTGGAGTAATATTTTTATTTAAATCACACCTTCTCATTTTTTACGGTTCAAATTTTATAGTTATTTTTTTTATGACCTTTCTAATATTTTTTTTAAAAAATCTTTAAATTATCAATTTCTTGTTACCTTTAATAGAAAAGTCATTTATAGAGTTTCTTGCATTGCAATTTTTTTTTTTTTTTTTTTTTTTCTGAAAACCAAACATGGTTTAGACCCTTGAATTGCAAGTTTATAAGTCCCTATCTAACAAGCCTATAAAAATGACAAGATGAACATTTTCTAGTATCTTCAAGAAAGTCTACATATTTAAAAATTAAAAAAAAAAAAAAAAAACTTTTAAACAAAAGCAAATTTGGCTTTTTGAGTACTAATACTAACAATTGGGAAAACAACCAGCGACGTGAAGTCCACGAATTAAACTTGTTTGATCCATGACATGTAGATATTTCCAATCTACAATGATTTTATGTGACAAAAAAAGCACCTTTCATTATTTTTCTTTTCCTTTTTTTTGAGTTCACATTTAAATATTTTCTTAAATTATTAGGCCCCATTATGATGAGGGAAATTTCCTTTTGCTTTATGATTAATCAAAGGTCCCTCCTTCACATGCTACAATTGGTTCATGCTTTGATTTTTTTTTTTTCTTTTTTCTTTTTTTTTTTTTGGGAAAAAGATTGAATTGCCATTTATCATTCAAAGTATAGTTGAAATGTCAAATGTACATCATTTTTGCTTTAAAAAAAAGATTTTTTTTTTCGTTAATTATGGCCTTCCACTAAAAAATTCTAGCCCATTTTCATTTACACTGATATGTTTGTTTTTTTGGATATGAGGCTCCTCAAAAACTCAACGTCTGTTTTTTGTAATAAACAACAATTTTTAATGACTTTTTATCCCTTTCTATCAAATTTTACATTAAGTTTTATTAAATTTCACACAAATTTATCACTAAATCATTATTAAAATTAATTCTCAAACAAGTAGTTAATTACTCTAATATTATTAATTTTAATCCTCAAAAGAGTAGTTAATTATTACAAATTATTTTAACCACTTCATTTTCTTCTACTCTACTCTACTCCACTCCATTCCTTTTTACTAAAAACAAACACACCCTAACAACCTCATTTTGGAAATGATAAAAAATGATATTTTTTCTGTGTGATAAGACTTTTTGTTCTAGTTTTTTATTTTTAAACTTATAAATGTTTAAAATTTTAAAAAATAAATATTACGACCAATTATAATTACGAGTACTTGTAAGAAATTAACTCACATTTTAAGGGGTTGATTATAAAAATTGGTCTTTTGAAAAAACTTACTATTAAAATGGATAATTTCTTAAACCTATTGTCAAAATGGGTCTAATTTTTTGTCTTTATGCGGTGATGACTTTAGTATAGTCACCACCACCTTGAAAATTTCAAAAAAAAATAACGGTGTTAAAAGAAAGTTTGTGGTGATTACTATAGAAGAGTCATCTTCTTCTTGATTTTTGGTGATGACTATAGTAAAGTCATCTTCTTCTTTGTAAAAAAAATAATAATAATATTAATAAAAAAAATTACTTCTTTCTTCGTTAAGCTAGGGGCCCATTTGATAATACATTCACCAAGAGGGTGTTTGTTTGACATATTTAGGTAGGATTTAGATTAAAGAGTTAAAAATTGAGAGTTGTGCCAAAAACTCGTTTGGATGTAGTTTTTGTGTAGAGTAGTTAGAGTCAAAATCTTGTTTTAATGTATTTAAAATGAGTAGCTATTTTTAGTAGTTGAAAACGAAATGATTAAAAATGAATGGTTAAAAATGAGTTATTTTGATTGATTTGAAATGAATGATTAAAAATGAGTGGTTGGAAATGATTGAGTAGTTATAAATGAATGA
>JBBMKA010000026.1:11169902-11188782 GCA_037833695.1 Sechiopsis laciniata | reverse complement strand
ACTACTATAAAAAAGAAAAATAAAAAATTATATACTATTAATTAAGGTCAATTCATGAGTTATTATTTTAAACAATCCCCAGTTAATTTTGTTAAAAAAACATCATATATATATATATATATTAGAAAATTTTAAGCAAAATTTATAATCAATATTCATAAAAATATTTAATAAAAATATAAGATTTAGATAAATGGGCACGCAAGTTAAGGTAACCATCGTTTATAATAAACGGTGGGACAAACACGGATTGAGTTATTATAACCAACCCGGCCGTTTATATAAACGGTGCCCCAAACATACCCTTAGAGTGAAACACGAAATTAGTAGCCAAGATGACACACTGGTACTATCGCTCCGAATAACTAGCGTGGATAGATGATAAAGATGCAATTCTTTCAAAAAGAATTGAAACCAAGATATTTCGACTGTTATATGAGCAAGAAAACGATACTTCAACTCTGCACTCAAACAAACAATTAAATTTTATCTCTTGGATGACCATGAAACTAGATACAGACAATGAGCAACAATAAAATGCCTACCATAAGATTACACATCCAAATCCACTTTTGTATAAGCATTGAGAGACAAGTTTCATGCTTTAGCCATGAATAAATCATAATCAGTTGAGCCTTTTAAATACCCTAATGTTAGTTTATATTTATTTTAGTATTTTCATCTTTTTAATTATTTATTTCTTTTAAGACTAAATTAAACAATATTTTCTATCTTTTCTTTTTATGATTAGGTAGTATCTTTTCCTTTTGTTATTAGGTCATCTTTTCTTTTTATGATTAGATCATCTCTTGTAGTCTATTTAAACTCATTGTTGGGTTCATTATTAAATGAAGAATTTGAATAATTTGAATTCTATCTTTCAACATGGTATCAGAGTCTCAAATTTTTCCTTTCGATCTGGGGTAGACATTTTTTCTTCTCCTTTCTAACTTCCTTTTTCTTTATCACCTTCTTCCTCTTTTCCTAAAAAAAACCCCAAAAACAAAAACAAAATAGAAGAAAAAAAAACTCCTCATATTATCCTCTTGTTGGTTTCTTCCCAAAAAAAAAAAAAAACAAAACTATGAATTCATTCAAACCTTTCCTTTAAAACTTCTTTCTCATATTCCAAATTGACTCGTCTTCCTAATTAGCACCAACTTTCCCAATTGGCCCTAACCAACTTTCTCAATTGGCCCTGACAGCACTCATCCAATTGGCCTTGGTAGCACTCATCCCAATTGGTGGCGTTTTTCACCGTTGGCAGCACATCATATCAATTCACATCATCATCCCAATTAGTGCATCATCATCACAATGACCAATTCTGATAAATTTAACTTCAAGTTTGGCTTGTATTCCATATACAATCGAACTTGAGGGGAAGAGTTGGTTTATGTTTATTTTAGTATTTTCATCTTTTTAATGATTTATTCTTTTTAAAATTAAATTAAATATTATTTTCTATCTTTTATTTTTATGATAGTATCTTTTCATTTTGTTATTAGGTCATCTTTTTTCTTTTATGATTAGATTGTATCTTTTCCTTTTATAATTAGGTTCATTATTAAATGAAGAGTTTGAATCATTTGAATTCTATCTTTCAACATTTAATATGTGTCTGGCCGCAACCATTGAGGAGTTAAAAAGGCAGCTGTAAAAACAGAATTAACTTATTGACAATGTACAATATGTCAGGTATCGAACGAGTTAAGTACTTAAGGGCTCCGGATACATAGCGGGATCACTCATCAAATTATCATTAGTGGTTGAGAATTTTTACGAACCACAATTGAAGTGAGCAAGATTTAAAATTCTGCACAAATTGAAAGATCGATCCCAACTACTCAAACAAGAATAGTTTATATTGTTGGGTCAAGAAAATAAAAAAGATTGAAACAAGAATAATATATATTGGGTCAAGAAAATAAAAAAGAGCTATTGGCTCTTGAATTCAGAAAACCCCCCAACTAAGCAACATGTTCTTTAACTTGTGACACCATGCCCTTGGAGGCTATGCATCCCATTCAAGGCCTTATAAGCTTACAAACATAATTTGATTTACCCATACAATGACTTCAGTTGGCATTATTGTGCATGTTAGAAGGTGGCATCTTGTCATCAATTGCATACAAGCCGAATGTAATATGCATCCAATCCGACGAAAATGTAAAAAACAAGATCATCCATATGAACTAGATTACTCGTGAGCTTCAAACTCTCTAATGCTTGCTTCACGATAGCTAGATAGTCGGTATTTTCATCGAACTTTTTTTGTGTTCCGCAAGATTCTATGAAGTTAATTCACTCTCGTTTGACTTGTCGCGACATAAGATTTCTCTAGGGCATCCCAAGCACCTCTTAAGGTGTCCAAATTGTTAACACCGATTACATCATAAGAGTTGTTGATTCGAAAAGGTCTTGACTTGGTGCCAAGCATGTGCTCGGGAACCTTTTGTCCTTTGAGAATGGTCATGATCCCTCGAGAGAAGGTAATTCTTTTTGTCCAATTTCACTATCAAAACTTAAAAAGTGATCGAAAGCGAAATTAATTATGAAGCAACACTCCAAGAAACATTTCTATTTGCCACAAGCTCTGATACCAAGGGAAGTTAACGAGAGGAGACGAAGAAGACAATGTTCGAGAATATAAGAGAGTTGCATTAATTCAATAATAAACGAATGAAAGAATCAAGAGTCAAATAGAGGATGAATTTACAACAATAAAAGATTCCCTCGTCAAAGACATGTACCATAATGAGTCGTTATAATAGAGTTGAGGAAAATAACAGAACGAAAAACAATAACGACTGCGCATGACCGTTGATAAAAACGACGTCGTACGAGCACCACGAGAGAGATTGGTACAAGGTTTTGTTTCCATAAGGGCTCTCACAATTCTTCATTTGGGTTATAAAGGAGAATTTCCCTATTGTTGAGTGGCTGCACTGGCCTTGCATTGAACTCTGCATACTGCAAAATTAAGAAAATACAAACTCAAACATTTCAATTTCTAGTTTTCTGAAGCAATAAATTCATTAAACAAAATTGTTTCCAAAAAAAAAAAAAATCATTAACCAAAAAACAGTCAAAGAAATTGAGGTTCTTACATCATGAACAGCCTCTCTCAAAAGTTTCACTTGCTCCGTCGACACCGTTGCTATCTGTTGTATTACAATTAAATAATATTCTCATAAGATTCAGTCCTAATATTTTGGCAGATTTTAAATGATTAATATACATCAAAGGAAGTTAAATGTTTTCTATATAATGATTTGAACATGACTGTAAATCTTTCTTTGATGTTTTATTATAATCTGTTGATGTAGCTCACAGAAGACAGTTCAGTTATGAATAAACGAAAACAACAATCAAGAATTGAAGAAAAACCCGATACAAATAACACAGCGATTCACATGGTTCACTAACGTCGTGTTAGCTACTACGTCCACGAGCAGAGGAAAAAACTGAATTATTAAAAAGATAAGAATACAAATGCCAAGTCAAAATGGGGCTATGGTTTTGAGAGAGAATTTATATAGTGAACTCTCATAAAATTCTAATACAACATATGATCCAATACATAAAAGTTCAATACAAAATTATAAATCTAATTACATATTTCGACTGATCCCCGTTTGTTGACCTGGTAGCGAGATCCCCAACTAAATAATGACAACATAGTTTAGGCATTTCAACAAATTTCAATTCCACTCAACTACTTTTCTTTTTTATGTTCAACTATATGCAAGGTGGAAGATTTAAATTTCTGGTTAAGATACACACTTATAGACAATTGAGCTATGTTCATGTTGACGAGCAAACAATCTAGGCATGAATAAGGAAATTTCGATCGAATTTTACAACCTGTTCTACTTTCATGGCTAATAATCAAATTGAAAAAAAAAAAAAAAAAAAAAAAAACTTCCTTTACCTTTGTGTTCATGGTCCAAATTACACCTTCAGTACAAGGAGGAACAGTGAGAGAGCCAAGGTATCTGTAATACTTTCCTCCATCAAACTTGATATCATCAGGATTCATCACTCCCACCTTCTTTTCAAGTAACTCATTAACAACGCTCTTTATTTCCCAACATATCTAAACATCAACAAACAAGGAAATTTTTATTTTTAAGTAAAGAAGAGAAATGAGCTTTCACAAATTAACTTTAGGAGAATCCATGATCAAAAAACTTTAATAAACATGAGTTCAATTCACTTGAATGAACCTACATCAAGTTTACAATGGTGTGTTTGGATTTGATAGAAAAAAAGGGAGTGAAAGGGTTAATAGTAGTTACGGTAATTAACTACTTGTTTGGAAATTGGTGTTAACAGTAGTAGTTGAGATAATTAACTACTCATTTGAAAATCGATGTTAATAGTAGTTAGACTAATTAATTACTCATTTGGTGTGGAGTTTGATAGAGGGTTTGATGAGGGTTGTTTACCACCAAATACAAATAAAGAAAGACGATTGTTTACCGCTCTTCTTCTACCAAAAACAAACACACTCCACTGTTTGGATTAGATTGGATTGGATTAAAGACTATTTTAGCCAATTTAGAAGTGGTTTACCTTAGAGAGAAAAGGATCTGGTTGGCCAATTGTGTAGAGTTGACCAAGAACAGCAATCTTGTTCTTTGCATTAGGATCAGAACTCATGTGAACCATGTGGAGTTCTAAATCATACCTGGTTGGCTATAAAGGTTAATCATCGACAACTTAAAATCATCATTAAATATTTCAAAAAAGTAATCGAAACTTAATACTGTAATTAATATATATTCGTTTAAACTTAAATTATAAATTTGGTCCCAATAATTTGAAAATAGTTAAGAGTAATGGTTTCAAAACTAAAATAATCATTGTCGTTCGTAATCGCTGACAAATTAAATACGTGGAAGTTAACTACCACATACTTAATTTGTTAAAGATTTAAAACGACAAACACTGTTTTTTAAGTTTTATCAAATCATATGAACTAAATTTTAGTTTTTAAAAAATATTATGAAGGTGGTCTAGTGGTCAAAAGAGACTTAAGTAACTAAGAGTGATGAGTTTAATTCATTCTGACCCATTCTGACGAAAACTTAATTGAATCAATCACTCTATGTCATGGGCCCATAAATCTTTACCTTATAAAGACTATAGTTTTAATACTCTTTCATCTCACTAGAATGGTTTTTAGTAATTTTAAAAAGCATTTTTGTAACTTTTCATCATATCATTGAACGTTTTCTATTTTCTATAAAAAAAAAATAATAATAAATAAAAATCTTAGGCGCACGTGGACATCTCACAACAATAGTCAACCTATAAATAAAAACTCTAAATTCCAACTTTCATCTTAATTCTAGTTTTGAAATGAGAGATTAAATCCTAACTTTCTTCAAACCATAGGAACCAAACTTATAAATTATCCATCATTTAATTTCGAGGTCGAAATAGGACGGTTTAGTAATATCTTCTTAATGAAAGAAATGCCTTTTTCCATGGACGGAATGCTCCGAAGGTGAGTGCCAATGGGTTTGTTGAAGATTATAAACCACACCGTTTATCTCTAGAGATCCTGCGTTACCATCCCAATATACCTGCATCCACAGCCACATTAAACGAAAGAAAAAGCTTAGGCAAACTAAAAACAGTTAGAATTATGTTTTTAATTTTTTCTATAACCGGGAAATTTGGAGCTCCTCTAAACCCGAGGTACCACTAATCCATCTTCAGGCTGCAGCACTGAAATATATCGGAGGAGTGGAGACACAATTGAAGGTGTCTACAAATTAATGTTCCAAACAAGTCTTAAACTTGGGACTTGAAGGGGGAGCATACCCTCAAAGTCCAAGTTTTCGACCAATTGCACCACCCCTCAAAGACGAAATGGTTGTATTATGTTAAATCATCATGATAAGATCCAAGATCTCTATTGATATCAAAAAACCAAAAAACTACAAGATAAGCCAAGTTTTGATAGAAACTTGGAACCTCCCATTCTCGAGAGAAAGCACTTCTCTTCAGCCCACTAAACTTTTCCTCAATATTTTAGATGTTTTTCTCCTTACCCAACCTACCTCTCAATTTATAACTAAAATCCCTAACAAACTCCCTAACTATTTTATTCATATACCCTTAGGATAATCCTATTTCCACTAAGATCCATACCTATCGCATCAATCAACTCAAAAGTTTAAACAGATGAGTTGAAGTAAATTTAATTATATCAACTAACAGAAACACGAAGTGTGGGGATCGGTTGAAATTCTTACAGAAATGTCATGGCCCCTATTTTTAACTGTAGCATTGCAAGGTATGTATCTTTTCTTTAGCTCTCTCAACTCTGGAACAATCTTCACTCTTTTGTTTGATAAATCAATGGGAGATTGCAGATCTCCATTGTTACAAGCTTCCCACTCTTTCTTTATATGTCCCCAATGCTCTGGCCCTTTCTCACCTCCTACTTTGTAATCAAATTCCCTCTCATCCTCTGCAAATCAAAGATTATGAAATACCCATGTAAGTATTTGAGCCCAACTCTAACTTTCACCTCAAGATTTTATAACCAAATTTACATAACTAACCCCCGTTTGATAACCATTTTGTTTTTAATTTTTGAAAATTAAGCGAGCTTACAACAACTACTCCAACATATAGTTTTCCTTACCTTCGTATCTACATTTTTTATCTATGCTTTTAAAAACTAACCAAAATTTGGAAACAAAAAATGCAGGCTCGTTAGATAATCATTTAGTTTTTTGTTTATAATTTTTGATATTTAAGCCTACAATTGATACTCCAACATGTGATTTCAAATTTTCATTACTTTGATATTTTCATTTTACTTGTTTTTAATTCGGTATCTCGTACTCTAACATATGATTTTCATTACTTAATATCTACATTTTACTTTTCTTTTTTTTTTTTTTAAATCAAACCAAAGTTTGAAAGCTAAAAAAATAGCTTCTAAATACTTCTTTTGATTTATGAAATTTTGTTAAGATTCACACCTTTTTTTTTTCCAAAAACAAGATTCACATATTTCTTTAAAGGAAGACGAAATTACATGTAAAAAATTTAAATAAATACAAATTTAAATTTAAAAAATTGAACGGAAAATCATGGTTATCAACCTGGTCATAGCTTGCAAAAACTTGCTTATATTTTTTAAATTTGGTTAGGATTCAAATATTACAAAAAGGAAAGATGAAGCCGTTTAAATAGAATTCAAGTAAAAACCGAGCTTAAATTTCAAAAATTAAAAACAAAAAAACCAAATAGTTATCGAAAGTAAATGAAAAATTGTGAAACCAAACGAGTTTCGGATGAGAAGGACATGTAAAGATCATAATCTAGCCAGTAGAATCAGAAATGAAAGCAAAAACCTAAACCTAAATTGCAATGAAAAAAAATGAAGAGAAATCAAATCAATGTAAATATGAAAGCAGTTGCAATGAAACGACAAATGATTCATCAGATAAAGAGCGATGAATCGATTCAAACCCTAATAAAGTGAAAATTGAGACAGAAACACAATACAGATTGTACAGAAGAAATGCAAAATGCAGCTAAGATTGAAGAGCTCACCAATGTCTATAACATTCATCTCAAGATTTCACATCCAATTTTACACAAATTTTTTTTTTTTTTTTTATCTAAATTTTTGTAAGTATTTTTTTTAAATAATATTTTCAGAGTTTTTATGAAAAAAGAAATTATATTAACTTTCAATTATATAATTAGTAATAAAATATATATACACATTTAAATAAATGTTTCTTAAAAAAATTACATCTAAAATTAAATTGTTAAGAATAGACAAAAAATAGTTTGAAAATAAAATAAAAAAGAAAATGACTTCTAACCCTGTTTATCTTGTTGTAAATTTTTCCTCTGCCCACTCTCACATTTTCAACCTAAATTGGAATTCACTGCGATATTATGGGCAGGTCTCGTGGGTAAAATAAACATTTTTACCGTCAATTACATATATATATATATATATATATATTATGAGAATAACTCGATTGAAGTATCTAATCTTAAACATTTCTATTTTCTTGATAAAATAAGCTCATGACTTATAAATAGTAATAAAAATAATAAATAAATAATTACATAATATTAAACTCGAAGCCAAATTATTTTTTTTATTAATCTATGCTCTTATCAACATGTTAATAATTTATCACACACATATAAATAATATAATTTTTCAAGTTTGAATTGAGTTGAACCAAATAAAAAATTGTTCAACTCTAAAAACGACTCAACCCAAAGAAAATCATCAAATTATAATTTAAGTCATCAAAAAAAATTTATATATTACACAATCCAACCCTCACGGTTTGTGTTGAATAGTCCAAATTACTTGGATTGTCAGCTTTTTTTTTTGTACAATGCATGGATAAAGGAAAAGATGAGGGGAGGAATGTAGGGCAACTCATGATTATTTAAGGTAGAAAAACAACTATTTATTTCAACCACTCACTTAAACTCCTCTCTCAAAAACCTTTTTCTAACCAACGTTTTTTTTACCATTCCTTCTCAAAACAACCTTTTTTTTCTTTATAATTTTTCTAACTTTTCGTGTAACAACTCATTTAAACACTATTATTAAAAAATGAGAAGAATTTGATTGTAGTCCGAGCTGCACCCCACCATGATGTCACTCATGTAGAGCTACACATCTTTTTTCTTTTAATTTTTTATAATAAATATAAAGTAAAAAAAAAAAAAATACAAGGTACCACATGGGTGACATCATAATGGAACTGCACCCAAATTCTTCTCTTCAAAAATAATTTTTTCACAACTTTATCTTAATATATTTTTCGCCCGATAGCTTATTTAAACACAATATTCAAACAACTTCATTCTTTCGTGATGCAAACATGCCCCTATAAACATGAGGAGCAGTGAAGAGCTTACCAACTTCCATTATTGGGTAGAAAGTAGGCTCCAAGGCTGAAGATGACTGCAAGAAAAACAGCAGAATCGACAAGAAAACGATGAGTTTTGTCCAAATTTCCATTATTTGGGAGTAAATTATTTGCGAGGAAATTATTTTCAAGATAATTTAATATCTTTACCAAATCAATTTATAATGCAAATGAACGTAAGATCAGCAGCCCATTACTCACACTTTGACCACATAATGAAGAATAAATCATAATTTTTATTTTTGAGAACAAGAATAAATCATAATTAACTAAATTTAGATCTAGAGCGGACTACCACATGGTATGTTTTTAGACAAATATTCTGATTTTAGAATGCACAACAAAAATAATAATATTAAATTTAAAACCCTTTATAATATTAATAATAATAATAAATATTGCAGTTTATTTCTAAAATTTTAAATGAGATCGGAAAAAAAATCCCGAATCTCGATTTCTAAATATGAAATTGTCAATGTGCTACTGCGGATTTTGTTGATAATCCTTAGCATTCTCTTTTGACTTTAATGAAAGCTTTGGTTTATAGTCTAATTAATCTATTAAAGCTTAGATAAAGCATATACACAGTGGATATTGATTATGAAATGACCCAACGTTTTCACTTCCTCCTATAATAAAATTTATTTGAAATGCAAATTATTATAATCAAATAATAATAAACGAGGTTTGAAGGTAAGTTATTATATTATAGAGAGATTAGTTTATGAGAAATACTTCTCTACACATGTACAAGTAGAATGATTCTACTTGTTGCCTATGTGACATTACTTAGAGCTACAAAAAAAATTTACTTTTTTTTTGTTGATTTTTTCTTTGAAATGAAACTTTTTTTTGTGGCTCTAAATAATACCGCATAAGCAACAAGTAGAACCACTCTACTTGTTCATGTGCAGAGAAGTATTAATTGATCTAAAATGAATCCTAAGTTATATAAAATAATAACTTGGATTTAGTCCAACTCACTAATTATTATTATCAGTAGCGTATCATTATAATAACTCATCATTTCATGAAAAACCCATCGAATACAGTTTAAGAGATTTTGATTTGAAATATACTATCATAAATTTTATTGAGTCAAAAAATATAAACATGGTTTTTTGTAGTTTTAAATTATTATTTTTTTAATTGTAGGTTAAAATATTATTATATTGCCTAGACTTTGAAATTCATTTTTAATCATAGACTTAAAAACAACACAACTTCAAATTAATCCCTAGTGTTTGTTTGTTGTTAATGTTAAATGAAATTGGACTAAATTATACGTAGTCTCAAATTAAAATTACATTTTTGCAATATATAGGGTTAGGATTCCAAAAACTAAGCTTTAAGTTCACATGAAAAAGTAAAAGAAGAAAAACAAAACAAAAAAAAAAACTTCAGTTTATTATAAAGAACATGAGCTTAGGCCAACATTTAAAATGGGATAGAAAAAAAAAAAGAATTTCACAGCCAAAATTCGAACTTGGATTTTCAAATATGAAATTACCATTGAGCTACTGTGAATTTGTTGTCAACTAAGTGCAATAATGTTTTATAATCCTTTACCATTCTCTTTGACTTTAAAGGAAATATTTGGTTATAATCTATTAATCTATTAAAGCTTAGATAAAGCATATGCACATTGTATGTTAAATAATGTAATGACCAAAATTCGCTTTCTCTTATAATAAAATTTATTTGAGGTTCAAATTATAACAATAATAATAATGATAAATGAGATTGGGGCGTAGATTATTATAATATAGATGAATTACTTTATCTAAAATAAATCCTAAATTATAGAAAACAATACCTCACTGATTAATGTAATCGTTGGGCCAAATCGGTGGGCCAAAAGTGTCCCCAAGGGGCAGCCCAGCGGTTGAGGGCAAGGACTTCAAGGCACGATTTCTTAAGAGATCTCTGGTTCGAGACTGCTATAAAGCGTTTAAACTAAAATACCCTTCGAAATATCCCGGTGCCACAGTTTAGGGACGGGCCAGTGGTGCCTCGAGTATAGGAGAGCGAAGCTCCGATTTCCCGATTTTCAAAAAAAAAAAGAAAGTGTGTTTCATTATAATAACTCACCATTTCATGATCTCCCAAATCCGATTTAAAAGTTTTTTTTATTTGAAATATACTACCATAAATCTTATTGGGTCAAAAAAATACATATGATTTTTGTAATTTTTTTTTTTTAATTGTAAGTTAAAATATTGTTGTGTTGCCTAGGCTTTGAAATTCATGTTTAATCATAAACTTAAAAAAACACAACTTCAAATTAATCCAAGTTTTTTGTATTGTTTTTTTAGTATAAATTAAGGAAAGTGAACCACAAACTCTATAGAGGGTATCAATGCTTTCAAATAAATGAGAGTGAAATACCAATTTTTGAAATTGAACTTGTGACCGTGATGTTGAATTGAATTACCACTAAACAATGAAATTAACATGTCACTCACCCTTTCGATAATTCAAGTTTGTTGTTAAAGTTAAATAAAATTGGACTTAATTATACATAGTCTCAAATTAAAATTATATTTTTCCAATATAGAGGGTTAGGGTTCCAAAAAGTAAGCTTTAGGTGGAGGAAAGATTGAGGGCTCAAATTGAAAGAACAAAAAAAAACTGCAGTTTATTGTAAAGAAGATGGGCTTAGGCCCAAAATTCCTGACCGGAGCGGCGGTTGGAGCGACGTGGACCCATTTCTTCTTCCACTTCCTGACCCGACCGGTGAAGACCGTGGCCGGTCCGTAGCGAGTTGAAGAGCGTCCAAGTCGGGCACCAATACCGTCCACTGATCAAACTTCTTTTTCTTCCGTTTTTTTAAAATTTTTTATTTCGTTTTTTTTTCTTCAAAATTTCATGCTTTTTTTTAAAATATATTTATGGTATATTTTTATTTTGTTTAATTATTATTACAGTTTTATAATTTTTATTTATATTTTTTTTATTTGCCTAATATTTTTAATTTTAAAATAAAAAATTATTTTCATTTGTATGATATAATATTAAAAATATATTTCATGATTTCAAAATAACAATATTTTCATAATTAATTGTATTTCTTTTTACAACTATTTAATATTATAAATTTTCATCTTCTTCTTATTGTATCATTATTCATCTTCTTCTTATTACTATTATTTCCTATATATTTTACTTGCAACATCCCTCTCTATTCGATTCAAACAATCACACAACTGAATAAATCTTAGTAGTTTGTGTATTATTAAGGGAGGGATAATGCTCTTTGAATAATATAAGGGAAAATACAAAGAGAATAAAATGTCGTCAAACAAAACTAAATGAAGAATCAAGCTAAACGACTAAGAGCGAAAGAGAAACGACACCGTATAAGAGAATTAACAAAACTTCACAAGACGTCGTCGTATAGACCTAACATATATGATCAAGCTTTAGTTCTTCGATTTGGGCGATAAAGGTGGATTTCTCGACTGTTGAGTGGCTGCAATGGCCTTGCATTGAACTCTGCATACTGTAATTAAGAAGAGACAAAAAATACAATTTAAAATATTTCAATATCTATTTGTTTGAAGCAATTAATTCATTAAATAAAAAGGAGTTAAAGCAATTGGGTTTCTTACATCATGAACAGCCTCTCTCAAAAGTTTCACTTGCTCCATTGACACTGTCCTTATCTGTTGTATTACAATTCAATAACTCTGGTAAGATTCAGTCCTAATAATTTAGAAAACTCTTAAGGCCACGTTCGGGGGATCGTTTATGCAAATAGGGGTTGGATTATTATAACTCAACCTACGTTTAGCCCAACCGTTATAATAATTGATGAATTGGTTCAAATTCAAGTTGATCTCGTTTAAGATAAACCATTTCATCTTTCATGTTATAATAATCTACATCCTAAAAATCATTTATCATCACCCATGTTACAATAACCTGCATCTCAAATACAGTAAATCTTTCTTCGATGTTCTTACATAATCCTTTTTTTTCATAAATTATCACAAACCTTGTTTTATGTTCAACAATATGCACGGTAGAGATGTCCATTTTTCCCGCAGAGCCGGGGACAAGCCCCTAACGAGGCAGGGAACGGGGTCGAGGCCGGGGACGGGGAGGAAAAATTCCCCGTGGGCTAATCGGGGCCGGGGATGGAGAATGTATTCCCCGTTCCCGATTCCCTGCTCCCGGCCCCATTTATTTATTTTTTTTAATATTTTTTTCTATACTTTACCCCTTTAATTTTTAAATAAAAATATATTTGTTGATGAAATTATCTAATTATATGAATATTTTTCTTTAATAATTAACATTATAGTTGAAATTTATAGATATTTTCTAAGAAAATCTAATTATTTAAAAGTATTGTCCAAAAAAATATTTAAAAAATGTAAAAAAAAAAAAAAAAGTCTGCGGGGAATCCGACCCTGCCGGTGCCCCGCCGGGGAATTCCCGCCTCGATCCCCGAGAAAAAAAACGTAAATTTTTCCGGGGACGGGAAAGCCATTTCCCGACTCCGCCCTGCCCCGTGGACTTCTCTAATGCACAGTAGGAAATTCAAATTCTGGTCAAGGGTACATGCTTGGTGTCATTAAGAAACGTAGATCTAGATATGAATATGCTTAGCCAATGAATTTAGGCCAAAATTAATAAGGAAATTATCAAATTGTTTAGAAGAAACTCTCCTTACCTTCTTGTTCATGGTCCAAATTACACCTTCGGTACAAGGAGGAACAGTGAGAGAACCAAGGTATCTGTAATACTTTCTTCCACCAAACTTGATATCGCCAGGATGCATTACTCCTACATTTTTTTCATGCTTTTGATCAACCATGCCGCTTATTACCCTGCTCAACTAAACATCAAGAAACATGGAACTTTTATTTTAGAATAAACAAGAGTAATGATCTTTTACAAAATTAGCTTTACGAGAATTGTGAACAAAAAACAATTGGTAGTAAAGAGAGTAGCTCATATAAAGCTTGCTTGGGTAGGGTCCAAAACCAATTGATAATTTGGTAGTAAAGGGAGTAGCTCATATCTGTCGAAGAGTTCTCATATTTTCAATGTGGGACAAGATTATCTCCGACAAAACATGAGTTCAAATCACTTTCAACCTATTTAAGGTTACAATCAAACTGTTTGAATTGAGTTGGATTAAAGACTATTTTGTCCAATTTGGAGGTGGTTTACCTGTGAGAGAAAAGGGTCTGGTTGGCCAATTGTATAGAGTTGACCAAAAACAGCAATCTTGTTTTTCACATTGGGATCAGAACTCAGGTGAACCATGTGGAGTTCCAAATCATACCTGATTGGATCAACAAATTAGAGTAATCTCATCATAGTAAGGTAATTAATAGTACATATTCAATTCATTTCTGGGTCAAAATAGGATGGTTTAGCAATATCTTCTTAATGCAAAAGAAATACCTTCTTCCATTGATGGAATGCTCTGAAGGTGAGTGCCAATGGGTTTGTTGAAGATCATAAACGACACCGTTTATATTGATAGATCCTGCATAACCAATCCAATATATCTGCATCCACAGCCATTACACGAATGAAAAGCCTTAGATAAGTTAGAAACCGCACGATTCGACGAACAGAGAAGGGATCTGTGGATTTCTTACAGAAATGTCATGACCCCTATTTTTTATAGTTGCATTGCAAGGATTATAACTTCTCTTTAGCTCTCCCAACTTTGGAATAATCTTCACTCTCTTGCTTGTTAAATCTACGGGAGATTGCAGATCTCCATTGTCACAAGCTTCCCACCCTTTCTTTAGATGTCCCCAATGCCCTGGTCCTTTCTCACTCCCTTTTGTGTAATCAAATTCTCTCTCGTCCTCTATAACTCAAAGATTTTGAAATACCAATGTAAATATTTGAACCCAACTCTAACTTTCATTTCAAGATTTTAAACCAATTTTCTCAACTAAGCCTGACAACCATTTAGGCCCTGTTTGATAACCATTTCGTTTTTTGTTTTCTGTTTTTGTTTTTAATATTTTAAAAACAAGTTTGTTTGATAACCAATTTTAGTTTTTGTTTTTAAAATTTTAAAATATTAAAGGAATTCTAAAAACTAAAAAAAGTAGCTTTCAAAAACACATTTTTGTTTTTGTTTATAAAAAAGTATGAAAAAATCAAGAATAAATAGCAAAAAACTAAAAAAATATAAACAAAATGTGATATTTGAAAATAAAAAACAGTTATCAAACAAGTTTTTTGGTTTTTAGTTTTCAAAAACAGAAAACTAAAATGAGTTATCAAACACATACGGTTTTTATTTTTAAAAACAAAAAACGAAAATTCAAAAATCAAAAACTAGAAACAAAAAACGAAAAACAAAATGGTTATCAAACGGGGCCTTAGTTTTTGAAATTTTAAGTTTATTTTTACTCAAGTTTCCTATCATATGTTCCAAATTTTCTGCAATGTATTCCATCTTTCCTTAAGAAACTATGTGAATACTAACCAAATATAAAAAACAAAAACAAGCTTTTGGAAGCTATTTTTTTCTTTTTTCCAAATTTTAGTTTGGTTTTTAAGAATATAGGTAAGATATCGATATCCAAGTAAGAAAAAACATATGGTAAAGTAGTTGTTATAAGCTTAAATTTCAAAAACAAAAAATTAAAAACAAAAGGGAACATGGCCAAAGTTAATGAAACTAATAACATCAAGCAATTCAGATGAGAGCGACATGTCGATTCATAATCTAGCCGGTAGAATAAGAAATGAAAAAAAGAAATAGAGATCAAATCAACGTAGAGATCATATCAGTTGCAGTGGAGATTCCAAAGTGCCGAAGTAAATATTCAAGCCAAACAAGAGGTTCCATCTCAAGATCTTACCAACGATTTTTACACAACTAAAAAAACGGCAATCGATTCAAACCTAATCGATGGAATCGGAAACTAAAAACCAAGACCAAAACACAATAGATCAAACAGAAGGCACACAAAACGAAACAAGATTGAAGATCTAACCAACTTCTAACTTCAATCTCAAGATTCTACATCCAATTTTACACCGCTAAGCTTTGATTATCTCCATAATGAAAACAATGTAGATAGAAACGTAAGCCAAACAACTAAGCTTCCATCTCAAGATCTTACCAACGATTCCCACACAACTAAGTAAATGAAACGGAAATCGATTCATCAGATACAGAACAATGCATCGATTCAAACCTAATCAATAGAATCAGAAACTAAAAACCGAGACCAAAACACAATAGATTAAACAGAAGGCACGCAAAACGAAACAAGATTGAAGATCTAACCAACTTCTAACTTCAATTTCAAGTTCTACATCCAATTTTACAAAGTTAAGCTTCGATTATCTCCATAATGAAAACAATGTAGATAGAAATGTGAGTAGCGATGAAGAGCTTACCAACTTCTTGTGCCGAGATTGAAGATGAATGCAAGAAAACAAGCAGAATCGAGAAGAACACAATGAGTTTAGTCCAGATTTCCATGGTTTCTGGAGCGAAAACCGAAGCGAGGAAATTATTTGAAAATTGAAGCAATGAAATCGGAGTCGAAATTTTGGTCTGCTCTCTCACAGAATACGAGCAACATTTATACGCGTAAACATTGAACGAGAGAGGGAAAGGGCGGTGGTTTTTTTTTTTTTTGAAATGACACATAAAAGAAAAACTAAAATATAAAATAAATGTTCGATTATACTTTATCTATTATTTTGAGTTTTTCTTTTACTTTTTGAATTAGGTAGGAATTTGAACGTGGTTATCACATAATAGATCATGTTGAACTTAATACTTTTTTTTTTTTTTTAATCTAAAAAAAAGTTGTTGGCCGAAAAGAAAATTTATTCATAATTATAGTTTTTTCTTAAAATAATAGTTTTTTTTTATGTATATATTTATCCTATTTTTTTTATATATACTTTCTATAAAAGTTAAAATTAGTTCCTGTGGGAATTTTTTGGTAAAGAACATATAAATTCATCATTACTGATGTTATTATAGTTTTATTTTTATTCATTTATTATATTTTAATTTTATTAAAATTATTATTATTATTATTATTATTGAACTAATTTTGATTAAATTATTTATCATAAGGATTAAAATTATACAGCTTTAAAATACAATAATCAAAATACAAAAAATTTTAAAGTACAAAATTAAAATGATATTTTAGCATTATTATTTAATAAACTTTCATAAAAATTTACTTGTGATCCATTTTAAGTTTGATTGAGAATACATACACTACAAATTTGTAAGCGGCAAATATAATATATGAAACCAAAAAATGACATTTAAAAAAAAAAAATAATAATAATTAACACATTTTAAATTGTGTGTTCGAATTTCTCCACCTCAATTAATTTTGTTGAATTGAAAAAAAAAAAAAAATTATTCATAATGTGGCTTCTAGAGATTTGGGAAGCACTATCCTTTAATAGGATGTATTTAGATACAGAGTTTTTAAAATGAGCGATAATAAATATGATGGATTTTGACTAGTTAAAAAAAGTTTGATGAAGACAAAATTTTGTTTGGATTGAAAGTTTTATGAATGATTATGACAAAAAATTTCATTTGAATGAATAATTAAAAAACTCGTTTGAGATTAAAAGGTTATAAACAGTTTAAATAGAAATGATATTATATATAAAAAAATTTATAGGGTTTATGGAGATCTTAGGGATGCTTTTATAAATGAGGCCTTTTAAAGTTTTGTTGAAATTGTTTCATCTAAACGTGGAGTTAAACAAATTTTGAAAAAAAAGATAATGAGAATGAACAAGTAGAATAATTATCTTATTTATTTAGGATACCAACATACCAAAATGTCTCATATCAATAAAAGTATTATCTCCTCTTTATATATACAAGATATTTCTCTTATCTTAGCGGTGTGAGACAACTTTATTTACTCATTACTACATAATCAATATTTATTTATTTCATAGTTATTATTTATTTGTATTAAATTTATTCTCTTATAACTCTTTTTATTATTGTTATAACTATTTTTTAGTGTCATAAATATTACTATTTTTTCATCGTAATCATTATTTACAGTTCAAACATAAGTAATAATTCTCTAAAAATGGTTTCCGGCATTTTAAACACATGTAATAGTTATTTAATAGTTATTTATTTCACCACAAAAAAGATCATCACGTTTCATGTATTTTTCCTCACAATTTCATTCTCTCATATTAATTTAGACTTTTTGTTAACATGTTCTCATCCTAAATATGACTGAATTAAATTGTTAAAAAAAAAAATATATATATATATATATATAAACTTGGCTGTTTGTTGACAATAAGTCAAAAAAGAGTCTCAATCAGCATCAGCTCCCACTTTCTAGAAGACTAGAAGCAGCCTTATAAACAGTAGTTTTCCACTAACTTTTTTTTTTAATTTTAAATTTTTTTTTGAATTCAACGTAACTCTTCACAGTTCTTTTCTTTTTTTTTTCTTCTTCTTATTATTATTAAAATATCTTTTTTTATTAAAAAGATTTTTGTTTTTTTTAATATTTTTTATTTACTTATATTTGGTTTGTATGCTTACAAAATTTTAGTAGATGTATTTTTAATAAAACTTAAAATTAATAATAAGTTTATAGTTGATTTTATGGAAATTGTTTAAATAAAACTATATTTTTAATATTTATAAAATATAATCTGTTAAACTAAAGAAAATATTTCTATAAAGCTAAGCATTAGTTACTTAATTCTCATTATTTATTTATTTTTTATTTTTTAGTACAAGTTTGGGGAAGGGGGATTACAACTATCGATTCCAAGAATGGAATCCGTGATCCAGATAACCAATTGCATCATCGGCCCATTTGATACTTAATTCTCATCATTCATTTAGTTAAAATTTGAAAGTTAGAAAAGTTAACTTTAACATTAGAGACAAAATTGAATATTTTATTATTTTTAGTCATAAATTA
>JBBMKA010000026.1:11157909-11169802 GCA_037833695.1 Sechiopsis laciniata | reverse complement strand
AACTAAAATTTGTTTAGCTCCGATTGATACCAAAATTTGAAGAGTAAATATCAACATAAATTTATAATAAAACAAATTATCAGACAAGTTAACTTTAACATTAGAGACAAAATTGAATATTTTATGATTTTTAGTTACAAATTAAACTAAAATTTGTTTAGCTCCGATTGATACCAAAATTTGAAGAGTAAATATCAACATAAATTTATAATAAAACAAATGATCGGACAAATTTTAATTGAGTTTGGGGAATCAAAATTTTATTGGTTTTCTTTCAAGATAATATGAAATCTTGTAGTAGATGTAAGAAAGTCTTAACCATCAAAATTTTCAAATGAGCTTATTTGTTTTATTTTTGTGAGACAAATTAGTCAATCAATGAATATATATTATTAATATTATATTGTGTGTCGTTAGTATAATAATAACATAAAGTGGGTGTAACTTTCTAATTTCTTTTCATAAATAAAAACTTCTAAATTAATTATTGATTGCTAATTCATTTTGTTGTAGTTGATGTCGATTCAAGTTGTGGAATGTAGTCTTATTAATTAAATAGTTTTTTTTTTTTTTGTGTTTGCTCCTCTTATGTTGAGAATGGTTTTATATGTCTTTCAATTATAATTATTATGTTTAATGTATGATCCTTTATTTTTATTTTTTAAATAAAAATAAAAACAAAAACAAAAACATAAATTAAAAATTAGAAAAATAAGAAGTTTATTCGTGAATTAGTGACCTGACGCGTTTGCATATGCAAGCCAGGATGCCTGCTTTTTGTCTTTTCATTCTTTGAAGACCAACTTTATTTTATCTTTTTTTATTCAACTCTCTTTATATCTTTTCCAACAGTATTGGTGTTCTACAATTATTTATTTAAATTTTTAATTTTTTTTTAGATCTCACAATTGTTCTACGTTGAAAAGTGAGAGAGTCCAACATCAATATAAAATAGATATCAATTATTTCTTTTATTGTCAATTGATTTTAAGGTAGAACCACATATTTTCTAATATGGTATCAAAGCTCATGAAGTCCAAACGGGTATCGATCCAATAAAAATGAAATTGAGGAAGGAGAGGATAGAGGGTTTGGAAACAAGGTTTAAAAGGCAGTACACCTTGAGGTAATTCGAGATTTTCATGAAATGTGTATTTTTGGATTACTTTGTTCATTTTGTAGGAATGTGAGATATCCAATACCCGAATATCTAGAATGTTCATATGGAGGCATTTGACACCTTTGGATGCCTTTAAGAAACATGGGTTTCTAGGTTTTTAGGTAGAGGACATCCATTAAGGACATTTTGTCACTCACTCAATTTTGTATATTACACCTGCATTTTATCGATAATATATGTTAATTAATGCTTGGTTAAGCGTGTTTAGACATTAGATTGATATATATGAGCAAAATATATCAAACATATAAAAACATTCAATATGTCATCAAAATTAGTGTAAGTTAGATTAAAAAAAAAAAAAAAAAAAAAACTAGAGTTAATCGATATATAATTTTCCTTTTTTGAAAAACATTCGTATTTGAATTGAAGTTAAGAATCATAAATAATTATAAATAAATTAATTGAATAAACCTTAAAAAAAAACACTAAATTTATTTAAATACACAGTAATTAACTTAGTATGTTATATAAATTAGAATGATAATAAATTAATGTAACAAATTATATAAATATTATAATGATATTATTGGAAAATTAGATAAATTTACATAATCTCAATTTTGATTCCTACCAAACGAACACAGTTATTTAAATATTATCTAGTATTTGTAAAAAAATATTCCTACAAAATAAATATAGTGATTTAAAGATGCTAGACATCTAAGATTCTAGACATCTGAAATTTCAGTATTAAAATATTCCAATTATCGTGATTACCTCAAAGTTAACCGTCCTAAAAAAAATTGTTTGAATGAGAAGTCCTAAAAAAATCATGTTTAAACAATATTGTTTGAAAAACTATTGGTAAAAATACTTAATTTGAGAAAAGTTGTTTGGAAGAGGAATTAGGAAATTTAATTTGGAAAAGATTTGTTTCTAGGGGAAAGGTAATAAATTTAGGAGCTTTTTTCATAAATAGACTCTATTTGAAAAGTATTTGCAAATATAAGTATCTGCAAAAATACTAGCAAAACTAATATTTGTTTTAATACCTTATAAATTCCGAAAATAACGAATTACAACAATACTCTCAAATTATTGATTTTTCATTTGGGAAGGAAAATTTTAAAAAATGAACTTCGTCTCACATTCCAAACCAGAAACCGCAAATTTATGGGGTGAAAGTGGCAACAATACATTGTTAGAGGTACAGTTGTGATTTATATACAGTATAATTAGTAATGTACATGTTATTTGATTCTGGTAGCTTTGTTTATAAATAGACCGTATGAGCTATTGAATGTTAAATTTCGTTGATTGAAATCAGAACACGTTTGATAACCACACATTATTGAAATAACTTGGTATGTACGGTACAACCATAATATATCATGTACTATACTGTATTTTAAAACTTTGTGTTTTTTTTTTGTAAGTGTTTAATTTGCTGATATGGATACTTGTAGTGCGATTTAATATGTTTGCGACAACGAACAAGTAATTTTGAATGTACAAATTTTTGAACGTATAATACCGTATAATAAAACATTAGGAAATACCATACGTAATATTTATGAATTGATAGAGACTCGTATTGTTGGAACAATTTCACACAAAATTACTATTCAAAGTGAGATCAGTAGCAAATAAAAAAGGTCTCAGAGGTTACAAAATTGAAACTGAAAGCGTTCGGCATAAAAAAAGACTATAATGTAAAACCATCATTGGGTGAATGCGTTCCTCAATAGTTATGCGACGCTCTTCAGCTACTTCATGATTATGGTACACCTCATTTTCGTCCCACTTACCACTTTGTGCAATACAGATTGGGATGCTTGCTGAACCTATAAGGAAAAGTTGTATAGTATTACAAAAATGTCCAAACAGTACTGTACTAAATTATAAGTCGATAATATACACGTATAAACAATACCATATTGCGGAATGGAAATGTGATGAATAGTAATATGAGTACGAAAAATGTATTAGACATGAATAGAATGAATAATAAACCATAAATGTACAATGTAATTTATACAGTATGTAAAATGAAATAATGAAACACATAGAGTTTTGTATAGTTTATACAGTAATATAACAGTACATGGCAAACTACTGTATTAATGATATTGTACAATCTGAAGCCGTAAATAAAACTGTAAAATATATGAAAAAACAGGATGGATTTAATATGAAAAGAATGCACAGTAATGGTGTTAGATTTAGCAGTATTAGAAAAATGAAAGGAATAAAGACAAAGACATGTCAGATCGAAAATAGGAGAAAATGAACCGTACAACGTTGATAAATTAGAGGGATTTAAGGAACAAAAAAAAAAAAAAAAAACAATGGTCGGATGATTGCGATGAAAGGATTGAATGAAGCTACTGTCTAGACGGAAGAATTAATGTTTGCGATATAACAAAACTATAGTCTGGTCAGAAAACAGTGGTCGATGTAAGACGGAATTCAGGTTGCCGGAATTTATGGAGGATGAAGATGGAGGAAATGAATCGACGAAGGGCCTTGAAAGAAGAAACCCGACGTTAATGGAATAGGAATGTAGAGGTGAGAGAATTAAATAAATCAATTACAAATTTGTAACATTAATTTGTCAATTATTAATGGAATAAACAATACTGTATATCCGAAATGAAAATGTAATATAAACAGTATGTGTATGGAAGATATATTGGTTAAGAATATAATGAATAATTAAAATGCAAAGTATTGTATGAGTAATATAGTATGTAGACTGAAATATGTGTACATATAGAGTACTGTGTAGACTAAACAGTCTTGTAACAAAACATGGAATACTACTGTGTTAATGGTATTTCGAATCTGATGTCGTTTATAACATTGTATGCCATATGAGTAATAAGATGAATTTTTTTATAAATAGTGCACAATAATGGTGTTAGGTTTATTGGTATTGGAAAGTAGAAAGGAATTAAAGACATACCATACTACCGTCTGAGACATATCGGATCGAGATTTGGGGAGAATGAACAGTAAAATGTTGATGAAATGTGCAGGGATTTCCTGAACAATAAACGGACATGAAACTTTGAATGATTGTGATGTATGACACTACTGTCTGGACGGAGGAAGCTTTGATGGAAGGCAAGTACTGTCTGGTCAGGAAACAGTGGTCACCGATAAGTTTTCAAGTCGTTGGAAATGGAGAATGACGATATTGAAATGAAACAGGGAAAGAGCTCGGAGGATGAGAAAAAAAAAACTTAACTCTAACGTTGGAAATAAGGAATAAAGAGGTGAGAGAAATGAAGGAATTAATTAAAAATCCGACCAATTAATTCTTCATTAAGATGGTATGTATGAAGAAGGAAGTTTTGAATTTGACATTAATTACTTATGAAAAATATAAAGATGACATTTCGAATTTGAAATGAAATCAATTAATGTATTAAAGGGCAAAATGAGATTTTTTAAAAAATTAATTCGAAATTTAAAAACAAAAATTAAGAATGCAAAAAAAAAGTTGACCACCTATTTTTGTAAATATTTTTTTAAATGGTCTATTTAGTATCATTTCCCTAAATTTAATTCTCGACTCTTCTTATTAACTTTATATTTTTATTTTTGTGAAAAGGAGCATAACTAAAATAATAATAATAATAAATAATAAATTGAATATCCCCACTTTCAATGTTGGTGATTAAAAAAAAAGTTATTTTATTTATAAACATCCAAATGTAATTGTAGTCCATCCACCTCTCATAAACCCTTGAATTGATACTTATCGTTAGTTTGAAGTGAATTTTTATTAAATTTCACGAAATAAAAATAACATTTTGTAAATATTTTTCAAAATTTTATGAAGAGAATGCTAATAAAATAGTATTTTATTTTTGAAAAATCAATAACTAATGATAAAGACTAGTTTTAAGGTCTATTGAAAGCATGAACTACATTCGAAATTACATTAAACTAAAATAATTAATAAAACAAGCTCTCAACTATGGGGAAATATAATAATATTTTTTTATTTTAAAAATAAAAGAATATAGTAAAAGAAAAAACAATATCAACTAAATTTATTTATTTATTTAGTTTTTTGAAATGAATCATTTTCATATTCAATTTCTATCGATAATACAAGTATATGAAAAATTACTTTTTCAAAAAAAGAAAGTATACATAAATGTTTAGGTTTTATAATTTTTTTTCAAAAGAAAAATTAGAAAATGTACAAATTACTTAAATATTATGAGTTTCGTACCTTCATTATTTTTATTTTTTTTTATTATTATTTTTTAGTACGGTGCCCAAGTCCATATTATTGGCTACACATATCCTCCATTAGGCATTGGGCTATTTGTTCACATGAATGCGATGATAGTAGTATATCATATTTTATTTTATAAATAAAATTATTTTAAAACAATTATTTGTGTAGCACCAAATAATGACACATATGTTAAGACATGTCTTTGGCTCACCTACTATTCTTCGCTATTAATTTACTTAGTTTAGTGAACTTAGTAATAGTTTTCTGTCTTTTTCTCCTATTAATTATCTGGTTTATCCTTTAACTTTCCTTCTATTATAAATAAGGTGTTCTATCATCTATTATAGTGTTGAGAAAACTATCAATCTAAAGTGAATATAGAAGTAGTTCTCGTGCATTCATTTATTTTCTATTCTCGTTCATTATATATATACATGTTATTTAATTTAGTAGCCCTAGTATATGAACATTCAATATAGAGGGCGACAGGAAAAGTTGGCTTGAAATGAGCCTATCAAAAGCCCAATATTTACGATCAGTCCATCATAGATTGGGCCAAACCAAAATTGTTTTGTAAGGCCCAAATGAAAATAGAAAGGGAAATTTATATATATATATATATATATATATGGAAAATGGCTTAATTTAGTAAAAAAATAGAGGTCATGACTTTTTTGTATTGGACTTTAAATTCATGACTAAAAAAAAAATCGGGTAAAAGAGATGAATGTTTTCATCCCCAAAGTACCTTTAAACATATTTTTCAATTTAGCTGTTTCACGAAAAAAAAAATCAAAATTTCCCTAAATCTAAGCCTAACAAATTTTCGCCTAAATCTAAGCATAACTAATTTGATAATATTTCAAATTTAAAATACTAATAATAGTCAACAAATCCCTAAGATTTAGGAAGTGGACTAAAAAATAAAATGAAAACCACGAATCAAAGTTGTCGATCATGATGTACAGTGGATGTACAAACATAGTGCATGCTGATAAATTGTAGGGACTACATATGCGGTGCATAATTTCAAAAAACAGAAGTAGTGTCAGGAGTGATAGAAGACACATGGACATATTCAGGGGGCAAACGAACAATGTATTATAATGAATCAATTCATACTTATATACACATTCCAAGCAAGATTAACAACTATAATACAATAAGAATGGATAAACACATAACATAAATGAGATTTCAGTCTTACATTGGATGACTAGGCAAAGTTTCTATCCTTCGCACGTTACGTGACTGATTCGTCGCATGTGGTTAAATCATGATGTACAATGGATGTACAAACATAGCGTACATTAATAAGTTGTAAGGTCTACATATGCGGTGCATAATTTTGGATTTGTCGCATTTTAAGTCACTTGAACTCAATGTTGATCTTATCTTTGAAGATAAACTTGTGCCAACAATGTCTAAAATATGCATAAACTAAAAAAAATAAAAAATAAAAAATAATGTTATTCACAAAATATATAAATAGGCAATATAACCAGCATATGCACCCTTATTATAGCATGATATGTACAAAATATATGTCAACAATGTCTAAGTTATGAAAAAAAAAAAAAACAACGTTACTCACATAATATATACAAGTGACAACACTAACGTAACTAACATATGCGTCAATACTTTGTACAGAATAAGTGCCAATAGTAACTAACATAGGATATGTACAGAATATGTGCAACCAATTTCTAACATATGCGAAATAAAAAAAAATAAAATAAAGGAAAATATAATCCCTACAAAGTAGAGATTCTATTAAGTATAAAATACGTGCCAACCATGTCAAACATATGCAAAAAAAGAAGAAAAAAAATAATAACAAAATCCCAATAAAGTAGGAATTCGATTTTAGATGTTAATATCTTTAAAAACCAGAGCCATTTGAGAGATTTGTAAACTTACGCTGGAAAAAATGTCGAAGCACCAAAAGGGATTTAAAAGTTTATACTAGAAACGTTTATATCTTCAGAAACGTGGCTCAAATGTCGGTCCCTTTCGAAGTCTTAAGAATCGGAGCCCAACGAATTGCATGCATTTCTCTTGCGGTCGAATTTTTCAACTCGGGGCTATCATCAATCTTAAATACATGGGTGGAAAGTTTTCGCGGGGGTTGTTCAAAGGGAAGAAAGAATCAAAATGAACTTTTCATTTTCTTCAAAAATGGATATTTAAGGTGCTCATAAAACTCAAGCTCGGGTACTATTCCCAACCATTTTTTAATTTATATTTAACCAAACTTACAATAATCACACCGACCAACGAGAGTATGTACGACTTATGAGAAAGAGATGTATAGCTATATTCGTGAATGTTAAGAACAAAATTTCTAAATTACGTATAAATTTTTAAAATTTTCAAAATCCCTAATTTCATGGTATTTTATAATTATTGATTTAATTATGTTTGACTAACGTTTTTAGAATTAGTTAGATTGTTTTAGATTTTTCTAAATTCAAAAAGATAGTCACAAATAATTTATTTAAAATAAATTTAAAAGAAATTTTATGAAATATAGGAGGGGTACAATTGTAAACTATTTTCCATGTTAAAAATTAATTAAAATTTAGAAATTAAATAAAAAACATAAATTTAAAGTCTAAAGATCTTTAGTCACGTCTCTAATTAATTTCTAAATTCTAACAATTTCCCTAGTTGACTATTTCAAATATCATTTTACATCGTGTCTATGTTTTTCGAAAAAGTGAGAACGTTGAAAATTCTAGAACTACCCTTTTAAACAGAATGGTTGGTGGCACGCTGGTTAATAATTTATTTCAACTCTATGATTATGGATCTAATTTACAAAATTAATATTTGACTCTCATCTTGTTTGAGATAAATAATACCCCTTTACGTATAGTTTTGGTCCTTTTCTCAATTTTAAAGTACCAACTGTTTTAAATCCCTAAAATCAGGCCACCACGATTTGTTACTAAGTACTCTCTTCTTCATGTGATGTTTTTTTTTTTTTTTTTTTTTTGAAATTGTGATGTATTTAGTTTTAGTTTTCACATTTGCCATTATCAATAAAACGTCTCAATTTTCATGCTACTATTGAAGTGTTTGAGGCTAATATATTTCCATGAATATCGAAAAAGTTACACATGGTAAACTTCTTATATAATACATTAAACTATAAAACAAATTCGAGAACTTTGGGGCTTCACTCTTTCTTAAACTCAAGGAAAATTGATTCGTTCCTAGATTACGGTATTGAGATACATTGGAGGAACATAAACATAATTAAGAGTGTTTAAAAATTAATGTCATGAATATCAAGGAAAGTATACCTTTAAAATTCAAATTTTCATCGAACTGCATCATCCTTTGAGAACGAACGATTGCAATATATGACTATAAATAGAGATTTTTTTAGAAAACATGGAAATTAGATCCCATGCTTTAGTTTGTTTATTTTATAAATGCTTTGTTTTTCAATAAATATTTTGTTGGTTGTTTTGGACTGATGGGTATGTATTGTTATGCTCATTTGGTGAGCTTGTTGATAATTAAAAGTATATGATGTACATTAGGGAGTCGTTTGTTTCGTGTTGGGAGAAGGTTTACCCCCTCGTGAGTATTCATCTATCTTATAAATATTAAGAGATATTTTCACTTTATTAATGTAGGATCCTCAACATGTCTTCTCAAGATGGTATCATTTTTGGACTCACCAATCTTAAATCAAATCTCAATTTCATTTTTATTGAATCAAATACCAATTTGAGTTTCATGGGCTTTGTTATCATATTAAATAGTGTTAAGTATTCATCTTAAAAACCAAAGTTTCATTAAAGAAGTAGTGTACCTATCTTATAAATACTAGAAAACATTCTCATCTTATCAATGTGAGATCCTCAACAAGATGGATATCAAATTATCCCCAAAAACTATCGAGAAAATCCCGAGTTAAAAGTGATGATAGATTATGGGACTTTTCAATTGGAGTCTTGTTACTTCATCTCAATAAAGACCATGGTAAAAAAGACTGATTTTTCTAATAGGTTGGAATCTTATCTTTATGAGTGGTCTCCCACTTTGCCTTGTAGAGAATAACCAATGTCTTATTCTTTGTTTGGGAGATTTTGGTGTAGTGGTTTATAGTTGTTTAATGAATTGTAGCTATGTTTTTGTTTGCCCCTACAAATAATTTGGACATAACTTAAGATTTTCAAATCTCTTCTAAGTTTGTATCATATGAAAAGTTTAATTGAGGAAAATAGATTGATCAATAGAAAAAGTTAAAAATGTGAGAGAAAGAGAGAGAAAGAGTGGTAGCTCTCCGCAATCTATGAAAGAAGAGACAAAAGCGATTGCCCTCGAGGACCATGCGGAGATTCCTTTTACAAAAATAAAATAAAATAAAAAACAAAAAACTATATATATAGTTTTTGAGATTCCAAAAAAAAAAAAAAACTCATTTCAAATCATTAATTTATGATTACTCAAAATAATTATTCATTTGATTCATTTTTAATCTCTGATTTTTAATTTCTCAAAATAGCTCATTTCTAATCGTTTTTTTTTTTTTTAAACTTCTCAAAATAACTACCTACTTTAAATCCACATTCAAACAAGATATTAAATCTAACTCTTCTACAAAAAAAAAAAAACATCCAAATGAGTTTTTAGGTATAAACTCTTTATTTTTAACTATTTAAACTAACTCCTCATCCTTATCTAAAAAAAAAAGAAAATTCCTCATCTAAAATCTCATCCAAACACATCCACCAAGTTTTATTATTACAAAAATTACACACCTAACTTTAAATTAATTAATGAAGTAGTTGAAAAATAAATAAATGACTTAATAAAACATTCTGTTGTAAAAAAATATTAAATAAAATCGCAATAACGCACTAAAGCATTCAATTGGCTAAAGCCAAGAATTTAGGCAACCTTTTTTTGACATCTCTTATCAAGGAAGACTAAGCACAATCATCATCATATTTAAAATATGCTTACTAACTTGCTTTTTATCAAGTAAAGATGACCCATAAGAGATAATTAAAAAAAATGGCTAGATTTAAATTTTAGTCCTTAAGGTAGGAGTGTCTTTTCATCATTGTTTTTTCATTTTGAAAGAACCCATATATTAACCACAAAGCAACAAGAACAGAGGTCAAAGTTCGAAACCACACCCGCAGAGGAAGATGGTCGAGCAACCCCAAATCGAGGGGGTTGGCCAGGGGAGCTAGAATTAAAAGATATAATAAAACTAACCATTAAATGTATATGCACGTATGATTTATATATAATAGGGGTTTCAGATATATATTAAAAAAATGGATCTAGTAGAAAGACAAAAAAAAAAATCATGAATTTGAGAAGTTCAATCAGTACAATAGATAGTTTTTAATTAGCGTACATATACACTTCAATCAATATCATAAATAGTTTTCAATCAATGCTACAAACAATTTTCAATCGATATAATCTTCATCAGTGTCACAGATAGTCTTAAATATGGAAAAAAAAAAACCCCAAAAAATTTGTTTTGGATGAAATATTTCTAAATAAGTGTTATATTTAAAATTGATAATAAAAAAGCCTAAAGTAAATGTCATATATATTATTTATTTGTGTGTGTGAGAGACCAGAGTTTGATTCTCATATCTTCATAACTTTCTTTGGAAAAGAGATGCACAGCAAATCTTTGGTAATGGAATATTTTTCTTCTTGACACAATGGAGGGAAGGAATCTCAACTTTGGTTTCTTTAAAAATACTTTAACATGAAAAAAGAAAATGAGAAGAAAAAAAAGATACGTATAATGCATTTAGATACTGGGTTTTCCCACAACTTAAAAGTGAAAAAAAAAAAAAAATTCAAAGACATAAATTTATAGTGGCACCCAACTGATGAAGTCTTTAGAAATAAAGAACATTTCCTTTATTTCACCTTTCACCGTTGATTTTTACCTTTTATTTTCAATGTGAAAAAAGTCTAATTTATAGTTCTCAAAGTTTGGTACAACAATATTTAAGGTTAAAAATTTTAATCTGTCAAACATACAAACCAATTATCATTAGATTTAATCGATTTTAGCTATAGTTCAAGAAGGGTGACAATGAAATTAAATTATCTTTTTAAGTGGCTTTTTTTTTTTTTTTTTTTTGATTTCGACAATTTGAGAGTAAGAAGATTCGAATCCATGACCTTTTAATTATTGGATGCACTAATGCCGTTGAACTATTGCTTTTATTGACTTTTAATCTTGTTGGCTTTTAAGTGACTTTGTAGGTCATAAAGATTTATGTAATATTTTATATCTAGCGTGTTTGGTAATAACAATAATTTAAAAAAAAAAAAAAAAAAAAACACGATCGAAACAAGAAAATTAGTTTGAACTTGAAGTATATTTGAATAATGACAAATGTTGATTATACAAAATTCTTTATGGGTAATGATCACTTTAAAGCATTTAGCAGTAGTTTGATAAGTTTTGAATCAATTTTGATGCAAAGTAATCAAACATGTAATTGAAATCATAA
>JBBMKA010000026.1:11132207-11157809 GCA_037833695.1 Sechiopsis laciniata | reverse complement strand
GTGTTTCAAAGAAGGGTTATCCTGACGTAGGTCTGCTTATGACCTAGATCAACTTAAGTTAAATGGAATCTCTATCTGTCCTGCTTTTGCTTAAAGAATAAAATATGAAACTTCATACACCTTAAAGTTGTTCATAACATAGAATGAAAGATAATTTTTTTTGAGGTCATGATAATGCCTAGCATTGAATAGACTGGGTATTCACCTTATCAATAAAATAAAAATAAAAATGCCCTCTACATACGAAATGAAGGATTGCCAAGTTTAAGTTACTTTGACCACTATTTTACTTTAATTCAAACTTCCTAAACACATATCCTATAAATATGATTTTAACTTTTCACTTCAAACTCAAGAACTTAGTACACTCACGATATTCGTATATGATATAAGAGTTACTTCTCTTATTACTAATTAATTTTAAAATAAAAATATTCAAATAAAATATCAAAATCCATAAAGCCGAAAAGAGTATTTAATAAAAAAAAAAAAAAAATACAAACCCATACAAGAACGATAAATCTAAAGATGTATCATCTTGAAGTGGTATGTTGAATATTTCACATTAAAAAGATGACAAGTACACAATATTTATAAGACAAATTAAATAATTTGTCAATTGAATTTGAAATGAAGTTTCATATCATATTCCCTTGTGCTCCAAACAACACCAGTTATTTAAAATCATAGCCGAATTGGTGAGATGTGTTTAAATTTGTTGGTACATATAAGTATCAATAAATCAAAATCTAAAAAAAAATGTTCGATATCACTTTTTTTGCCACCTAATAACCTAACTAAACATAATTTGAATTAATACTTTTGTATATTTCTTGTATTAAAAAAAATGTATATGTGTTTATGTAAAGGATAATTATCTAATATTTTACTTTCATAGGATAAATCCTCAACTCAAACAAGGGTGAAATAATTGTTGTAAAAAAATATTTTGTTAAAATTACTAATGATTTTTTTTAATAGTTTCAGTAAAAAAATTCAACTTATAACTAACCATTTATAATCTTCTTTTTTTTTTCTCAAAATTTTTTTAATCTTTCTTTAGACTTATGGATAGAACTAAAAAATTTCTACAATACCAATCTTACCATATGGGTTCGTTTAAATATTTGTTTCAGTCGGATCTTTAAATATCAATTTGGATATTAATTATTTAGTAAAGAAAAGTGAGAATTTAAGCCAAATTTGATAACTATTTTGTGTTTTAGTTTTTGAAATTTAAGTCTAAAACAACCATTTACAATATGATTTTCCTTACTAGCATATTTAATGCTTACTTATATTTTTATAAATCAAACCAAAATTTAAAAATAAAAAAAGTTGTTTCAAAAAACATTTTGTTTTAAAAATTTGATTAATATTTAAGTACTTTCTTACAAAAATACAGATACATTGTAAGAAAGATAAAACAAAACATATTGTAAGAAATTTGAGTAAAAATAAGTTTAAATTTAAAAAAAAAAAAAAAAAAAAAAAAAACTGCTTGAGCTTTTACCTTCCTTTGATGATTTGATATTTGAACTCTAAATATACATACATCTACAAGATTTATGTATTGAAGTTGATAGCAACAAGAACATAGCTCAACTGGTCTAAAATGTTTTATATTAAAAGGTCGAGAGTTCAATCCTTTGAACTGGAAATGTATTAAGATGGAATTTACTTTTCCTTGCCTATGAACATTTCTTTCAAACATGTGTTTATGCTTGGTTTTAATTAAAAAAAAAACATGACATTACACCTTTTTTTATGTAAAATTTATAATTTACAGTAAAAAAAACATCAAAGTTTACCGAAACTGACATAAATTAAACAGTAAGCTTACAAGATTAATCCAAAAACCTATAAAAAAAAAAAAATTGGTTGGAGAGTAGTACCTTTTATGTCGGGCTTGTGGTCCCCCGCTTAATATTTTGAATTAAAAAAAAATAATAATAAAATAAATAAATAAATAAAACTCAATAAAAAATTGTTTCTTTACGAGATAGTCCTTACAATTGAATTCATAACTTCTTGCATCTCCAAAGCTTTATTACTAGACTAGCTCAAGCTCATAATGGTTAATAATAATAAGAGAAGAAGTGGTAAACAAGTTATTGAAAACTTTTTCAAGGCCCTTATGGCTAGGCTATCCATGTAAGGGTAATCAAACAACCAGAATCCAAATGCTCATTCCTTACCATTTAGTTAAGCTAGCCTAAGATAAGTTAAAAAAAAAAAAAATAATAAAAAATTAAAAAAAAAAGAAAAAAAAAAGAGGAACATCCCTTTTCCACCTCACAAACTGAGATTAAAAAAAGAAACAAAATAGAAAGGGAAAAAGAAATATTGTAAACTGAGAGGAACAGAACAGGGAACAGCAGAAGGAGAATCTTCAAAGAGTCAGTCTCATAGTCAAAAAGAAAACTCTTTTCTCTTCACATTAACTACTTTACGTCGCTACATTATCCAAACTAAATATCTTCTATTATTTATACCACCCAATCATCTAAGGGATTACTTTGGGGCTGTTTGGATTTGTACGAGTGATTAGAATGAGTCAATAAAATGAGGAGTTATTTTGAACGATTAAAAATTGAAATGTGTATGATAGCTTGTTTGGATGGAATTTTTTTTTTATGGAAGAGTTAGAGACAATAACTCGTTTGGATGAGGATTTTGGTAGAGCAGGTGCATGGAAAAATTCGTTTGGATGGAGATTTTGGAGGAGTTGTATGTTGAGTGGTTTAAAAATGAGTGATCGATTGATTTAAAATGAGTGGTTAAAATGAGTAATTGTTTTGAGTGATTACAATAACTCGTTTGGATGGAGTTTTTTGAAGAGTAATTGTACTAGCTCATTTGTAATAGCTCGTTGAAAACCGCATAACAAACACCCACTTTAGAGCCTAAACATCTGTTTTAATGACTTTCAGACAACAATCATGAACTGGCTTAGTGGTCTAGGATAATGATAGGTTCAATCCAAGATAATCACTTACTTAGAAATTAATTTTTTATAGATTTCTTTAACATATAAATGTTGTAGGGTTAAGTAATATATCTCGTAACAATAGTTGAGATGCGCGCAAACTGACCCAGCTAGTCATGGATATTAAAAAAAACAAAAAATATATTCATAAGGGACAAAAAAAGGTCTGAAAATTTGTTTTTGGGTAACAAAATAATAAACTCTGTTTGTCGCGAAGACCGAAATGAAGCTAAACTAAGCATAGTTTAACCGTTTAGGACATTATAATCTCGATCGAAAGATTAGAGCTTCGAATTCTCTCACACACACCCATTGTTGAAAGAGAACATCTATGTGAAATAAACCCATTTCCTCCAAAAAAGTGAACTGGATACAACTTTCTTCCTCGAGAACCAAAGATTCTCTCTCTCCCCCTCTTTCTATTTCTCTCTCTAAATGAATCCCCAAAAGTCTATGACAATGATTATATTGGCACAGGAGCAGAATTGAGAATGCTTTTGAGGGTAACATGGAAGAAAAATGAAGAGAAACAGTTGAGAGTTTTCCACTCAAACAACAAAAACATTTGCAGGGAAATTTCTAAGCCTGAAGAGAGAGTGAGTAAGGGAGAGTGAGAGAGCGTACCATTTTTGCTCTCCAAAATGCTGGCCGGAACCTGCATTGTGCTGCTAGCTTTCCTGCTACCCTCCCTCTTGCCACTCGGTGCCGGTGCCTCTGCGGCTGCGGCTCTGAACATAACTCTCCCCGGCCAGCATCCAAGCCCTGAACTGGTTGCTCAAGAAGTTCACAGGTCCATCATCTTTCCATTTCAGATTCAAGAATGTTGTTTTAAGTTTTAACACCAATATGTTCTTGGCTTGGTTCTCACTCTAACTGTCTGCATTTTGAAACTTTTAACCACATTGTCGATTTTCTGTACTTTTTTGGCCCATTTTAAGATTTTTATGCATCTTTTTGTAGGATTTCATGAATTAGATGTACAAAAATCAAGTTTAGAAACAGGTCTTTTTGTTACTATATGTTCTTGGTTGCTCTCTTTTCTTGCCCTTGTTTAGTGTTTTGGTTCTTTCTGTGTATCTCTACATTCTTCAGTTTTAAGTTTTGGTTGACTGACCACATAATTATGCCATTCCAATCTAAAACTTATGCTTAAATCTTACTCTTCCACTCTTCCTTTGTCTAGTAACTATTATGTTTCTGACCCATTCTACGAACTTTTAGCTACATTGTTGGGGTTCTTCACAAATGTAATCATTTTTTAAATCTTGAACCACTCTTTTTTACAGATTTAGTAATCATAAGAAAAAGAACAATGCTGCTTAAATCTACTGTTTGAACTGCTAATCCTCCTCTGTTTATGTATTTTTGCATCTTGAAAATCCCATTCCATCCTGAGTTTTCCTTCTCTTTATCTTAATCATGCACTGTTCTTCCTTAAATTTAGGCATTTTAAAAGAACTGTACAATACTATAATCCTTCTCTTACACTACAGTTCTTGGCTACTGTTTTTTGGACAGCACTGAAAAATTTCTATGTTTTCTCTACCAGCATTCTTCGTCTATCCTTCTATAAGATCATTTATCAAAATTGAAGATATAAATTGTCAGATTCAACCATTTATAAGGCTAAAATGTAGCTTAAACCATCTAGGTTTAACGTTAAGTTGCTTGAATCTCTAAAATTCTAAAAGGAAACTGTCCCCAAGAGGTGGCGCGGTGGTCGAAGGCTTGAGAGGTGTGGTACCCTCAAAGTCACAAGCTCGAGACTGACTATGACATTAATTTGTAGACACATCCCGTGCTCACCTCCTTCGATATCTCCCACTATCTGGCCTAGGGACAGACGTGGTTACCCCGGTTATACTAGAGTGAAGCTCCATTTTCCCAAGTTTGAAAAAACAAAAAAAATCATACACTGCTCTTAGACTTACAGTTCTTGGCTACTCTGTTTTATGGCTAGCGCTGAAATTCTCAAAGTTTTCACAACAAGCATTCTTCATCTATCCTTCTTTAAGAAAATTTATCAAAATTGAAGGTATAAATTATCAGATTCAACAATTTCTAGGGCTAAAATGCAGCTCATACCATCAAGGTTTAACGTTCAGTTCCTTGAATCTCTAAAATTCTGAAAGGAAATTGTCCCCCAAGTAGTGGCACGGTGGTCGACAGCTTGGAAGGTGGGCTCTCTTCAACGTCACAAGTTCGAGACTTACTGTAGTTTACTTTGTAGACACCTCCCGTATCTCTATACGTTTCAAGTTTGCCAGGCACCAAATATAGTGGAGTGAGCTTCGATTTCCTAATTTCCAAAAAAAAATCACACACTGTTCTAACACTTACAATTATGGCCAGCACTAAAAATCTCTAAGTTTTCACTACCAGCATTCTTCATCTATCCATTTTTAAGATCATTTATCAAAATCGAAGCCATAAATTGTCAGATTCAACCATTTCTAGGGCTAAAATGCAGCTCATACAACCTAGGTTTAACATAAAGTTCCTCAAATCTCAAAAACTCGGAAACTAAATCGTTACCTGTTGCAGGAAAGTAAACGCTTCCATAACAAGAAGGCAACAGCTCCAAATCTCACAGAACGACGAATCATCATCATCATCATCCTGCTACACCGGAAATCCGATCGACGATTGCTGGAAATGCGATCCAAACTGGCCGAACAACCGGCAACGCCTGGCCGATTGCGCGATCGGATTCGGCCAGTACGCTGTCGGCGGCAAGAACGGCGAGTTCTACATCGTCACAGACGATTCCGACGACGATCCAGTCAATCCAAAGCCAGGAACGTTACGATACGCCGTGATTCAAACACAGCCGCTCTGGATCGTGTTTCCGGCCAATATGCTCATCAAACTCTCGCAGGAACTCATCTTCAACAGCTACAAAACCCTAGATGGTCGCGGCGCTAATGTCCACATCGTCGGCGGTGGATGCATTACTTTGCAGTATATAAGCAATATCATCATACACAATATACATATCCACCATTGTCATCCATCAGGTATTACCAAATCCTAAACCCTAACTCTGGCTTAATTAGAGATGTTCATTCTTCTCCTCTGCTACTTCTTGCAAAGAGTGTCCATTGTTTGGTTTGAGTTGGGAAATTTTTTTGGACAACACAAAATTTTTTGGTTTGTTAATCCACCATCCTCTCCAATCTTAAATTTTTTTTAAATTGATTTGGATTCTCAAAGTTGTGTGGATCATGAATTGATAGTTTGTAAATGTGTAACAACTTAAAGCAAAGATTACTTTTATCTTATAAATTCAACCAAACCCGTAATCTACACAACTCATCTAAAATTTTAAAATTATAACCCAACTCGATTCAATTTAAAGAAAGTTATAACTCAATTCAATCTAAAGAAAGTTGTAACTCAATTCAACTCAAATAAAGTTATAATTCAACTCAACCCTTGAATTCTCGTTTAAGTGGAGGAAGGAATAAGTAAGTGGAGGAAAAATTTCCTCATTCCTTGTCCTTTTTATATTTATTTTATTTTATTTTTAATATATATACATAAAATTATGAACATCTTCCAACTAAATTCAATATTTGGTTAAAAGTTAATAAATATTTATGATTAATTGCTAACTCATGGTTTTAAGAAACCTTTAAAAGTTAACTATTTAACTATTTTAAAATGGAAAATTGCGGTGGATAGTCCAATTTCACAAAATAATTGTAGATCTAGGCAAAATTTGAAAATATTTGTATTCATAGTCAAATACACGGTATAATTTAGGATATTAATATTTGTATTATTAATACAATATTATATGTTATTAGTAAATACTGTATTATATATTAATTATACTGTATAATTATGTATCGTATGATTTTTTGTCTAGTATTGTAAATATTTTTCCAATTTGGTCTTAAAATTTATTGTGTAAGTTTTATGGGGAGGAAAATGAAAAAGAGTGATAGAGATGGGACGCTAAAGTCATCTAGTCATCGTCCGGCTCCGTGGACATTTCTAACTTTATGTTGGACGAAATGGATGGATATGAAAGTCCTAGTGGTGATTGTGCAGGCAACACGATGATCCGATCGAGTCCGACGCATTTCGGTTACCGAACGAAATCGGACGGGGACGGAATATCGATCTTCGGATCGAAGGACATATGGATTGACCATTGTTCGCTGTCGCATTGCAAGGATGGGCTGATTGATGCAGTGATGGGATCCACCGGAATCACCATTTCAAATAACTATTTCTCACATCACGATGAGGTTATGCTGTTGGGTCACAGCGATAGCTACGCGCCGGACTCCGGGATGCAGGTGAGCTTTTTCATTTTTTGCTTACTTTACACATACCTTGATATTTTTTGAATATTAAAGAAATAAAGTGTTTTTTTTTATTATTTTAAATACATAAAGTGTTTAAACAAGTTTTTTTTTTTTTTAAAAAAAATTTATTTAAACGTGGTTAATTGAAAAAATATGTTTGTTATTATTATTATTTAAAATGACTGTCATAAGAATAGTTTTTTTTTTTTGACACAACTATATTAGAGAAAGAGATCCAAACATGTAACCTCAAAGTTACTAAATTGTATAAGATGTTGTTAGATCTCTGTTGTTGGGAGAAAATAATTATTGGTATTTATATGGGTTTTTTGATGAATTTTTATTTTTGTTAAAATACCATTTAGTTCCTTAGATTTTTAAATGTCTAATTTTGGTCTATCAACTTTGCTATTTATTCAATTTTAGTTTCTAACTTTTAAATGTTCAAATTTAGACTCTGGACTATCAAAAAAGTTTTAAAAAATAGTCCTTTTAGTCAAATGATTTTTTCTCACAACTAAATGATTTTTTTCTCTCTTTCGTCTTTCATCGTTTCTTTTTCTAGAAATTTTACCTCTCTTCTCCTCTTTCCATTTTTTCTTCCTTCATTCTCTTTCTTTTTCTTTTTGGTTCCATGATAGATTATGAAGTTTGAAAACAAAAGTGACAAATCAAAGTAAAAAAATAATTATTTAAGAAAATTGTGTCATATTAAACAATTTGATGAGATGGATTGAAGAGAGAATAAGAGGTAAAAAAAAGAAAGAAAAGAAAGAGGATTAGAGAGGTGGATTTAAGAGTGATAAAACTTCTAGAAAGAGAAATGATGAAAGATGGAAGAGGGAGAAAATAATTTAATAGTAAGAAAAAAATCATTTGACTTCAAGGATTATTTTACAACTTTTTTGATACTTCAAGGACCAAATTTAAACATTTGAAAGTCAATGAATCAAAATTGGACAATTAATAAAGTCGAGAGACCAAAATAGTATTTTAACCTTTATTTTTTTAGATCGGTTGTTTCATGGTTTCAAATGAAAATAATATATACAAACAATAATAATGTTTTGTCAACAAATGAAATGATAAAAACGTTTTTCTTTTAATATTTTAAATATGTAGAGATGATTGGAATCTTTGACTATCTTTAACGGCCATGAATTGACCGTTTTTGTTAATAAAGTTTTGTGAAGTAAAATGTTATGAGTTTAAACTATGATAATTACAATATTGTAAATTTTGATGTTTGGTAAAAATAGTTAAATTGTGTAAGTTAGACCACACAATCACACATATATATTAAAGAAAACTATGTTTTTGTTAGATTTTTAATTTTTTTTTTTTTTTTAATTATATATATTTTCATGCTACATCCTATGTTTAGATTGAGAGTACCAAAAAGACTAGTTATATCAAATTAAAGTGAGTTTGAGTGTACATGCATCATGCCATTAGAAATTTTTAAGTTCAAGTTTCCTACTCTAAATATTATTTTGCTGAAATATATACCAGAGCATCATTACAAAGACTAAAATTAGTAATTTTGAAAGTTAAACCAAATTGACAAATATTAAAGTGAAATATAATCCCAATATATGCACTTCATAACATTGGACTCCTAACAACCATATGATTTACACACAACAAAATTGCTCCTTTTTAAATCGAATTTATAAGTTACACATTGTATAATAAATTCCTATAACTCAAATGTAATCCAATTATTATTTTGGAAATGTCGAACTTGTGATAAACTAAACAAACATGAAAATGATGAATGAATGAAATTCAAGGTAACAATAGCATTCAACCACTTTGGAGAGAAGCTAGTACAAAGAATGCCTCGTTGCAGACTAGGCTACATCCACGTGGTCAACAACGACTTCACCCAATGGGAAATGTACGCAATCGGCGGCTCCGGCAACCCCACAATCAACAGCCAAGGCAACCGCTACACGGCCCCATACGACCGCAACGCCAAGGAGGTAACCAAGCGCGTTGAGACCTCCGAGTCCGAGTGGCGCGGCTGGAATTGGCGCTCCGAGGGCGACATCCTCATCAATGGTGCCTTCTTCGTCACCTCAGGCCAAGGCCTCGAGATCAAATACGAAAAGGCCTACAGCGTCGAGCCCAAGTCAGCTGCCCTCATCGACCAGCTGACCTGGCACGCCGGCCCGCTCGGGGTCGGCGGCAGGGACAACAATTTGGGAATGTGGACTAGGGGTCCTAATGGCCAAGCCTTTGTTCTTGGGTCTGGGATGGATTACTCGGACGACATGTCGGGAAGCTTGACTCGGATTCGGTCTACTTGTTTTGGCTCTCTTTGTGGTTTGGCCCTTGCATTTGTGCTGTGACGATGTGTCGTTTTTTTTCTCTTTAAGTTCTTGATTGGAACAATTGCTTTGGTGCTGTAAGCTTGTGAGAAAACAAACAGCTATTAGAGTAGGAGTGGTTTTTTTGCATTTTTTTAAAGGCACTAAGGCCTGGAAATGTAAAGCCATTCTTCAGCCATTGCATGACAAAATTGAGTTTAGTTTATCTAATTTCGTTTTACTAACAAGCTCAAGAAAAAAGTATATATCAATTTTCATTGAATTATGATGATACTTATGTTATATTGTCGAGTTATGCTCTCATAGTGACTTTTTTTTTTTATTGAGACATGACAATGGAATTTAGATTTTTTAGAATAAATGGAAAGTTATTATAAATTTAATCGACGATTATTTACTTAAAAATTATAAGGTGAGATGGTTTGTTCTAATATGCTTTTTTTTTTCGAGATTACAATAATTAGAGGTACGAGGATTCAAACCCATCCTTTTAGTTACTAGGTATACATAGATGCCGAACGACTGATCTTAGTTTGTTCTAATATGCTGGTCCATATGTTGCAGAAATAAAGTGAAATTTGAATTCTCAAATTTTAAGGAAAAAAAGAGTAGATATTTTAACAGTGGCATAAATGGGAAAGATATGAAAGATTATTGTTTTTATTTACCATCTCATAAATGATGAAAACACAAACAATTACCTAAATTGAAACTATCCATGTATTCCCTTCTAAAACAATTAACTCAATTCTGAGCATAAAACTGGAAAATATTGAAAACAAGAACATTTTCTTCACATACTTCAGCTTATCCACACCTTCAGCAAGGATGGTTTTTTTATAATTTGAGTTTATTTTATGAGCAATTGTAATATCATAAGAAAAAAGTAATAAACCAGAATTCCAAAAGACAATGGAGTTGCCCAAAAAAGGCAATTTAATTGAGAAGGGTAAAAAAAAAAAAATTATATATTTATAAAGCACATGATACTTCACAAATCATTCTTAAATCTGCAGCAAAACTATTAACAAATTCCATACATTTTTAAATTACATTTACTGCTGATGCATTTCTTTCTTCTGATACATTCACCTTCACCTTCCCAATAATCCCATGGGTTTGTATTCCAAAAAAAAAGGGAAAAAGAAAGAAAGATGTTGAAGTGAAAAAAATTAATAATAATGAAAAAGAATACCAAAAAATTTGGAGAGTGTCAAATCTGAACCATCTATATCAGTCATTTTAAACTGTTACCATGTAGTTTCCTCTCTGTGCTGCTACATCTGCAAGTCTTCTCCAAGCTAACTCTCTCTTCTCTTCGACATCGTTTGCGTTCATCTCTCTCTCTCTGTACTGCCTCTGACATTCTTCGAACAACTCAACATCCATTTCCATGAACATCTTTCGAACGTTGACGGTCAGCCCGTGGACCGCCTGGTTCCAATGACTCTGGATATTCTTCTCCAATGCTTCAAAAATTATTGGCAATACCACAGCCCGGTTTTGTGCTATCAAGCTAACAATGTGTTCATTGTTCCACAGAAACAGAGTTCTTTCAGCAACCTGCAACAAATATTCAGAAGTGGCCTTATAAAAACTAGTGGAAGAACAATCCAGTGCTCATCTGCTGAGAAACTAAGAGCTGAACAAATAATTTGATTGTAACACAATGCTCAATATGGATCCCCTCTACAGCATCATGCCCAATGAGATTTTTTTTAGTACAACAATTTAGGGTTGGGGAATTCAAACTTGCAACCTTTAAGTCGAAGGCGCATGACAAAAATGCTGGGCTCAGCCCCGCTTTGACACATGGCCAACAAGATTTCAAAAGGTGTTAGTTCGTCTTCGTCACTAGTAAAGAGCTAAAGAGCTGAATTGCACATATAGAACAAAGTTGTTTTTTTGTTTTTTTTTTTTTCTTCGTTTACATCCAATGATTACGAGCATCTCAACTATTCTCATAAAGTATAACATCTGATCCTACAACATTTGGATGTCAAGAAAATCCGGAAGAAATTAGTTCCTAAATAGGTGGCCACCATGGATAGAACCTATCCCCTCTTAGTTACTTAAGATTCTTGTTGACCAGTAGGCCACTCATGTCTACATTTAGAATAATGAAACCAAAGACTGTTTTTTAATATACTTTTTCGAAACAACTTCCAACTCCAAGTCTTTCACAAGATATTCTTAACCATTCTGGACGCTAATGCAAACTTAAGAAATGATGAAAGAAGACCGGTAACATGAAAAACTAAGTACGATTTCTTTTTGTCTACACTCTTCAAAAAAATATTCCAAAGAACATAATCTAATCACACAAGTCTTTCTCAGCAAAATTTTAATTTTTTTTTTTTAAAAAAAAAAGCCTTGTTTTTGCTTACCAAAGCAATCCCTGAGAATCAGATATCAAAACAATCCTACATTTGTTTAAATCAGTGTAAAACACTCCAAGAATACCTCCTTGAATAAATCATTCCAATTTACAGACTGGTCAAACCAAAATCTCTCTTCCGACAACAGATCATTTTTTAATAGCTCAATCTAAACCAGATTCCCTCTAAAAACTACTCGTCATATTTTTCAACTTTCCTAGTGGCTCTTTATCCAAAAAGAGGTGTTCTCAACGTTTATGAGTCCTGCGATTTAAATCTAAAGCATTAGAAGCCCGTACAAAACTAGGCAAAAGCCATCAGAACAAAAAGTATATACCCCAGGCACCTGTTCTACACATTAAAAAGATACATTTTAAAACCTTAAGAAGAATCCTAAATGACTTGAAAGTGGAAGAGTAGATGTCTGTCATGGATACAAATTAATTAATTAAAAAGCAATTTTGGTAAGAATTAACTAAAATGGATTAAATTTAAGGTTAAAATACCATTTTGGTCCTAGAATTTGGACTTTTTTTGAAAAATAAAGGGACTAAAATTGGCCCTTTGAACTTTCAGGGACTAAAATGGAACATACACCAAAATTCTAGGAGTGAAATTGGACATTTGAAAGTTAAGGGGCTGGACTAAATTGGAACAAATACCAAAGTCTAAAGACCAAAATGGTATTTTAAACATCATCAATAATTTAGAAATTAAATTGATTATTTTGGAGACCAATAAGTTGAGTAATCTAGTTGATGTATTTACGTATTTAGTTTAAATTGACAATAATAAATTAAAATAAATGCAAAGTTAAAGACCACATATGATAACAATTTGATTTTTGCACAAAAAGGTTTCATCTCCCCTTAAGAAAGTATTTTTGCACAAATGTTTCCAGATTTGTGGTTGAGAGATGGTTTTCCCTTTCGATATCCTTTGGTTCAATTACATGAAACTCAGATAAAGAGGAATAACAGAGCATGAACTTTACAGGGTTGATAAAGGGTTGGGCAAAATATGGAATCTAGTTTTTGTTTCTTCTTGGTGCCCGCACAGCAGAGGATTTTTATAATTACATACTTTCTACTGAGGTTAAATATAGAGACAGATTTTGTTGCGCCAATGGCCTTTTAGCTTCAGCTAATATATATATTCCAACGAAATCTTGAGTTTCCACTCACCATGCGAAAAAAAAAATATCAATGTCAATCTAAATTTTGGTCATCGCCCCCTCAAACTATTACTATTGTGTGTCACACAGTAACGCCTAAATTAGATCCTCCTACGAATCTACAATGAAAACACCTAGATTGTTCCCACGTCAAAAACAACTACCAAGAAGATAAAAATTGAACCCCATTATATTAATTAGTGAGCCAAGCCAACAAAATGGTAATCAAATTCGGAGAAAAAGAATCCCCATACATTATAAGTAAATCCCCAGATAATTAAATGAATAAATATCTAAGTTTCAACTACAACAGAGTTTTAAAAAGTAAAGACGTTTACAGAAATTGATAGATTTTTCAGCTCGCAAGAAACATTTATAGAAGTTAAAGGATTTATTCATCACAGAAAGGAATGCATGAAATTGTCAATGATACTGTTGCGAATATGAAATCAAAGGCACAATAACCTAAAACATTTTTAAAATATAACAACACAATCAAATTCATTTGATCCAGACTTGGGGCAGACCACCAATTTTTTTATGAAGCAGAAGAAAAACACTCATGACAATATGATGTTATGTTCCAAAATGGGGCAATTCAAAACATCCAAAAATTAATCACTCAAAAAGTGCCAACAAGAGCAGTTGCTCAATGGCATTAGTGTACACCCAAAGACCAAGAGGTCTTGGGTTCAAATCCCTCCATCCCCAATTGTTGTAATCTAAAAAAAAAACACTCAAAAGTAAATGAGAAACAACCACGGTATAAACTGAAGAAAATATAATAGATACATCAGGTTTTCCTCCACTTTTACATATATCCTTAAATAAGCCAACCATGAAATATAGTACAACAGGTGAGGAGCCAGTTATCAACAAACAAAACAGCCCTTAAAAAATAAAATAAAGTTATATATGTACATAATAAGAAAGACACAACAAGAAGAGGGCCGCCACAGTTTATTTGTTTAACCATTTTTTTGGAATGTTATATCAGGAAGGATGAAGTGACAGCAAATCCAGAGGGTAAGACCTCCACTTAGCCCACAAGAGGCAATAAACAAACTAATAGTGTTTCAAGGAAAAACCATACCAAGAAGAAAAGAAAAAATTTCAGGAACAAAAACTATCTCTCAGTCTCACCCTCCCTTTTCAGAGAGACAAGATAATGTAAGTTTATGATTCAAAAAAAGATGGACAAAAAAGATCTGACAAGAATCCTGATATGGGAAGAAAATAAAACTACAAAACATTGAATCTTGCAAGACACAAAAAAAAAAAAAAAACAGAACTAAATAACTAAATACTCCCAACTAAATTGGACTTGGTCTTATTAAGAGCGTGAAAAAAAAAAGTTAATAAGATCAATGATGATCAGCAAGACAAATTATTAATAGAAAAAAAAATTAATAGTATAAATAAACATATGCTTATCTATGTTGAGAGTAAAATGTAATGAATTATATTATGTTATTAGACATAAAATGGATCGTGCTTATAAGTAGAACGTTGAAAATAAACTTCAAACCTGAAAATGAGAGCTGTTCAGGCAACGTGCAATCTGTCTAAAAAGCGGAACCATACAGCGCTGAAACTCTGCTGACTGTGTAGCCTCTAGTACTTCTTCAAGCTCACCTAAGAAAAGAACTTCTTTTTGACAGTTGATCATGGGCCAATATTTCAACAAGCCCCTTATAACAGTATCAGCAAGCTTGAAATCTTTTTCAACAAACTGTGTTATGCAGTAAGATAGCTGCTGGTGATAGATTGCAATTGATTTAGGCTTGTGCAAAGGAATAAGAGCCCGAACAAGAAACAATTTATGCTCCTCTTTCATTGGCAATGCAAAACCATTGATAATACTCCCAAGGATTTCCAAAAGCTCACCAACACCACTATGCCTTTCTGTCTCGTAAATGAACCGATAAAAAATGTTATTGATTGCCTTTCGAATAAATGGCCGATGGACCATGAATTTCCCATATATACGGTGCAAGATTGTCTTCAAATACTCCCGCTCCCGAGGATCCTCAGAGTCAAACAAATCCAAAAGTTTCAACACAAATGAATGGTCAATATACTTCTTGGCAATTTTGGTATCAGTATCAGAAGACACAACATATCTCAGTAAAAGTTCATATACCAGCTGCAAATGTGGCCATGAGGGTTCCAAATAAGGTTCTTCTTCTTCAGGATCAGCATTTTCCTGGCCCCAATCTTCATGCAGAGCTGGAGGCAAGCACCGAAAAATATTAACCGAAAGCATCCTAATCATCTCTTCTTGACAAGTTTCTGTGATCTTCCCTGACCCCGTTTGTATCACATCAACCAATTCAAGAAGCATCTGCCGCTTAATTTCCTTCTCTCTGGCAGACTTCAGAGTATCCGTAAAATCAAACTGATAGCAACATATCTGCAATTTCCTAATGAATAAATTCTGCCTTTCTGAAACCGGCACATCGTGGAACAACGGGAGCGGTTCGACAGTGCCGGTAGGAGGTGCCAACGCGACAATCCCGGCTGAATTGGGGCTTGATGCAACAGGTCCAGGGCGAGAAGCATGATTAACCACCACATTCGTCCCCGAATTACGATTCCCCGGCTGTCCAAGCCCATAAACTGAAGCATCATTGGCATCCGACTTGGAGAGCTTCCGATGCCCTCCCTTCATAATTTTCTTAAACATGATTCCTAAAAAACAACAAACCCTAATCCAGAACTTTTCCAGGTTCAAGAAATGGGAATTAAAACGGAAACATGAACCACTGATTGATAAGGTACCGATTTCAAGAAACGATGAATCAACATGCACGGATTAATTGCCCTAGGTCACGGTTAAACAAGAGGAATGAAATCTTTGTCCCGCTAATCAATTCAAAGTTTCAGAAATCTATAAAAAGCAAGCATGGATCTGAAATTAGGGATTGACAACGAGAAAACGGAATCAAACAAAAATCAAAACAAACACGTTACCAAATCTCTGTGAAACTTGTTCGTCAATGGATCCAAGAAACGAGTCATCCGAGTCGAACCGCCGGAATGCCGGCGGGATGATCAAGCGATATGATCACCGGCGATTAATCCGATCAGAGAATCAGGGCCCCGATAACCAGAGAGAGAGATTTTGAACAGCGGAAATGGAAGATAATTAAAAAACGGATTGATAAGCTAAAAACAGAAAGAAAAAAACAATTATATAAATTAAATTGTAAAAAGAAATGATTGCATATTTATAACACAGTTGTTTTTTCTACTCCATTTACAGAAAAAAATAATAATAAGAATTCATTTAAGGTGATTTTAGTGTAACAGAAATTTGGAAAAAAAAAAAAAATTATCTAGAGCAGAAAAATGAACGAGTGTATGTAAAATTATGAAATGCTCATTTTGAAAATCGAGTGAATTAATTATTTTTAGTTTATTTTTTTTAAGGTATATTTTTCGTTGATTGAAAACGAAATTTAGTTAATTGAATGTTGTCATTTTAGTTGATTAAAAGTAATAATTCATTTAATTGAAAGTAGTTGATTCACATGAGTAAATATATATATATATATATGTATGGCGAGAGAGAATGCATAAAATACAAAATAATAATTAAAATTGTTCGGGTAAAAGTTTATCCTTTAATTTAAATTAATTAATTCAAATTTATATTTAGATTATCGGCTCAATTGTCATAATCTATCATTTATGATTTTTAAAATTTTATTATATTTTATATCAATTAAATTGTTAATTAAAACTTTGTTCAATTCTTTTAAGAAAAAAAAAACTTTGTTCAATTCTTGTAAGGAAAAAAAAAACTTTGTTCAATTAGCAAATATATTCTATATCAGGATCATTATTGAATCTCAGCCCCAATTGGGTTGAATGAACTCGCTATCATGGTTTAATCTTTAAATTTTTGTTTGATTTATAAAAAAAAAGTAAAAATCTTTACATTTTTGTTTCAAATGAACATTTTTTCCTTTTCGATTATTCTATAGTTTTATTTTAAAATAAAGAATAACAAAAATTCGAGTGGCTATGGCTTATGATCCTACGCGTGGAAGACAAGTGATAGAAGTATCCACGTGGCATACCATGGTGTGATTGATTATTTAATTTTAAAGAGCAATTTAGGCGATGTCTTGACATCACTTAAATAGTGAAGCCCACTTATCTGCCTCAATAAGAGCCACATTTTATTTTTTTCTAACTTAAAAAAATAAAAATATAAAATTGAAAAAAATTGAAGTGGCTCTCATTGAGCCATATAAGTGAATTTTAATATTTAGGTGATATCAAGACATCACCTAAATTGTTCTCTTAACTTTATATATGTGTGTGTCAAAATATAAAAGAGATTGCAAGATTTAAAAATTGTGGTAAAAATACATAAATGCCTTAGGTTTAATGCCTTCAACGGATAATATTAATAGAAAGTCAATTAGTGATATTGATTGAAGTCAACCAATGACATCGATTAAAATTAATCAATGACAATTATTAAAATCAACTGATACGTGTTTGGTCGAACTAATTCATATTTGTCATATTTGCAGTCAATGCCAACGATTAAAATCAATCGGTGACAATGATCAAAGTAAATCAGTGACACTAATGAAGTCAATCGATCTTATTAATTGAACTTGATCGATGACATTACTTGAAGTCCATCAATGGTTGAGTTCAATCGATGGATTTCATCGACATTAATAGAAGTGATTCGATATTTTATAACTTGGGACGAACATCCTTGTGTGTAATTTGATACATGCTTTACAACCTCAAGATCTCAAAGGTTGGGTAGAAGAAATCTAGCTTCTTTATTCACCTCTCCTTTAAAGTCAAGTCTTGATCCATATTTCCTTCTTTTAGTTGGAATTCGAGAGGAAAAGATAAATATCATGTCACTAAAACAAATATTTTTATTGGCAATATGTAAGTTGATATAATAGATACATTTAGGTTTATATTTAACTCAACGACATTAATATATATGAATCCATGAGTTCAATTCTTCACTCATTTATGTTAATCTAAAAAAATGATTTTTTTTTTTCCTGACATATAAGGTTAATTTTTTTTAATCTATGTACTTTAAAGTATATCATTTTAGACATTGTATTTTTAAATAACTAATTTTAGTCTCTAACTCAAAAACTAATAGAAAGATAATATATATATTTTTAAGTATAGCAAACAAGAAAAATCAATCAAATTGTCCAAACACATCCTCCAAACAACCAACAAAAACTGAACTCAACTAACATTAAAGTATGATCCAACAGTTAAGAGGTTGCTTATTAAAATTTCCAATCTTAATGTTGAATTTAAAAAAAAAAGTGCATTCTCTAACAAATCACCCACCCCCACCCTCAAATGGTTGAACTAAAAAAAAAGATGTGTTTAATTAAAAATTACCTATCACACACTAATTTTAAGCTTGATTCAAAATTCAAAAGTACTAAAAAAAAAAATCAAAATTCAAATTCAAATTGGATATGCGAAAATAATAAAATCACATACTTTAAAGTAAATTTTTTTTAAAAAAAAAAAAAAAAAGGTCAAAGGATTACAGGGTCAATTTTCAGCCCGGAGTTCATATTCAGATTCTCGCATCGATCGATCAAAGAACTTCAACCAGATTGAGAGCGAAGAAAAAATCATCAACCAATCTTCATTCATCGGCGAGAGAAATTCGAAGAACAAGAAAAAGAAATTGAAGCAAAAAATGTCTCGAAACATTTCGTACATCACTGGCACCCAGCTCCTCTCCTTCAGACGCCGCCCAAATGTCGCCATCATCGACGTTAGGTACAATTTCCGGCCAAAATTCCGTTTCGGATTCATTCCAGTACGTAATTTGTGTTCATCTATGGTGAAATTTGGTCTATGATCTTGCAGGGACGACGAGCGGAGTTACGATGGCCATATTGCCGGATCTCTGCACTACGCTAGTGGCACTTTCGCCGATAAGATCTCTAAGCTTATTCAAGAAGTGAAAGGGAAAGATACGCTTGTTTTTCACTGCGCTCTTAGCCAGGTTTATGCCTTCACATAGTTGATCATCTTTGAATACCTTTATCTTTGCGATTTTGACTTGCTCTATGTTGATTTTGTTTTTAATCGTCTTAAATTTCGCGTTATTTTAGTAGTTCTTGATTTCTTAATTGGATTAATCGAATTTACAAGTACTTTAGTTATCTCTCTCTGTATGGCACAATGAATTAGACTTTCGTGAATTTAGATATGTGACTGAGAGAAAGATTTGGGGCTCAGCTCAAACTTGTTATGTATGCTGATTTTACTATGCTTCATACTTGTTTTATTTTTGTTGAGAAATTCAAGCCTAAAACAGATTATCTAATTGAGATGAACACAAAAACAAATAGAAGAATGGATGGAGAAAGCACATCAAATTTATAGTGGTTCGGGATTAAACCTTACATCCACTTTCTCAATTGCTTGAGATGATCTTCACTAACAAAATGCCAAAAAAAAAAAAACTCTCAAAAAGGTCTCAAATGGTGTCTAAATGCCATCTCAAGAAACTAAATACCCATAATTTGCTTTTTATATGGCATACAAGGCTCACAATAGCAATTTTTCCCTAACCTGATAACTAACCATGGTTCAAACAACTCACCATAGTTAAATGATGTAGAGTCAAAATTACAATAGTTCTAAAATTGGAGTAGGAGCTGGCTGTGTTTTCTCGTTCCTGCAGTTTGCTCCCCAGGAGCTGGATGTGTTATTTGTATTAGCCCAGTATGTTAATGAGGACTTGATTTGGGAGCCATTAGCTTAATTCGTTGCAAATATGTTCGGCAATGATCTCCCACATGTCCAATTCATTTCTTATTTATAATTTCTAATAGAAAGGAGAGGTCTGGGATTGGTAGTATGAGTAATAGAAAGTTAATTCTGTTGGAAAAGTGACTACAGAGATTATTACATGAATTAAACAACTTATAAAGTAAAATAACTCAGTGTGTGAGTGAGTTGTAAAAACAATTAAGTATGGGTAGTGAATGGGTTACATTATGAGGAGTGTGGAAGCATAGAAGCCCATGTTTGATGAGGTTTGATATGACAGAATTTAGACACTTGTTAGAGCTGTTGAACTGTTTAACCCAATAGAAGAGTGAATAAAATGTACTTGGGACTTGTCAACAAGAGAAATACCTCAGTGGCATAAGTATGTGCCCATGAACCAATAAATCATTCTCCCAACCCTCAATTGTTGTTGATCTAAAAAAAATGTTCTGAGACTTGGACTTGAACTGGAGGTTATCACTATTGGATGTGTTAACAGTGATATCCTTTCTTTTCTGTATGGCTAAATTACACATACATCCCCCAAAAGAAAAAAAAAAAAAAAAAGAGGACAGAGAAGAAGGAAAAGAGAGAGAGCCCAGGTTGGTACCTAATGCCTAGTTGGTGTCATTCTATCTTGATGCTCTTATAGTATGAAGGAATGGAATCTGCTATTCCACTGCGTTTAACCTCCCTTGGGTTATATACTCATCAGCCAAATATAATAGAACTCCTTTAGTAGTTGGATATACATTCAAAGGAAAGCTACAGCCCTTTGGATGAATGAAGTTGAAGCATTTGCATTGACCAAATGACTTGAAACGAACCCCCGGGCATTCAATAGAAGGAAAAGGAAATGAGGCTTTTAGTTCATGTAAATTTCATTGCTCTTATCAGTGGTCTAGTTCTTCTTGTAACTACAGTCCTTTTGTAATAAAATCTAATAAAGGTGCTAACGAGAACAAAAAATTTGATTGATTAATAAGAATATTATGTTGATAGGCCCCGTTGCTAAAGTGTATTGTCGTTGGGGGAAGGAAAAGGAGATACGGAAATAGTAATTTTGTAATAGGAGAGTTGAAGCCAGGGTATAATTGTTAGTTATGGATTTTTATTTAGGGAAGGGAATATGGGGATAGTTGTTTTCTGTTAGAGAACACCTTTTGTGCCTTTTGGTGAATTGGTCTCTTGTTAAGATTTGGGAGACAGGGCTCTCTTAACTTAACTCCCTTGGTTTGGTTATGCCTTTGATACATAAATAAGAATTGGTTTCTATCATATATTTCATTAAAAAGTCTCACCTAGTGGTCAAGAGGGCCATGTGGAACTAAAAGGTGATGAGTTCGATTTATGGTAACCATCTGCCTAAGAATTCATTTTCTACAAGTTTCTTCAACAACTAAATGTTGTACCGTCAGACGGTCTCTCTTGTAAGAGTAGTCATGGTGCATGTAAGCTGGCTCAGATACTCCCAGATATATAAAAAAAAAAAAAAAAATATATATATATATATATATATATATATTGGTCGATTGGTTATTTGCTATTTAAAGAACCCCAATATATCAGGATTATACACCATGTGGTTAAGTATTTGTCCTATACTTTAAGCATTTCCTATACTTCTCTAATATATGTTCAAGTTCAAAATAAAGGTTTCTAGAGGTCTGAGACAGGTGATCCTTTATTGCCTTTTCTGTTCATTCTTGTTATGGACTGCTTTAGCAGACAACTTTTACTGGCTGAGGGGCTGGGTCTCATTGCAGGATTCTCCTTAACTACTGACGATGGGCCACTGCCCATCACACATTTACGATTTGCCGATGATACTATTCTCTTCTCTAGAATGGAAACAGACTCATTAAACAATTTATATATTAATTGCAACAAACTAGTCTTCTCACCATTGGTTTGGACTATAACAAATCAATCGGGATTGCAGCCCCTTTTGGATTCAAGCTGGAATCGTGGCCCTTATTGTACCTGGGTCTCCCACTTAATGGAAATCGTAGAACCCTATCTTTTTGGAGTCTGGTTATTGAAAAGATTGAGAAGAGATTGCATAACTGGGTATCCTCCCACATTTCAAAGGGTGGTCGTTTGACTCTAATACAAGCTACTTTGTCTAATTTCTCCATTTATTAATTGTCCCTTTTCTTGGACCCGAAAAGGTTATCACATCTATTGAGAAGCTCTTTCGGAATTTTCTATGGCGTGAAAATGGGGGTAGCAAAGTCGGTCATTTGATGAAATGGGAGAAAGTAAAGATTCCTACAGAAGAGGGCGGTCTTATTTACACAAAAGGAACGTCTCGTTATGTTAAGTATCCAATACACCTTATTAGCAAAATGGCATTGGCACTTCTTTAACGAAAAAGATGCCTTATGGAGGTCTTGCATCCGTGCTAAATACAGATCATCGGGTCACATGTACAAAGCGGGTATCAAAAGCATTAGACAATCTAAAGGCCCGTGGAGGGATATTGACAGATGGAAACATTTAATTTATAACAATGTATCTTACAAGGTTGAATCTGGTAAAGCCATTACTTTCTGGTCTGATGTTTGGCTGGGCAATGAGCCTCTCAAGTTTACCTTCCCATTACTATTTAATTTGACCAAGAACAAGACGGTTTTTATTGCTGATTTTTGGGATGTTAGGAACTGCTCATGGAATGTTATGCTAAGAAGGAATCTCAAAGATGAGGAGATTGATCAATGGGTTGGCCTTTGCTCTCTGTTTAAGACACCGACACTGAATGCAGAAATGATGTTTGGAAATGGTCTCTTGAATCGGATGGGCTTTTCTCTACAAGATCACTATCGAGCTATATTTCTTCCACCCATCCCGAGATGCTAAAGAATTTCTACTTAGACATTTGGAGAGGCCCTCAACCGAAAAAAGTGAAATTCTTCACCAGGGAACTCATGGTATCATAAACACTCCTGAGATTTTACAAAAGCGAATGTGTGGTGTTGCCCTCTCTCCAAATTGTTGCGTTCTATGCTACAAGAATACTGAATCACAGCTTCACCTATTTAGTGATTGTCATATTGCAAATGATATTACCCCTTCGATGTCTCCAATGCCTAACCTAGGGACGGGCGTGGTTTACCCTTGTTTCAAAAAAATGATATTTGGAATTTCCTACTTGCGGTTTTTTATTGGCCCATTGCTAGGCCTGGATCGGTAAAGGACATCCTTCTCTATGTTATTCATGGGCACCCATTTAAAGATGAGAAGAAAGTTTTGTGGCACCTTTTCCTCTTTGCTTTCTGGTGGCAGATTTGGAAGACTCGGAATGACATTATTTTCTCAAGAAGACATCGACAGGATGGATCGATCATTGAAGCTATCACATTACTTTCTATAACATGGGCACACACTCTCCCCCCTTTTAAAAATTATAGCTTTATTACTCTTTTTTCTCATTGGGCAAGTTTTTTTGACAAATGTATCTTTGTAATCTTTTCATTCATCGATGTAAGTCGTTTCCTGTCAAAAAAAAAAAATTTATGTTCAAAGTTCAATGTTTAATCAAGTGGATGCTTTTAATGAAAATGAAATGTTGGATAGAGCTTTGCTGACGGTTGATACTCTTAATCATTTCATATATATATACGGTTTCGAATTTATCTTGTTAGGTTCATTAAGAGGCTACACATTGTCATTGAAATTACGAAAACCGTAGTTTTCCCCTTCTCTAACCTCTAATTTCCTCTGCCTTTCTCCCTTCACAGAGTATTTTCATACGAACTCCAATTATCATGAATATTTTGTAGTTTATAGAAAGATTTACAATTCTCATCATCCTGGCCGAGATATATTTAAGAAAAACACATTTAAGACCTTTTGTTTATGTTCAGCTTGTACGTTTAGAAACTAAGCTTTGTCACAATTCTTATTATCCTTTTGGTTTTTGTAGGTTCGTGGCCCATCTTGCGCAAGGAGGCTCGCCAACTATCTAGAGGAGAATAAAGAGGCCGATGTTGGAATAACGAACATATGTGTTCTTGAACGTGGCTTCAACGGCTGGGAAGCGTCTGGCCGACCTGTTTGTCGCTGCAACAACGTGCCTTGCAAGGATGGGATGTAGAATTCAGAGATCAAAAAAAGTTAAGAAATGTTGGCTTTGAAGAACTTCATCATCAAATGGCTACTTGTATCACCTCTAATGACTAGGTATGAGGATAAACTTTCTAAATCCAATTACGATATCGTATGATATTGTTAAACAAAATGTGACTTCATAAATTTGTGGATGATATAGCTGTATTTGTATATGTATCTGCCAACTAAATGTATCACTTTGCAGTTTGGAGTTAAAAAGAAGATATGCCTATGTATCTTAAGGTCTGATCGCTTGTTTAGCTTCTTCCTTTTTCTCGATATTTGTGAGTATCTAGGTGACTGCTTACATGCACGTCAACTATAGGTGATCACTATAGATTAAACTCGTAATCTATTTGATCTTCATGTCTTCTTCGATCGCTATTAAAAATAAAAGTCTAAACTATATTCTTTGTACTGTTGTTTTCCCTCTGGAATGCATTTATAAATGGTGAGAATGGTAGTACGTACTTAGAAATTTCTTCGTTTAGTAGATTTATAAACTAATTAGGGCTTTGTTGTACACTAAAAAGTCTAAATCGTTTCTTATTATAAAAATTATTGTTAAAAATAATGAAATTTCTTATATAATTAGATTCATAAACTAATTAAAGGACCTAATATATTCTTAAGCTACAAAGTCTAAATCCTTAAATAATAAAAAGGAAAATTGTACGGGATGACTATTCTCGCAATTTAAAGTTTAAAGTATTTGCATCTATGGTTATTAATACGTTTTAATACTATATTATAAATAGTATTATGTATTATTAATACAATATTATAAGAAAGTATGTGATAATACTCATTATTATCAATGACTAGTTGCTATTTTTTGAAAAAAAATCGATCATGTTTGTAATTACTTTTTAAATTTGACTAAACTCGTAACTTTCTCTAATAAAAATGGGCAACATGAGGAGTATAATTCAAATGACATAAAAGTACATATTTGCAACTTAGATGTTAGCCATGTAAACCTTCACACCCACATTGTTAATTTTGTAGGATAGAGATTAGATGGTTAAAAATAAAGTTGGGGAATTGGACGACCAAACTAAAATGGCTCTACATGTTGGGTTAAGATATTTTGGAGACAAATATGATGTAATACCTAAACCTTCTTTCAATTTTAAATTTAAATCTCTATTTAAAAAATTAAATTTAAATCCTAGATGTTAATTATGCCATTTTAAATTTTGATCATTGGGTATTATTTTGAAATGTCCTCTATTTCTGATCACATATTATCATGATTATCATTTACTTATAGTTTTTTGGTAGAAAAAAAAAAAAAACAGCTAAGCAATATAGGGCCCGTTTAGTAACGTTCTTGTTTCTTGTTTCTTAGTTCTTGTTTCTTGTTTCTTGTTTTCATTTTTTTTAAGATAAGAAACAAAAATATGTTTGATAACTGCTTTTGTTTCTTGTTTCTTAAAAAAAATAAGAAACAGAAACAAACTTGTTTGATAATAATTTCTTGTTTCTTGTTTCTTTT
>JBBMKA010000026.1:11100398-11132107 GCA_037833695.1 Sechiopsis laciniata | reverse complement strand
TATGCAATAGGAGTAGCAGAACCTCTGTCAGTGTTTGTAGACACCTACAAAACAGGAAAGATCCCAGATAAGGATATCCTTGCCCTGATTAAGGAGAATTTTGACTTTAGGCCTGGAATGATTGCAATCGATCTCGACTTGAAGAGAGGGGGAAACTCTAGGTACCAGAAAACGGCTGCTTACGGGCATTTTGGTCGCGACGACCCGGATTTCACTTGGGAAACTGTAAAGCTTCTCAAGCCTAAGGCCTGATTGACTCAATTTAATATCTGCAAGTGATGATCAAAATCATCAGTGTGCTTGCAAGAAAAATAAAGATAAGTTTTTTCTTTTTTGTTTTTTTTATACACATTTGTTTTTGTGTTTCTGTAAACTCAAGGGAGAAGCTTGGTTAGATAATGCCAGCTCTCTGATTACCCTGAGGCAGCCCTGTCCTGAGTATGTACAACTTGAATCCTCTATCATGTTCTTTATTCTTTACATTTGGTATTTTGAATTAAAATTTTACCCTTTTTCTATCTGTTGATTGCCTTGGATTTTTGAATGATGTTATTTCTTTTACTTTCAGTTCTCAAGGTGATCTTGTTAAACAGCCTTAGAAAATGACAATGTCAAATGAAACTATCCATTGTATAATGCTCTACATGTGACATTAAAAGGGGAAAATGGAGGGTATATTTAATCTTTTATGGATTTCCTTAACATTCAAATGTTATAGGGTTAGGTGGTATGTCGATAACAATAGTCAAGATGTGCATAAGCTAACTTGGAAAATAGCTCTCGATTGAAATGATTTTGTTTATCAAGAGAATGATGATAGGTTTGGGGCCATAGAGTATTAAGGTACAATATAGGGGTATGTTAGCAATTACTTGAAGAATAAATAGAGGCTTGTGGTTATAAATAGGAGAGGTTGTGTGAGGGAAAAGGTATAAAAAATATTGTGAAGAATCATTAGGGCTCAAAGTGATTATTCTCTTGGGAATGGGAGGTTCCAAGTTCTTATCAAAACTTGGCTTATCTTGTAGTTTCGGAGTTATTTGATATCAATATAGATTTTGGATCTTATCAAATCCATTGTTTAAGAAATAAGCTCAGTTTCCGAAGATCAACTTCGGAAACAAAGGCTAATCTAAAACAAGTGTAAATTCCATCCTAATATCTGCTGATGACGAATAATGTGGTGGTAAAGACTCGTCCCTTATCAGCACCAAATGGGGGAAGGTTGGAGAAGACCTACGGTCCAAACGCCAATCAGATCGGCCTGGCACCGAACATCTCATCTACTCTTTCACAGTCACCACGAAAATGGGTGGTGTTCGAATGTGTTCAGTTGTTTCTTTGCACCGAACATCTCAAACCTATAACCTCTTAGTTATCGAATTATAGACGATGCCATTGATGCTTTACCTTTTTGGCTTTCTGGGTATTTATCAATTATCAGTTTCTACACAAACACTTGCAATGAACAACAATGAACTCACTCAGCCCCTGCAGGTTTGAATATCAGCAAACCAATCCAAGAGCTCTTAAAACAAGAAATCAAGGTTTAATTTTATCACCAGATTCTATCAAGTAACCTGCACAAGTAATGCAGAATTTTTTTGGTAAGTTTTGTTTACATCAATCCAACAGTTTTTAGTCATCTTTCTTGTCATTCAGTGTGGATTGGACACAATTTTACAACTCCCCATTGCGGAAATGACGTTGCCAAGAACACTGCTTCATGTTGAAATGAAAATTCAGTTCAAATTCAACTATCTTCCAAATTCCTTTTGCAACTACTGTTACCCATTAATGGCATTCGTTGTCATGCCAGTCCGAGAATCGAAGTGCCTCATGATCTTGAATAAGCTATTTAGTGTTCAAGTAGTATGTCTCATGAAAATAATTAAAGTACGCATAAATTAGATCGGACACTCTTGGTATTAAAAAAAATGTAAAGATGCTTTTGGTTACAATTGTATTGATTACAACAATTTACATCATGTATTAAAAAAAGTGACACTAATATTTTAAGTATTTAAAAGATGACAGATCTTTCACTATTTATCCGTGAGTATTTAGGTTAATTTACGTCCATTTTGATTAATAAGAAAATATGTAAGAAATTTATTTCAAACAGATAACCATCAGACAACCCATTACCTTTTAAGCATCTTATTGAATCCATAGCTCAACAATTCGCAACTACAAGATACGCCAAGTTTTCAATATCATTTTTAAATTTTGTCTATATAATTTATAAAATATTTAAAGATTATAAATTTAATTTACAATAATAATTATCGAACTAAAAATTAATGGCCTATTATTTATATGGACAACTAAATATTACAAGAAAGTAAATAGATACATAGATTTAGGTGAGATAAATATAATATATGTAACAATTATTTAAATACCTTTTATCCATAATAATTTAGTTTGTTTTTGTTGGTAAAAACTAGCTTTTGGGGGCCCGATTGTCGTTGAAAGAAGAGAAGAATCTGTGCAGCGGATTGGTGCGTGCGTTCCATTTGACCGTTGGCGCCTTGTTTTGCGCCGGTGATACTCACTTTTTTGCCACCCAATACCCTAAACAAACACATTACCCCATGCCTTTTTCTTAATGAATACATTACCACTTGACATTGTAATTAATTGGCCGAAAGAATTAGTCGTTTGATGGTTTTATTGTTTAGTGTTAATTCAATTCAACATCTAGATTATGAACTCGATCTTAAAAATTGGTATTTGACTCTCATTTATTTGAAAGTGATAATGCTCTAAAATTGTTTGAATGAACAGTTACACGAAAATCATATTTCGATAAAATTGTTTGGACATGAAAAGATTGTTGGACTGAAAAGTGGTAGGAAAACTTTATTTAAAAAATGAATAATGGTTGGTTGCGTATCGTATGGGTTCTGTTCTTAGTTGAATCTTTAATTTTTCATTTAGTTTTTTTTTTTAATTCAATATAAAAGTAAAAATTTAAACTATTAACTTCATAGTAACAAAGTATAATTTTATTTTAAAACGTTATCCTTAAATTTATTGAGTAAATATTATTTAATCAAATACATTTTTTTAGTACGATGAAGGTTGAAAGATTTGAATTATAAATTTCGTAGTTACTAATCAAGTAAATTATCTTCAAGTTGTATTAAGTATATGTGCTGAATTCTAAAAAAAAAAAAAAAAATCTCAATAAAAAATTGAATTAAAAAAAACCCTATATGTAATAAACCAATTAAATTATGTTCGACATCAAAATAACAATACTTTTTTAATCTAAACATAGTTTAGAGAATAGAACAACTCAAAGTTGATGGTTCCACAAACACATATTAACAGGCTCTAGCTTCTCAAAAAAAAAAAAACACTCTCTAGTAAAGCTTTTTTATGTAAAATTCATAATTTAAATAAAATATAATAGAAACTAAACCAAAAAAAACTTCGGTTTGAGTAAAATTTTGGCTGCAGTAATTTCAAATTTTGTTTCATCTTTGATCTCTATATTTTCAATTTTTTCTACGAATTTTTCAACGTCTAATTTTAGTTTATATACGCTTAAAATGATATTTTAATCTTTTTTTTACATGGAAGCTTATTTTCAATTTTGTGGGTCAAAAATTGAGCGGGGTAAAATGAAAGAAAAAAGGAAACAAAAAAGATAAAGTATAAAGTAAACAAACAAATTTACTGTTTAACTTTCATAAAAAATAATTGCAGTTTTTTTTTTCGTTTAAAACCACCGCATGCAGCTGTGAGATTTTTTACTTTTTAAAAAAAATAAAAGTTGTCTTTTATATGGGTGACTAAGAACCAAAAAATTTATAATTATTTACCCATTTAACATGTATTAATGAAATACACTTATTGCACATATTAAAAAAAAAAAGTTATATAGGTTTGATTTTTTTTTTTTTTTTTTTTTTTTGAGATTACAACAATTAGAGAGTTAGAGAGACTCGAACCCATAACCTCTCGATCATTAGGTATACATCGATGCTAGTGAACTACTATCTTTGTTCTAGATTCCAATTGTTCTAGATTGAATTGAAAAAAAAAATGAAATAAACTCATTTCCTCCAAAAGTAAATTGGATACAACTTTCACATCCAAATGAATGAACCCAACCTCCAAAAGTAAATTGGATACAACTTTCCTCCTTGAAAACCTAAGATTCTCTCTCTTTCTTTCTCTCTCTAACTGAATCCCAAAAAGTCTATGACAATGATTATATGGTACAGGATTAGAATTTAGAATACTTGTGAGGGTAACATGGAACCAAGAAAATAAAGAAAAACAGTTAAACAGGTATCCACTCAGACACAATTGCAGACCAGTTTCTAAGAGAGTGAGAGTGAGGGCTTACCATTTCTGCTCTCCAAAATGCTGCTAACAACCTGCATTGTGCTGCTGATATCCTCCCTCTCGCCGCTCGGTGCCGCCACCACCACTGCCATCGCTCTCAACCTCACTCTCCCTGGCCAGCATCCGAGCCCTGAACTGGTTGCCCAAGAAGTTCACAGGTACATCAATTTTCCATTTCAGATTCAACAATGTTGTTTTGAAATCACTATGTTCTTGGGTTCGAGACCCCACCTGTAACATTAATTTGTATGTCTCCAGTGCTTTAATGTCTCCTGGTACTTGGCCTAGGAATAGACGTAGTTATCCCGGGTATAGTACGAAGCTCCGATTTTCCGGTTTCAAAAAAAATATCACTATGTTCTTGGTTTGGCTCTCACTCTAACTGTCCTGATTTTTTAAACTTTTAGCTACATTGTCCATTTTCTGAAGTTTATGGCCCATTTCAAGATTATTAAGCATACTATTGAGGATTTCATGCACTAGATGTTCAAAAATCAAGTTTAGAACCAGGTCTTTTAGTCACTATGTTCTTGGTTGTTCTTTTTCTTTGAGCATGTTTGGTGTTAGCTCTTTCTATATTTACATTATTCAGTTTTATGTTTTTGTTGACCACACTATTAGGTAAGCCATTAAAATCTGAAACTTATGCTTAAATCTTACTCTTCCACTCTTCTTCTGTTTAGAAGCTATTATGTTTCTGACCCATTCTATGAACTTTTAGCTGCATTGTTGGATTTCTTCAGAAATTTAATCATTTTCTAAATCTTGAACAACTTCTTTTCACAGATTTAGTAATCATAAGAAAAAGAACATTGCCATTCAAATCTACTGTTTAAACTGCTCATCCTCTATGGATTCTTGCATTTTGAAAATCCCATTTCCACTCTCAGTTTTCTTTTCCCTTTCAATGCTATCTTAATCAACACTAATATTCCATTCTAGTTTTAGGTATATTTATTAAAGAAAAACACCTTAGTCCATATAGTCCTCTTTCAGTACAGTTCTTGACTTCTCTCTGTTTTACCCCTGCACAGAAAATCACAATGTTTTCAGTTTTCACAACCTGCATTTGTCGCTAAGGGGTGACGCGGTGGTTGAAAACTTGAGTTTTGAATGTGTGCTCGACTCATCAGTCATATTAATTTGTAAATACTTTCCGTATTGTCTCCTGGTGTCTTACCTAGGGACGAGCATCCAATTTCCTGGCTTCCAAAAAAAACTACCTACATTCTTCAAAATTGAAGTTATATATACATATCCGGACAGACATTTGAGGGTGAAGGATTAGAACCCTAATCTCTTGGTTATTAGATTTTTTAAAAAAATTCCGAAATCGTAGTTTCACTCTAAGTTACCCGGGGTAACCATGTTCGTCTATTAGATTGTACATTTCGTCATTGGAGCTACGCTCTAGTTGGTTAACCGTTCAGATTCCACCATTTATGGAGCCAGAATTTAGTTTAATACCATCTAGATATAACGCTACGTTCATCAAATCACTAAAATTCAGAAACAAAATTGTTACCTGTTTGTAGAAAAGTGAATGCATCCATAGCAAGAAGGCAACTCCTCCAAATCACAGAGAAAGACGAATCAACATCCTGCTACACCGGAAACCCGATAGACGACTGCTGGAAATGCGATCCAAATTGGCCAAACAACCGCCAACGATTAGCCGATTGCGCGATAGGATTCGGCCAGTACGCTCTCGGCGGCAAGAACGGCGAGTTCTACATCGTCACCGACGATTCCGACGACGATCCGGTGAATCCGAAGCCCGGAACGTTACGATTCGCCGTGATTCAGCCGCAGCCTCTGTGGATCGTGTTTCCGGCTAATATGCTCATCAAACTCAAACAGGAACTCATCTTCAACAGCTACAAAACCCTAGACGGCCGCGGCGCCAACGTCCACATTGTCGGCGGCGGCTGCATCACGTTGCAGTATATAAGCAATGTGATCATCCATAACATTCACATCCACCATTGTTATCCATCAGGTAAGGAAATCCAAATCCAAATGGAAAAGCACTTTTGTTTTGTTTTTTAGGTTTATTATTTTTAGTTTTTTTTTTTTTTTTTTCGGTTTTTAAAATATAAAAATAGTTTTGTTAACAGTTTTTTGTTTTTTTTGCTTTTTAAAAACTAAAAATACTCCTCTCCAATAATTAAGAGTAGATACTAATTTTTTTTATTGTAACTATATTTTTTTGTTTTAGATTTTAAATGAAAATTTTAAAAGTATGTCTGATAACTATTTTTTATTTTTATAAATTAGAATCTAAAAACATGTATGATAATTATTTTTTGTTTTTTTTTTTAAATTAAAATTTATTGTTTTTAATATTAATAAAATAAAAGTACTCTGTAACGTTATTAATCTAGTATATTACTCTGTCAAAAAACTTAATATATTATGATTATAAACTATAATTATCCTTGATATTTAAAATTAGATAAAATTAAGTAAAAGATTAATAAGAAATGAAAAAAAAAAGTAAAAGATCATTATATAAATATAACTAAATACATACCTAATAAGTTTATATAATCATGAAAAATATTCATAATATATAATTATGTTCAACCAATTACAATAACAACAATATATCCATGTTTGAGCTGTGTATAATATATCGAAATGGACGATGACATGATGATTTCATTATTTGATGGTAATGCAGTTCAACCTGATAATCAGTATTTAGACTCTCTTGTATTTCATTAGAAACATCATTTGATTTAAATCTGCTATCTATTTAATAAAATACAAATAAAGTATAATGTAGATAAAGTAGTTGAGTTGGTTGTGGCATGATTTCTTTTTTTAATCCGGATGACTTTGTTTCCTCGTGTTATCTCAAACAAACATTGTTTTAAAAGACAAAAACAAAAACAAAAAAATGAATTGGCCATTTTGTTGGTGTGGCTCTGTAGGAAACACGATGATCCGATCGAGTCCGACACATTACGGTTATCGGACGAAATCCGATGGTGACGGAATATCGATCTTCGGATCGAAGGATATATGGATTGATCATTGTTCGTTGTCGCGTTGCAAGGACGGGTTGATCGATGCGGTGATGGGATCCACCGGAATCACGATTTCGAATAACTACTTCTCGCATCACGATGAGGTTATGCTATTAGGTCACAGTGATGGCTACTTCCCGGACTCTGGCATGCAGGTTAGAATTCTCTCTGCCACTTTACCTTGTTTCGTTCCATCCATTTATTTTTCAATTTGTTTATTCCCACTTTAATTATTAATACTTATGTTATAAAAAGAGAGTGCAAATACATGCATCATGTCGATCTAAGGTTATTAAGGTTTTAAAAGTGTTTATATACTACATTCTCATAAGTTTAGGCTCCATTTAGATGATTTTTCTTACTGCATATTTTAAACTTTTTGTTTTGTTTGGAGATTTACTAAAAAAAACAGATATTTTCTTGCAAACATAATTTTAGACAGTTAAAAAAAAACAAATGGCGTCTAATAACAAATAAATTGAATGTTGAAAGGTTACAATAGCATTCAACCACTTCGGAGAAAAGCTAGTGCAGAGAATGCCACGGTGCCGTCGAGGCTACATCCATGTGGTCAACAACGACTTCACCCAATGGGAAATGTACGCAATCGGCGGCAGCGCCAACCCCACGATCAACAGTCAAGGAAACCGCTTCACCGCGCCATACGACCGCAATGCCAAGGAGGTAACCAAGCGCGTCGACACGGCAGAGTCCGACTGGCACGCCTGGAATTGGCGCTCTGAGGGCGACATCCTCGTCAATGGAGCCTTCTTCGTGACTTCCGGCCAGGGCCTTGAAGTCAAGTACGAGAAGGCCTACAGCGTCGACCCGAAATCTGCTGCCCTAATAGACCGCCTTACTTGGCATGCTGGCCCGCTCGGGGTGGGCGGCAGGGACAACAACTTGGGGATGTGGAGCACTGGCCCTAATGGTGGAGGCTTTGCTCTTGGCTCTGACATGGACTACACTGATGACATGTCCCAAAGCCTTTCCATGATTGGGTCTCCCTATTTTGTTATGGTTTTGTGCTCTTTTTGTGCATTGGCAATTGCCTTTGTTTTTTCAAGTTAATTGCTATAGAGTGGATTTTTGCAGTTTTTGTTTTTTAAAATGGCTCAGCAAAGGCCTCAAATGTAAAGCCATTCCTCATTTATGGCATGCCAAAACTGAGTAAGTTTATCTAATTTTGGTATTACTAACATGTTTTAATGATATTGGAGGGTTAAAATAGGCTCTTCCAACCTACAAAATTTAAGATAATTTGTAATCTTTCGATCAAGATACATGTTTTTTTTTATATTCATGATTGTTCAGACTGAATTATGTGTATCTCAAATATTTTGTAGGAAATTAATTCATAAATAAGTGAACACAATGAATTAAATTTATCATCTTTTAATTATTTAAAACTTTTTTTACTACTAGCCCACCATGATAATTCAAAAAAAATGTTAATTGTCGTATATTAGTATCATCGAGCTATTGCTTTTGTTGGTGCCTAAATTTTTTAAGAACTAGTTAATTTATTATATATAAAAAGGAAAAAAAAAGCTAGTTTTTTTTTTAATCATAAAAAATATATATATATATAGTTGATCTATTGTATGAAAGCTTTAAAAAAAATTTGTCTGGTAAATTTATGACAGTAAATTCCTGAATTTTAAAAAATTGAATGTTCAAAAACAAAAACAAAAAAACAAAAAAACAAAAAAAATAATAATAAGAGAAAAAAAAGTGTCTTTTATCCCTAGTTTTTGGTCGTAGTATTTGAAATAAAACACGACCAAAATAACTTCTTCAATATATTGGAATTTAAAAGACTAAAAATATACTTTCCTCTTTAAAATATAAAAACCAAACTAGTACAAACAATCATCAACTAAATTTGTAATGTATATGGATTTGCTCTTCCAATTGTTCTTATGTTGGCCTGACCTGAAAAAAGAGAATATTGTATTTATTTAGCATTTCACAAGCTATTAACAAGGAAGGCAAACTTGGCAGAAAAATACAATTGAAGCTGTCCCTGTTGCCCTCAGAAACAGAAACTAAAATCTCAACATAAAACTGGAAAGAAACTTACAAATAACAACATTTCCTCTAAATACTTGTACTACACATTCAGCAAAGATGGGTTTTATAATCTAAAAAAAGATCATTTAAGTGAGATGGGCAAAAAAATATATTTATATATATTTATAAAGCACATAATACTTCACAAATCATTCTTAAATCTGTTTGTCTGCAGGAAAACTACTAACAAATTCCATACAGTTTTTTTTAAATTACATTTACTGCTGCTGGATGCTGAAGCTGGTTTCTTTCTTCTGATACCTTCACCTTCACCTTCCCAGAGGTTTAGATTCCATTAAAAAGAAAAAAAAAAAAAAAAAAAAAAGATGGAGTGAAAAAAAAAAAAAAATTGAAAAAGAATACCAAAAAATTTGGACAGGGTCGAATCTGGACCATCTTCTATATCAGTCATTTTTTGATGCTGAACGAATTCGATAACCTTCAATGAACAATTTAAACCGTTACCATGTAATCTCCTTTCTGTGCTGCAACCTCTGCCAGTCTTTTCCAAGCTAACTCTCTCTGCTCTTCCACATCTTTTGCCTTCATCTCTCTCTCCGTGTACTGCCTCTGACATTCTTCGAACAACTCGATGTCCATTTCCATGAACATCTTTCGAACGTTGACAGTCAGCCCATGAACCGCCTGGTTCCAATGACTTCGCACGTTCTTCTCCAATGCTTCAAATATGATTGGCATTATCGCCGCCCGGTTTTGGGCAATCAAGCTAACGATGTGTTCGTTGTTCCACAGAAACAGAGCTCTTTCAGCAACCTGCAACACATTTTTCACAAGTGGCCTTCATAAAAACTAGAAACATGCAGCTGAACAAATAAAGCAATTGAAAAGAAAAAAGAGCATAATCTAATCACACAAGTCTTTATCAGCAAAGAAAAACTCAAAGATATCCAAACAATTCTAACTCTTGTTTAAATAACAGTATGAAAGACTCCAAGAATACTTCCTTGAAGCAGTATTCATTTACTTCCGGAATAGCTCAATCTCTCTTCCAACAAAAGATACATCCGGAATAGCTCAATCTCGATTCTCAACCATATTCTTTTTAAAACAAAAAACTATTCATCGCATTCTTAACTTTTCTAGTGGGGGCTCTTCATCCACAAAGCAGTATTCAGATAGTTTTCAGTTTTCACCGTTTACAAGTCCTGCAGTTTAAATCTAAAGTTTAGAAAAGCCTGTGCATTAACAGGCAAAATACATCAGAACAAAACTGATATAGCCCGGGCACCTGTACATTTGAATGGGAGGATTTGACTGGAGCTATGCTCTTGTTGGCAAGAAGATACATTTTAAAACATTGAAAAGAAACCTAAATGACGTAAAAGTGGAAGAGTAGATTCTCTTATGGGTATTTATTAATTAACTAAAGAACGGTATCATTAACGTCATTGATCACTTGAGAAAAATAACTATTTTGGGAGGCCAATAAAACGAATGTTCTAATAGACGTTTTTACATAATTAGTTTAAATTGATAATAATAAATTAAGATAAATGCATTAAGTGTTATGAAATTGACCTAGTTATTTATGTACATCTTTGACATGCATTCTATACTTTTATGCAAGTCGCAGCAAATGAAATTGATCCCATTGGTCTTTAATGGGCGTACCTTCTTAGGAGGTCTGAGTACTCGTGAGAGACGGTGTTAAAATTTAGATGCCTAAATTGGAACCTATCCCCGGATCAGGCATTTCGTACCGAAAAAGGGAGGAAAAATAGACCATCTAATCCTATGCTATCCTTTTGCTACTAACCTCCGGCACAAGCGTTTGCAAATTTATGGTTGAGGGATTGTTTGCACTAGAGAAATTCTAGAGCTCAAGGTCTTTACTTTGTTCCCATCCATTGGTAATACCCTCTGGTTCAATGCTTAAAGGGCTACTTTAATATACAAAACTCAGTAAAAGAGGAACAAAAGAGCATAAAACTTTCCATAGGGGTTGATATGGAGGGTTGGGCAAATTTTGGAATCTAGTTTTTGTTTCTTCTTGGTGCTCTCACAGCAGATGACTTTATAATTAGATTATTTCTTCTGCTGAGGTTAATTGATGACAGATTATGTTGCTCCATTGGCCTTCTTTTAGCCTCAGCTATCATATATTCCAATTATATATTTAGTTTCCACTCACCGTGCCAAAAGATAATATATAAATCTAATTTTGGCGATCACCCCTAAACCCTTCGATATCACCTAAATTAGGTCATGCGATAAAAAACCACCTAGATTGTATACTCCACTTCAAAAACACCTAGATTTTACCCACTTCAAAAGCACCTAGGGATAAAATTGAACAAGCCCCATAATATTAATTAGTGAGTAAAACCTACAAAACAGAAAGAAAAGGAATGCCCGTACATTATAAGTAAATCCCCAGATAATAGCATGAGTAGAAACATCAAAGTTTCAACCATAACAGAAATTGATAGAGATTTTTCAATTTGCAAAAGAAAATATAGAACTTGAAGGACTTTATTCATAACCGAAAGGAATTCATAAAATTGGCTACGAAACTGTCAAGAATATGCGACCAAAGGCACAATAGTTCAAAAAATACTTCATAAAAATGGCTACGAAACTGTCAAGAATGTGCGACCAAAGGCACAATAGTTCAAAAAATACTTCAAAAATAAACACCGCAATCAAATTTATTGAATCCAATATTTAAAAAAATCATTGAATCCAGACTTGGGGCAGAACACCAATATACTTATTAAGCAAAAGAAAAAAACACTGATGGACCATGTTGTTATTTTCCAAAAAGGGACAAATCAAAATATCCCAAAATAAGACACTCAAAAAGTAACCGAGAAACAATCGCAATATAAACTAAAGAAAATATATTAGATACGTTAGGGTTCCCTCTACTATTATATAGGTCTATGAATAAGCCAACCAATAATTATAGTACAACAGGTGAGGACCCAGTAATAAAAAAGTCTTTAAAAAATAAAATAAACAAATATGTGAGCATAATAAGAAAAGACATCTTAAAAGAATAGGTAAGTAAGAACTAGAGGGCGTGGCGTCAATGCATATTTGTTTAACCATTTCTGGTTGATTATATTAGGAAGGGTGAAATGACAGCAAATCCAAGAGGGTAAGACCTCCACTCTGGCCATTCAATCCATCCCCATCAGAGTATATAACAAACTGAGAGTGTTTCAAAGTACGATTACCAAGAGCAAAAAAGCATCGCAAGAAGAAAAGGAAAAACCTCAGGAATAACATATAACCCCGTCTGTCTCTCCACATACATATATATGAGGACAAGAGAATGTTTATGATACAAAAAGTGATGGACAAAAGACATCTGAAAAGAAATCCTAATATGGGAAGAAAATCTAACTACAGATGCAAATAAAACATCAAATTTTGCAAGACACAAAGCAAAAAAATCTAAATAATTAAATTTACTCCAAGCTGCAGACAATTAGTTATAATTGGTCTTATTAAGAGGGTTAATAAATAAGATCAATGATTATCAGCAAGACAAGTTATTAACAATATATTTGCATATCTATGTTGAGAGAAAATTGTAACGGATTATATTAAGTTATTATTAGACATATAATAAAAATAATAATTATAACAAATCTTGCTTATGAGTAGAGCTTCAAACCTGAAAATGAGAGCTATTCAGGCAACGTGCAATCTGTCTAAAAAGCAGACCCATACAGCGCTGAAACTCGGCTGATTGTGTAGCCTCTAGTACTTCTTCAAGCTCTCCTAAGAAAAGAACTTCTTTCTGACAGTTGGTCATGGGCCAATATTTCAACAAGCCCCTTATAACAATATCAGCAAGCTTAAAATCTTTTTCAACAAACTGTGTTATGCAGTACGATAGCTGTTGGTGATAGATTGCAATTGATTTAGGTTTGTGTAAAGGAATAAGAGCCCGAACAAGAAACAACTTATGCTCCTCTTTCATTGGCAATGCAAACCCATTGATGATGCTCCCAAGGATTTCCAAAAGCTCACCAACACCACTGTGCCTTTCTGTCTCATAAATGAACCGATAAAAAATGTTATTGATTGCCTTCCGAATAAATGGTCGATGGACCATGAACTTCCCATATATACGGTGCAAGATGGTCTTCAAATACTCCCGCTCACGAGGATCCTCAGAGTCAAACAAATCCAAGAGTTTCAACACGAATGAGTGGTCAATATACCTCTTGGCAATCTTGGTATCAGTATCAGATGACACAACATATCTCAGTAAAAGTTCATATACAAGCTGCAAATGTGGCCATGAGGGTTCCAAATAAGGTTCTTCTTCTTCAGGATCGGCATTTTCCTGGCCTGTACTTTCATGCGAAGCTGGAGGCAAGCATCGAAATACATTAACTGAAATCATCCTAATCATTTCTTCCTGACAAGTTTCTGTGATTTTCCCCGACCCTGATTGTATCACATCAACCAATTCCAGAAGCGTCTGCCGCTTAATTTCCTTCTCTCTAGCAGACTTCAGAGTATCCAAAAAATCAAACTGATAGCAACATATCTGCAATTTTTTAATGAACAAATTTTGCCTTTCCGAAGCCGGTACATCACGGAAAAACGGGAGAGGCTCGACAATGCCGCTAGGAGGCGCCAACACAACAACCCCCGAAACCGAATTGGGGCCCGATGCAGCAGGTCCAGGCCGAGAAGCGTGATTCACCACCACGTTCGTCGAAACAGACCCTGTATTACGATTACCCGGCTGTCCAACCCCATAAAGTGAAGGATCAGTCGCATCGGATTTCGAGGGCTTCCGATGACCTCCTTTCATAATTTTCTTAAACATGACTCTCCTCAAAACAACAAACCCTAATCCAAAAATTTCGGTAGGTTCAAGGAACAGGAATTAAAACCGAAGCATGAATCACTGATTGATACAGTAGCGATTCCAAGAAATAATGGATCAACATGCACGGATTAACAGCCCTAGGTCATCATTAAACAAGAGGAATGAAATCTTTTCTCCCACCAATTATTCGGAAGTGTCAAAAATCTATGAAAAGCAAGCATGGATCTGGAATTAGGGATTGAGCGACAGGAAAAACGGAATCTAACAAAACAAAAACAAGAACAACAAAACAAAAGAAGAAAACGTTACCCCGTCGCAATACAAACTCTGTGAAACTTGTTCGTCAACGGATCCGAGAAACGAGTCATCCGAGTCGAATCGCCGGAATGCCGGCGAGATGATCGAGCGATGTGATGATTCCGGCGATCAATCCGATCAGAGAAACAGAGCCCTCGAGAGCCAGAAAGCGAGAGAGATTTCGAACCGCGAAAGTGGAAGATAATTAAAGAAGGGAATGAAAATCTAAAAACAGAAAGAAAAAATAAATTATTATTTTAAATAAATGATTGCATATAGCCTTTATAGTCAGTTGTTTCTTCTTCTCCCATTCCTTCTTTAAAGAAAAAAAAATAAGTTCAACTATTATTCTTTTTATAAATAAGATTTAATTTATCTAATTATACAATATTATATATTATAAATATTCATTAATAATATTTTATAAAGTGATTGTATTCATAATTATTTTTTAAATTTCATTAATCTCATAAATTTTTGAAAAAATGATTAACCATTTTTTTCAACAACAATTTAAGATAAGGATTCCAAATTTTTGGCTATGGACATATACTTATAGCCTATTATTTTTGCTGATAATTCATCCACCTTAATCTTTGAAGTTTGATTCCTTATAATCAAATGATAATTTATATTCATAATTATAAGTGATCTTTTTTTTCGGAAAACTTATCAAATCATGTTGGAAAAAAATTATAAATATGGTTATTTTCTAAAAAAAAAACTAACAACCATAATCATAAGTATTAATAATAATATTGTATTACTAATATATAATATTATATTAATAATAAATAATACTACATTAATTAGTAAATACAGTATTAAAACGTATTAATAACTATAAATACAAATATTTTCAAATTTGTTTTGAGTAGGGAATTGTCTTTCTAACTTTGAAGTCGTTAGTACAATATTTCGATTAAGCTATACTTGCTTTAATCATTTTACCTACCAAATAAGTTAAGTGATTGTTCATAAAATAATCAAAACACAAAGTTTTTTTTTTCTTAAATAAATGAGAGTAAAATACCGATTTGAGAATGAATCGGTAACAAACCAGCTGAATACTCACTTTTATCAACATTAAAAAAAAAAAAAAAAAAAAAGTGATTTCTACATTCTTCTTCTTTTTATTTTTTAGTTTCCTTTTTTTTAAGAATATTAGAAGAAGAATAAAAATCGTGACTGGCTGTGGCTTATGATCATACACGTGGAGGACAAGTGAGGTAAGTATCCACGTGGCATATCAACACGATGATGTGTGATTAGTTATTTAATTTTATCTTTCAGCAAAAATCCAGTTATCTAAATTTTATGAACTTAAAAAAGCTTTTCTAAACTTTTTTTTTTAGTATAAAAGAAATTTGGGATTGAAATCCCAGGTGTAGTAATTGTTAGTATATTAGGATCAAGGATGTCAAAAAAGTTATCTAAAATTTATTTTCTTAAAACTTTTTTCACATTTTTTGCATAGAAAATCTGTTTTTGAAATGCATAAAAAACTTCTTTTTTTTTGTTTGAAATAGAATAACAAACATTTTAATTGCATTGTGTACCATCCTAATGTTACCTAAAATCATATTACCAAGTATATAGTTTTTTTATATACTATACAGTGTAGTTTTTTATGCATTTGTTTTGTTTTGTTTTAAAAATATATGATACAAATTTTTTTTTTTTTTTTTGAAATAAATATAAATTCTAAATTGGTCATCAAAATCTAAGAATTAATTACATCATCAAAATTAAATTTGCATCAAAGTACACATAGTTAGATTATTAGCATATATCCTTGTAACGGCCCAGATTTTCATTCCGGTTCTCCAGGTATGTTTGGTCATTTTTCGGTTGTTCGGTTGGGCCGTTAGGGCAGTTTGAGCCTTCAGGGGTATTTTGATAATTTTGCCTTCAGAGGTAGTTTCATAATTAACTAGGGTTCCAAGACGGTTTTGTTAATTGCTGAGTTCGAAATTTTATTTCGATTTCAGGTCCCTAGGGCTAGCATTGCTATTGGAGAAGTTTGGAGCCTTTGTTTGTTTAAATAAGAAAAATGAAAGAAAAAGGTGGCTTCGCCAGGACTCGAAGCCGGAACCGCCTGAGGACACGTGTCGCAATCCTATTAAACCCTTCCCTTTTGGCCAAGACATATAAATACTCAGCCATTTCTCCAATTTCACCTTTTTCTCATTTTCTCTCTTTTTCTCCCAAATCGCCGAAACCACTTTTCCCTTTCTCTTTCGTCGAAAACCCTTTCCCTTCGCCGAGATTAAGCTCCCTAGCCAAGAGCAGCCCATTTTTTGCCGAAGCTCTGATTCGGCTAAGATTCTTCGCCGTTCGCTACTCATTGTCGCGTACAGTCCCTCGCTTGCCTAGTTCCGCGCGCTCTCGCCGAGATGTTTCGTGCCACAGCGTCCTCACGAGCAGCCGTTCGCCTCAGGTACGTTTCGCTCGAAACCATTTTCACTATCCGTGGGTTTTATGTGGCTTGTTGTAAAATTCGTTGACCTTGTGCTATTCGCAATCTCGCGGTCGCCATTACTCTTCGCCTTTCTTCTTCGCTCCAGCGAACCCTTCACCCCAGCAAGACGTTCGCCCGTAACTTCGCTCTCGCCGAGCCTCGCCTGCTCTCGTTCCAGCGCACGTCCGCAAGCAGCTTCGCCTTTGCTGAAGCCTTCTGCCGAGCCTGTCTTTTCGGTTTAGGGGTAAGGCTTTCCGAGCCTTGTGCCTTTGGTTACCTAGTATTGCGTAGCTATTAGATGTTAATTGTGTGCTTGTTAATTGTTATGCCTAGGTTGTTACTCGTATTGGTGTTCTGCAGCTCAAGGAGCTTAGTTTTGTGTATTCTACTGCTTGTTTTCCAGGTAAGGATTTCCTTGCCAGGGTTGTGTGGGCCCTGCACTTGACATTGATAGTTTCCTGGTTGTGTGTTACTGTTTTCTAAGCATGCTAGTGGATAGGAGTTTGCACGTATTTCTGTTTACTGAATTTGTTAGTATATAGGCTTGCCTGCTTACTGCCTGTGAATATACTTGTTAGTGGATAGGATTGTATGACTTGTTTAATAGGATCTGGCATGTAGATTTATGTACTCTGGATTGCACTACTATTGTTGCGGTGACTGTTTTATATGTGATTATGTTATGCTGTATATTATTGTGCAATGTTGTTAATGTTGAACTCTGTTAGCCCTAGGGTATTCTGTAGCTAGATTTTGTTAGGTTGTCATCATTTAGAGGCTGAGAGCGGACCGACGTATGTGTCCCCACCGGTCGAGCTGTGAGGACAATTTCCTTACCCCGGTCACTGGGTGTGGAGTAGCTACCACCCCGGCATAAGCTTAGTTTGTGGTCTGCTAGAGCGGGGTCCTTTCCTTGGTGTAAACCTACCTTGAGACTACCTTTAGCTTCAGGCGTTGGGTGTGATTCAGGCTGCCACAGTATGGTGCCGAGGGCCTTCTGCCTACTGTGGATCAGTGCTCACCTTTCCGAGTTTTAGGCATGCGCACCTGGACCGACATAGTTTGTGTAGGCCTACATTTATTTTGGTTGTAGGAGCATGCGGTGTCCACGTATGTGCATTAGATTTCGGAAAGAGAGCTCCCTCGGGCTAGTGTATCAGTACACCTTCCATTCAGTTTAAAGCTCGATGCTTGGGTACTCTCCCAAGAGTCTAGGATCAGCCTAGTGTGTTGGACGTCATAGCCGAGAGTTAGAGACTCTCAAGATTTCTAGAGGTTATTTTGATAACCCACTTGGAGATCCGCAGTGGATCCTTAGCCGAGAGCTAGAGACTTTCGATGGTTTGAGCATGCTATGTTTGTACTTATGTTGAGACTGCCTGGTGATGTTGTTCTGCTTGTATGCTAGGATGCTAGATGATGTGACTTGCGTACTGTACCTCGGTTGGGGATTCTTACTAAGTGCCTTTGTACTCACCCTTATTTCTGTGGTTTTCCACTAGGTAACTTGGGAAAGCACCGGGGCTGCTAGAGGAGGAGCTGACTGATCATGGGAGTCCGCCGCATAGTCTCTTTCAATTATTTTACGTTTTCAGCATGTTTAGATTGTTTGGGAAAAATTGTTTTAGCATTGTTTTCATATACTCTGGCCAGAGGCTTTATATTGTCACAGTTTTAAATAACGGTTTTTTAATTGTCATTTTCCCTATCAACTATTATTTTTCTGTTGCTTGTCATACTTGTCGAATTTTATGGGTTTTAAATTCATGCATGCTTAGTAAGAACCGAGTTTAGGACTATTTTAGAGTCGGATTCTTACAATCCTTCAAAGAAGATCATCATTGTAACGGTCCGAGTTTTCGTTAAGGTTCTGCAGGTATGTTCGTTTCTCATGTCGATTTGTTCGTTGGGCCGTTTATTGTTGTTTTAGCTTTAAAGGGTATTTTGGTAAAAACACCCTCAAGTGCCAGTTGAATGGTTTAATGGGTTTTAGTGTTGTTAATGTAATTTCAGGGCAAGGAAGGTTACAAATGCAATTTTGGTTTGAGTGCCATGTGGTGTAGAAAAGGGTTTGGGTTTAATCGTTCGATTCATTCGATGCATTTTTTTCATCGATTCGTTCAAAAAGGAAAAGCTTCAGAACCCTTCCCCTTCATTTTCTCCTTCGATCGCTGCCCCTCACCCTCGTTGTTTCTTCGACCAGCAGCACCGATCCAATCCTCGCTGCACTCCGTTAGCCGCACCATCGCAGCGCAAACGCACGCCCATCACGCCGCCCAGCTCGCCTCCATCTACAGCGCACGCTTGCCTGTGACCCCGTCTACCGACCGACGCAGCTCGCCTTCGCTGTCGTACAGTCGTGCCAGCCCAACAACCGCACTCGATAGCACAGCCCAGTGTTGATCCCCAGGTCGCCAGCCTGCGCAGCCCCGCACGCACAATCTCGGTTCCGCACGCCCGTCCCGCTCGCCTTCGCTTGCAGCCATACCGCAACAACACGCTCGTGGCCCAGCCTTCGCATCGCTGTGCACCTGTCTCCGCAGCAGCTGAGCCACACCCTTCCTTGTCATGCAGCCTCGTTGTCGTGGGGATTTGGGTAATTCTTGATCCCTTGGTTCCTGTTATTTTTTTATTAGGCATTAACTAACTGTCTAGCCTTATTTGTCTTAGGTTGTGAGATCGTTTTACTGTTGGTTATCTGCAGCTCAAGGAGCGATTATTCTATTGTTTCAGGTAAGGATTCCTTGTCGTGATTGTGTGGACCCTACGTATAATATTCACTTATTGTATCTGTGTTGTATGTTGTATTGTTTTCCCAGCATGTTTAGGAATCTTGTTATGTGATGTGTGATGACCTGACTATTAGGGTGTTGGCATGTAGCTTGATTACGTTTCTATATTGTAGAATTCTGATATGATAATTTGTATGATGAGCATGTTGTGATGTGACTCGGGTTTAGCGTGTAGCATTCCTAGATAGTAACTGTTAGGTTATCATCATCTAGAGGCTGAGAGTAGACACGACGTATGTTGTCCCACGGGTCGGAACTAGTGAGGATCGATTCCCGCCCCTAGTAATCGGGTTGTGGTGTAGCCCACCACCCCGAAGAAGCCTAGTTTGTGGCCTGCTAGAGTAGGATCTTTTCCTTGGTTTAAGTCTAACTTGGGACGATTCTTAGCTTCAAGCGTAGGTGTGAACATGCTGCCACAGTTGGGTGCCAAGAGCCTCCCACCAGTTGTGGATGAGTGGGTACCATTCTGTATAGTTAGGCATGTGGACCTGGACTGGTGTAGTTTGTGTAGGCATACAGTTACCCCAGTTTGCAGCAGTATGGGATGTGCAAGCACGCACATTAGATGCCAAGAGGATGGCTCCCTCGAGCTAATGACGTTATTACACATTTCCGTTCAGTTTAGAGTCAGACACTGGGTACTCTCCCAGGTGTCCAGGATCAGTATAGCGAGCTGATCACTAGCCGAGAGTTTAAGACTCTTGAGGTTTGGAAGTTATGTTGATAATTCATTCTGAGATCCGTTGGTTAACTGTATTGCATGTATGCTTGGATGCTAGATGATGTGTTGTATGCGTATTGTACCCCGACTGGGGGTTCTTATTGAGTACCTCTGTACTCGCTCTTATTCTGTAGTTTTTCACCAGGTAACTTAGGACAACACCGGAATGGCTAGAGGAGGAGCTAGTGGATCATGGGAGTCCGTTGCAGTTGATATTAATCTAATTAATTAATTATTGTTTCAACATGTTGGTTAGGATCAAGTCCATTAGTTTCATTATTTGAACTGTTTTAATAATTCTCTGGCCAAAGTCTCGAATAATGTGTTTTGTTTTTGGCTGAACGATTTATGGTTTTAAATAAAAAGGTTTTTTTTAATTGTTTCTGTTATAACGGTATCTGAATCATGCATGCTGAGTAAGAACTGAGTTTAGGTCTGTTTTAGAAGTCGGGTTCTTACAATTATGAAGTGGTTCAAGTGATCAAAGAGAGTCTTGGGTGTAATGGTTTCAATCTATGGCGGCCACCTACTTAGAAATTAATTTCGAACAAGTTTCATTTGCATTCAAATGTTGTAGGGTCAAGAGTATGCCGCATGATATTAATTGAGGTACGCGAAAGCTGACCCAAATAATGATGAGGATTAAAAAAAAAAAAAAAAAAGTCAAAGACTGTTCTAGATCACCTTAACAAATAAAAAAAAAAAAACTTTTTTACCTTATATGGATTGTAAACATTTGAAGGGTAGTAAAGCCATTTTGCTTAAACATTGTGAAAAGAAATGATTGCTCGGGTTTGTACACCGCTTTTCTTTTTCTTTTTTTCCTTTGGAGTTTTAGAGATAACTATTTTATTTCCTTGGGGTTTCTTTCAAAATTTCCTATTATTTTGAAATGAATAATCTTAAGACCAATTACAAATATAAAATAAGAATTTAACATATTGTTTCAAAAAAAAAAAATAATAATAATAATTTAACATATAATCGATAACATCAGATTTTAGTAAATACGACGAATTCTTATTTTTGTAATTATTGAGAAAGATATATTTTCTTCGAAAAATAATCGATAAGGATATTAATCCAAATTGCATTAATTGATTTTGTACCTATCACGTTGAAATTTACTTATGGCCCACCAAAATTTTCAAGAATATAAAAATTGTTATGGCTACATTATATATCTACTTATTGTAATTTGAATATTGGATTTATTTAGCCTCAAAATTCTATAACGTTGACATTGCGCAATAATTGCGTTTTCGTTTTTATATTGTTCTTGTAATTAAAATTTCAAACCGACTGAGTCAACAAAAGTAGTAGTTCATTGATATTAATGTCTATTCAATAACTAAGAGATTTCAAGTTCAATGTCTCTATTTCCAATAATTGTAATTAAAAAATATATATCAAGGTGACAAATTCATCTTTCCTACAGAGAAATAATTTTCTTACACTTTATCATAGATAAGGGACAAATTGACAATTATGAGGATGAACAAATTAGAACAAAAAACACATAGAGTTGAGATTTTTGGTTCAAATCAATTCCCCAGATTTTAGAGAAATAAACCCAATTTTGAATCAATGGCACTAATTGATTCTTCAATGATCTATTGGAGGGAAAAAAGGAAAAAAAAAAAAAAAAAACGAAGCAAATTGTATAAGATTTCTGAAAAAAATGAAATGGTATCTGTGATGGGTTTAGAGATTTAAGGAAATGGCGAAATTACTTGTGAGTTAAATATGGAGGGGGATTGGGCTGCCGAGCTTTGTTTTTTTTTTTCTTCGGCCGAAATGTCTAACTCAAATGTCTATTTATTATGCCCATTTAAATTTATGTATAAATCTAATATTTTTAAATTTAATAATTAAATGATTATATTGTAAATGATATTTATACCCTTTTATTTGTTTGATATTCTCATTATATATAACACCTAACTAACTTGCTTGGAATTTGAATAAAAAAAGAAAATTATAACAGAATCAAAATATACAGAAGCAAAAAATACTTTGAAAATTTGAAATTGGAAATTTAAAATAACCCTGACAATCCCTTCCAGCCAGCCATTTACATATGGGTACGTAACACATGCAGTTGTAGAATTTCACACTTTTTGAATTTTGAGACCGTTTGGTGTCTTGTGAAACCCAAAGGAACAAAACTCCTAAAACCCATCCATCTCCGCCCTACAACAAACGTTCAACTACATCCCCATGCGAGTTCAAGATCCGTCCTCTTCCACATTGTCTTCCTCTCTGGTTGTCATGACTTCTCCCACAAGAAGTTGCTTTGGATGTTGGTTGAATTTTTTTAATGAGATAAACAAAAATTAAGAACAATTAAATGCATACCAGTGCACACCAATAATTACTATTTGATAGTGTAGCGTGCCCTTGTGAAACTCCGAAAGGGACAAAGCTAAAAATTCATCCCCTTCCGATAAAGCATGTTCGACTACATCCACTGGGGTGTTTGAGTTAGTCCTCTTCCACACCATAGGAGGTACTACATCCACCAGCCTGTTCGAGTTCTGTCCTCTTCCACATCATAAGAGGTGAGTCATCTCCCTTCCGAAGAAGCACGTCTGACTACATCCACCGGCGTGTTTGAGTTCCGTCCTCTTCCACATCATAACTAGGGGTGTTCACATTTTATCCAAAAATCGAACCGACCGAATTAAGGTCGGTCGGTCGGTTTTTTTATAAGGTCGGTCGGTGTCGAGTAAATAAAATATTCACCGACGGTCGGTCGGTTGGAGAACTTTTTTAAAAAAACCGACCGATATTGTAATATATATATATATTATAATTCATTTAGGACTGGTCAGCCCAAGCCCATCCCATTTCTATAAAGTATAAATTACAAAATTTATAGCCCAGCCCATTCCATCTACTTTAATTATTAATAAAGTTGACTAAAGGTTAAAACCCTAATTCATTTTATTTTCAAAGGATAATACATCATTTTCACTTTCCTTGCCGATTCCATCACAGGAGGCCAAGAAGAAAAACCAAAAAATTTTGAAATGGAGCCTTCTGAATTTGAAAGTGAAAGGTATTGTTGTTTATTTCTTTTTTCTTCTTTCTTTTCTTCCTTTCTTCTACTTCATTTTCAAATCTCATGAAACAACTTTAAAAAAGTTTCAGTGTGAGTTTTTTTTTCTTTTTTTCTTGCCCTTTCTTTTTCTAATGTTGTCAACTACTCCATGAAAACCATCTACGACAGAGAAACATATAAAACTAAAATTATTTAGAATTAACTAAAAAAAAAAGACTTAACCGACCGACCGTCGGTCAGAATTCTCGATTCGAAATTTTTTTCGGTTTCTATTATTAGAAAATCGATATGTCGTTTATCGAGGTCGGTTTTCTCCAAAAACGATCCCGACCGACCGACGAACACCCCTAATCATAACACCATAAGAGGTGACTATGGTAAGTAATTTAGCTAAGATTAAATTGATGAACTGAGTCGCTATATATACATCTAGCTTAAAAATTCATTGTCATTACTATGCATTCAGTGTCGTCTTAGTACAATGAGATGTCGGATAACTTAGAACTACCATCAATAACAAGTACTGTTGCGATTAAATCAATGAGTAGACTACGCGCCATATACCATTTTGATGGAGGTAGTCTTGTAAGGGAGTCTATATCTCTTGCATCCCAAACTTCACTAAATGCAATCTTGAGTGATGTCACTTCCATGGATGTGTGTTAGTGTTATCTCAAATTACGCCTGCTGAAACTCCTCGGACGTTAGGAATGAGGTCTTGCGATTTAATCTGAGAGACGTTAGGAATGAAGACTGTGATTTAGTAGAATTATAACCTACTTTATACTGTTGTTTTTATTATAAAAAAATCTTATGTATTATAAAGATCTAGATATTTGTAAATTTAAAGTTTTAAAAAAGAAGGTGAGATATTGATGGAAAATGAGATAAACCTTGATTTAAGAAGATGTGGAAATATTTTAAATTAACAAATAAATCAATTAACTAAAAGAAATAAATTGTCCAATGGGCATTTTCGAGATTAATTTTTCTCCTCTACTCCCTCTTTTATGAAATAGACATGAATTTAAATACAAAAAAATAGATAGACATTTGATATTTTATTTTCTCAAACCTAGACAAACCTTACTATTTTCCTTTTTTCTTATCTTATTTAACATTACATATCTTACAAGGGAGAAATTAATGGAGAAGATGATGTATTTAATTTATTATTATTTTATTTTCGCCGTCTCTTTTTTTATAACTAAAAATATTAAAAAATTGTTAATGCGTCATTTGAATTTCTATTTGAATTATTTTTTTAGAAATATAATCTATATAAGCATCATAATAACTACATCACCAATTTATTATATTTTAGTCATTATCCTAGTCATCTTTTCATTAATTCAAGGACCAAAATAGAGTATTATTGAAATGTGGGGGATAAAAGTGTTTGATTTTGAAACCTAGGAACCAAAGTGAAACTCCAATCAAATAACTACATCATCAATTTATTATATTTTAGTAATTATCCTAGTTAGCTTTTCGTTATCTCATTAACGGTTCCGTTAATTCAAGGACCAATGGAGTATTATTGAAATGTGAGAGATAAAAGTGTTTGATTTTGAAATCTAGAGAGCAAAGTGAAACTCCAATCAAAAGGTATGGACTAAAAAGGTAGTTTTCCCTTTTTTTAAATATAATATTCATAAATGAATAAGCTTTTTTCCGTAACGATGAAATATCATTTCATTTATTATTTAGGGGTCGTTCACTTCGTGGTAATCCAAGATTCTTATGGAATGTACATCTCGATTATCAAGTTTATTTTTGGATAATAACAAATATCCACACATCTTGAGATGTCGGGCATCCTAGAATACCCATTTTGGGAGACATTTGGATTAGGGGTGCACAAATAACCTGACAATCCGAGAAACTCGAACCAACCCAATCCAATTTGACGAGTTGGGTTGGGTTAAATACATAAATGGATTGGGTTGGGTTCAAAATCATGAAATTTTCATGGATTGGGTTGGGTCTAAGGGTTGGCCTAAAATTAACCCAACCTAACACGACCAACCCTAATTAATTAATTAATTATTATTATTTTTTATCTATAACATAATTATTATGTTATTTAATTATTTATATTATATGTATATGCATATTTATTTTATTTAATTATTATTGCTAGACTTTTTATTTTTTAATATTTTTAAAATTTTAAACCTATTGATGAGGTTTTAAAACTAAGTAAACTTGAATTTCGCATCTACAATAAGAATCTACTTATGCTAATATTTGTCCTAAGTTTCTAGGAATAAAAAAAGGGTGTTAGAGATTGTTTATTGAGTACATTACTTATCATGGTGAACTTCTTTAATTTTAGGTTAGTTGCAAATTTATGAATCCGATAATCCAACCCAATCCAACCCGAAAATAAAGGGTTGGGTTGTGTCTTTAATTGAGTGGGTTGGAGAATTGACCAACCAGAATTTTTGGGTTGAGTTGAAAATCACTCCAACCCAACCCATGTTCACCCCTAATTTGGATGCTCTCCTCCAACATGAGTTTTTAGGATGCTTATGTACATGTCATGATCAAATGACATTTTTACCCCATGATTTTTTAAAATATATTTTATCAATTTTTTTTTCTATAATTTGTGAATAGTTTGTAATTAAAATAAAATATTATGTTTTTTTAGTATATGATTATTATGCATGCATTAATAACTAATCATACATAATTAACTTTATTTATAGTTTACATTTTGTTTTAAAATAATTTTTATTAAATTGAATAATATATCGATTATGTTCCATGATAATCTTAAAGTGCATTGTTTTTTATATCAATTGTTCATGAATTTATTTTATTTTTTTTACTAGGTAAATTTATTTTAAATTATAATACTTAAATTAATTAAAAAATATGTTCGTACATTTTAATCATTAAAATGATCAAATAAAGAAAACAAACTAATTAAATTTCAAATTATGTGTAACACCTCATCTACATGGGACACCCTGCATGATTAAAATAACAAACAATATATACATCTAGAAAGCAAATCCAAGAGTTTTAATAATATATAAATACAACAAACCAATTATAACTATCACAATCCTTTTACAATGAATATACTAGTACAAAAAAATTTAATATATATTTAGAGATGTCCATGGGGCGGGGCTGGGGAATGGCCTCTTCGTCCCCATCCCCGCCACTTAATTCAATTCACGTCTCCAGAAAAATTTCCTTTTTTTTTTGGGAATCGGGGCCCGCGGAGATTTTTTCAAAAAAAAAAAATCAATTTTTTATATAAATTTTGGACAATAATTCTAAATAATTAGATTTTCTTAGAAAATATCTATAAGTTCCAACTACAATGTTAATTATTAAAGAAAAATATTCATATGCATATATAATTTCATCAACAAATATATTTTTATTCGAAAATTAAAAGAATAAAATTAATTTTTTTTTTTTTAAAAAAAATCGGGGCGGGGAAATGGGGACGGGAAATACATTGCCCGTCCCCAGCCCCGATTAGGCCACGGAAATTTTTTTTCCCGTCCTCGGTCCCGTTAGGAGCGAGTCTCCGGAAGGGCCTGACCAGTGGGTAAAATGGACATCTCTATATATCCCTTAGATTAAGATCCAAAAACCACACGTGAAACCTATCAATCAAAATAAGCATTCGTAGCTCTTCGAGGAGCGTTTGCAAAAGAACATTTACAGGAGGGGACACAACATGACATCATATTCCCCTTCAAACTCACCTCAACTTTCCCTTTAAAACGTTGCCATCAAGCTAAACTCCTTTCTTCTAAACTTCACCCCCGTTTCCTTACACCATACCCCTTTCGTTGTGCATTGTTCACTAGCGCCATTCCTAAAATTTAGTTCATAACGGGTCCTCCATGAACTAGCCATTCGTTGAGAACCCGACTTTCAACAATTCTATAAGCAGAATAGTTAAACCTATTTATTAATTTAGGTTTTATTTGATAACCATTTACTTTTTTATTTTTGGATTCTGAACCTAATACCTATGATCTCAAGGGGAGCATATTGTCAAAATCCAAGCATTCAACCAATTACGTTACATCTCGTAGACAAAACATTTCAAATGTTAATAATATATATATTTTTTTTCAATAATTTTTTAGAGGAAAATATATAAAGAGAGAAAAAAGAAATGACATAAAATTCAAGCAAAATTTTAACATTTTCATTGAAGTTAAATAATTATGTTATTATTATTATTATTATTATTTACATTTTTAAAGAGATATTTCATGAATAACAAAAAAAAAAAAAAAAAAACAGTTTTATGGAAATCAAATTTTTTTTAAAAAATAAAAAAATTAATTTAACCAAATTAAATTGACACAAAATTACATTAATAAGTGAAACTTATAACCTTTAATAAGTAGAATAGACTTGCTTAAATTTATTTTTATCTTTTTGAATTGATCTATTAAGGAGAAATTCGAATCTACAACTTCTTAATTATAGAAATATACTTCTTTCAAAAAAACGAAAAAAACAAAATGATGAAAATATACTTCGAGCTTTCGTTTGATTTACAACTGAAATTTTCTATTTTTCATGCAAATTCATAATTCTAAATATTTTTATGGGAAATTTCCATGTATAATAAAAAATGAAAAATATTTTATTTATAAAACAAAATCAAAACTAATTCATTTATAGCCATAAATCTAAATTGAATTCTATCCATCATAAAATTCAATCAATTATAGATTCATCTATATTGAGTTCTATAAAAAATCAATATACTATAAATAAAATATTTTAGAAATTATCCAAGTAAAATAAATTGTTGATGGTAAATTCTGAATTTTCAACTACTAGATTTCGTCTCAATCCCCCCTACTCGCCAGTCGCTTTCGTCTCTTTCCAATTTCCACTGTGTGAAGTTTACACACAACTCAAAGTCCAAATTCAACCGCAACTGCAACCACACAGAATATCTTCAATGAATCTTCAATTTTCTCTATAAACCTGAAATTCAGAGTCTAAAATCATGGGAATCTCAAGATCCAGCTTCGGCATCAGAACTGGGCGAAAACAGGCGATGAATTTCGCCGTACAAGTTCTTTCCGGCCGATGGTTCACCATCTTCGCTTCTTTACTGATCATGTCCGTTTCCGGCGCCGGCTACATGTTCGCACTCTACTCCGGCGACATCAAATCCTCCTTCAACTACGACCAAACCACTCTCAACCTCATCGGCTTCTTCAAGGATCTCGGTTCCAACGTCGGAATCATCTCCGGCCTCGTCAACGAAATCACGCCGCCGTCGGTCGTCCTCTTCATCGGTGGGGTAATGAATTTCTTTGCCTATTTCATGATTTGGCTCTCTGTAACTCAACGAATCCCCAAACCCAATGTGCCCACAATGTGTTTGTTAATATGCCTAGGTGCCAATTCTCAGACTTATGCTAATACAGGGGCTTTGATTCCTTCCGTGAGGAATTTCCCTGAGAATCGAGGGAATGTGTTGGGTTTGTTGAAGGGGTTTGTGGGGTTGAGTGGGGCTATTTTGACTCAGATCTACCATGCTTTTTATGGGGATGATTCTGTGGATTTTATCTTGCTTATTGCTTGGCTGCCTTCTGCTGTTTCTTTCCTGTTTCTTTGGATTGTTAGAGTTGTGGAAGTTAATGGAGTATCCAAATCTAATGATCTTAAGAATTTCTATTATATGCTCTATATTTCCCTTGGTCTTGCTGGGTTTCTCATGATTCTGATTATTGTTCAAAATGAGGTCATGTTTACTAGGATTCAGTATCTGGGTTGTGCTTTTATTCTCCTTGTGCTTCTTTTTCTTCCCCTTGTTGTTGTTATAAGAGAGGAATTCATCATTAGGAAGAGAAAATTGCAAGGTGTGGATGTAAGTTCTTGGCTTCAACCAGACCCATCTTTACCTGAATTACCAAGTTTGCCGGTAGTCGATGCAAACCCGAGTTCTTGGTTTAAAAATGTGTTCAGGCCGCCGGAAAGAGGAGAGGATTACACCATTTTACAAGCAATCTTCAGTATAGATATGTTGATTCTGTTTGTTGCTACTATTTGTGGGGCTGGTGGGACTTTGACTGCAATGGACAACTTGAGTCAGTTAGGCAGCTCACTTGGATACTCAAGTCATAGCATTTCTACCTTCACTTCCCTCGTGAGCATATGGGGCTTTCTCGGTCGAGCCTTTTCGGGTTACGCTTCCGAATTCTTGTGGACAAAGTATAACTTCTCTCGCCCTCTGTTCCTCACGCTTGTGCTTGTTTTCTCTTGTGTTGGTCATCTTGTAATTGCCTTTGGAGTTCCGGGTTCGCTTTACTTTGCTTCAGTGATCATTGGATTTTGCTTTGGAGCACAATGGCCATTGATTTTCGCCATTGTATCTGAATTATTTGGCTTGAAATACTATGCAACTTTGTATAGCATTAGTGGAATTGCTAGCCCAGTTGGCTCATACATTTTCAATGTAAAAGTGGCTGGCTATTTATATGACCAAGAGGCTAGAAAGCAAATGGAAGCCATTGGTCTTAGAAGTGTAGCAGGTAGAGACTTGGCCTGCAAGGGCGTTATTTGTTACAGATTAGCTTTTCTCATTATTACTGCTGCTACTGTGTTCGGTTGCGTCGTTTCGTTCATTTTGGTGCTTCGGACATGGAAATTCTATAAGGGCGATATCTATAAAAAGTATAGAGAGGAAAGAAAGGAAGCAGAATAATGAAGTTTGTACACTTATGATACTTTACAGAGCCAGTTTATATAACACTCCTTGATTCAACACACTTGACAGTGTCTTGTTATTATTTGTTCTTCTGGTCTGAGAGGAAAATGACATTAGGAAAGGCAAAAAGGTACAAATGTTGTTATAGAACTGTAGAAAAGTTGTTATATATCTATAATTCTGCCTTTTGCTCTGGTAAAGATAGATTGGGTAATTAAAGATCTTCATATAGTGTCTTTTTCTTAGTGATCAAACCAATTGGTTGCTTATGCACAGAGGATAAGGAGTGCCCTTTTGCTCAAAATTCAAAACTTACTGAATAAGCTCTTTCTTTTCTTCAATCTAGACTAGTTCTATCATAAGCCAAGAAAGCTAAAGTTTTTGGGGGTGTTTGGAATTGGAGGAGGGGAGAGGAAGGAGAAGTGGAAGGGGAAGTAAGTTGGAGGTGTGAAGTACTTGTTTGGGAATTGGTGTTTTGTAGAAAAGGTGTTGAAAAAACATTGTTTGGGAATTGATGTTTGCAGAGGAGGTGTTGAGAAAACCTTGTTTGGAGAAGGATTTTTGTAAGAGAAGGGTTAGAGTTTATAGGAGTTTATATATTTTATTTTATTTACTTTATTTTATATTTCAATCTTATCAAATAAATAACATTTTAATAATCTAGCCAATGCTTAATATAATTATCTTTCCTTCCACAAATTTTATTTAAAATAGTAAAAATATTTTAATTTTAATGGATTAACCTTACTAACTAAAAAAAATTTGATTTGATTTATTTTTATTTTTTAACATGTAATTTCTAATCTTCTTACTCATAATCTCCTTTGAATATTATGGTATTGTTAGTTATGTATAAGTTTAATGTACTTTATTTTAAGTTATATGGATTATTGGAAAAAATGTCTAACTATATAAATTCTATGACCTATTTCTTTTTTAAAATTAATTCAATAGTTTCACTATTTGTTCAGGCAAAATTGTTGTTTCTTGATAAATCCATGGAGAAACCTTTGACTTTTTGATTGAGAGTAGGGGTGATTTCTGTTCAGTTTTTGTTGGTTTTGTACCAAACCGACAACCGAACCAATATCTTCGATTTTCAAAAAATTGATCCGATCCAATGTCCAATAAATGATAGAACCATTAGTTTGGTTTTCAATTGGTTCGGTTCGGTTTTGGATCCGATCCGATGTCCAATTTTTTTAAATATATCAAAAATATTTTTCATAAAAAAATCTTATAAACAACAATATTTTTAAAGGCCGGAAGTATTTTTTAACTTATTAAAAATTATTTACAGATGTTTTTTATTTCAAATAGGAGGGAATTAAGAAAATCTTAACACTTTAAAAAATCTTCAAAATAATGGAAGGAAG
>JBBMKA010000026.1:11080257-11100298 GCA_037833695.1 Sechiopsis laciniata | reverse complement strand
AGAAACGTTTTTTTTTTTTTTAAGAAACAAGAAACGGGAATCGTTACCAAACAAGTTTGTTTCTCATTTTTCAGAAATGGAAACGAGAAACAAGAAACATGAACGTTACCAAACGGGCCCATAGTGTCCGCCTATTTCACTGTTTTTAAAAACATTTTGGCTGTTTTTTTTTTTTTCCTTCATTGTTTGGGCATTGTTACATTAACAACTGAAAAAAGGTGAAAAAGAAAAGAAAATGTATAAGAAAAATAAGGTCCTACCGAGATTTGAACTCGGGTTACTGGATTCAGAGTCCAATGTCCTGACCACTAGACCATAGGACCTTTGTGTTCTAAGACTAAAATTTACATATATATTTTAAAAACAATTAAGTATAATGTTTGTAAACGAAAGATGGGGAACTTTTCTATTTTTTAAAAAATGTACGGCTTCTACTAAATTTTCAAATTTGTGAAGAGTTCGGTGGAAGTCTAAATTAGATTTTTTTTTTTTTGTTAAAGAAAAAAAATATAATAAATTAAATTTTTTTTCTTCAAGAAATATACGAGATAATTCTTCATCATCCTTACCATGAAGAACAATTAAATAAATAAAAGAAAAATTTACCGGACTAATAAAATCTAAAAAATAATTATAAATATGGTCATTTAAAAAAAAATAGTAAATACATATTGGTATTATTGAGTGTTGTCACATATTCTTATAATATTGATGTTAATAAATATTTATAATACAATATTAAAGCGTATTAATAATTATAGATGCAAAAACTTTAAATTTTGTCTATATTTATAATTAGTTTGTGAGAAGAGTCAATCCAGTACTATTTTCCATAAAAGAATAAAATAAAATACAATGCTCAACATAAAGACAGTTCCAACCTCTCAATAATTCGCTCTAAATTCTTAGGTCCTGTTTGATAATAATTTTGTTTTTAAATTTTTGGTTTTTGAAATTTAAGCTTACAATAACTCTTTTACGATATGTTTTTTCTTACTTTGATATCTACATTGTTGAAAGATGAAAATTCAAATTCTCCAATTCTTCAATTAATAATGAACCCAACAATGGGTCTAAATAGAGTACAAGAGATACCTAATTATAAAAGGAAAATATAATATATAATCATAAAAGGAAAAAATGACTTAATCATAAAAGGAAAAGATAATACCTAATCATAAAAGTAAAGATATAAAATAATATTTAATCTAATCCCAAGAGGAAAAATTAATTAAGAAATACTATTTTACTAAAATTAACATAAATCAACACTCCCCTTCAAGCTGGATTGTATGTAAAATACAAGACAAGCTTGGAGTTAAATTAATCAGAGTTGGTCTTTGGATGTAATGCGCCAATTGTGATGATGATAATACTAATGACAAGGTCAATTAGGAATACTGATGTCAGGATCAATTGAGAATACTGATGTCAGGACTAATTGGGAATGCTGATGCCAGGACCAATTGAGAATACTGATGTTAAGAATACTGATGTCAGGGCTGGTAAGGCCAATCAGGAATGCTGCCAAGACCAATCGAGAATGCTTTCAGGACCAATTGGGAATGCTGGACAGGACCAATCGAGAATGCTGGACATGACCAATCGGGGAAGCTGGTCAGGAACAATTTGAGAAAAGAAGTTTGGTATCGGGATGATTCTTCCAGTTGCGGGCTGTTCATTAACGCTTTTGAAGAGAGAAATTTTGGCTCTTTTTTAAAAAAAAAAAATCAAGAACATAGAGAAGAAAGAAGAAGATAAAGATGGAGAATAGAGAGAAAATTCCTTTTAAAAGATTTTATAGAGAAAAAAAGTTTTGAAAAGAGGGTACAAAATTGATAGTGAGATTTTGGATTTTCTAGGGTTTTGAACTTTGCTCATAGTATTTTGACTAATTTAATCACCTCATTTTCACTTTTTACTCTTAGTTTTATCATGACAATTCACCTAATAAATTTCTTGAAATATTTAGATCAAAGGGCTTCCATAATCCATTGTGTAAAATTTAAACTTCCATTTTGCAACAAAAAAAGAAGAGACTATGTTGGTCACTTTTTGAAATTACATGGCTCAAAATGAATCGAAGTAAGAAATATAGGGACCAAAATGGCCGTGATAAAAGCGTAGAGACTAAAATAATCAAAGCCAAAAATAAAATGACCAAAATAGAGTTTCATTTATTTCAATTACATTTGTCACGGTGTTTAAGAATTCAAAACTTCACATTTCTCCGTATTGTTATGATATTCTCAACTTTAGACATAAATTCTTATGACTTGACTTTTTGTTTCATTCAAAAGCCTTAATATCAATAATGATGAATGTCATCACTTATATACTCACGATGTTCCATTTAACTAACAGTGTTGGAAAACTTTGTTTGTAACCAAACAATTCTTCTATCGAACAAAGTACCGCCAAACTTTTCTTCTCTATTTAGCACTCAAAGATTCAACCCTCCTCTCAAAGAAAAACCTCTCCCCTCCTCAAATAGTAACGATTTTAGCCATGACTACATATCTAGACTAAACACTTCGTCTTCCTATAGACATTGCAAGTCAATTCATCTAGCTCATATCTATACCAAATTCTTTTTCTTTTGAGAGTACATTGTCAGTCTATTAATCCGTCTAACTCATATCCAAACCAAACTTTTCTTCTTTTGAGAGTACACCGCAAGTCTGATAAAAATTTTTACCACGACCATGTCATCAAGCTCTCAAATTCATTGTCCTACACCTTGAAATTCAACTGACGTGGCTAATTTAGAGATGTGACTCTAATACCAATTGATAAAAATGATAACCATAAAATGATCTCTCCATTCGTATGATGTGACTTTATTTTTATGTTTCACCCAAAATGTCTCACCAATGAAAGATGATTGTCCTTACTTACACACATGATTTTCTCGTATCTAATCAATGTAGAACTACTTGCAGGTGGACATTCGAACTCGTGATCTCTTGATCATGAATGTATACTTATACCAATTGAGCTATTACTCTTGTTCGACAGGTTACTATATGTCATTGCAACTCCTTCCACTTTTTTATATATTCTATTTTCAATCTCAAAATGAACGTGCAAGAGAAAAGGGTACAAAAATTATGAAAATTACAAGAGTCATGATGATTTCAATTGATTTAAACATAATACACGAAACTGAACATAATACAACCAATTAAGATATATACTTTCGACCAAAAGGTCTAAGATTCAATACAACACATTTCAACAATAATTAGTGGTTGCAAAGAAAGAAACCACCAGCTTAGAGTTAAATGAATGGCTATGATATAACTTAGCAGCTAAAAAGAAATGCCCTAAAACAAATGTTTTTGCCTAGAAATCAGCCAAATCATCTCACAACTTGAGCAATCCTTGGTGAGCATGAAGAGGGCCCTCCTTGTGTCAGCCTTGTATTATAGGACTTGCATTTGATGCACTTGTGTGCCACAATGTGATAATTAACCTCTGATATTTCACTACAGTCATTGCAAAGAATCCAAACCTGATCAAAAAGTAAACAAGCAACTTTTTCAGTTCAAATTACTCAGCAGCTTCTTTTGAGAAGCTAAACATTGTCTTACAGACAGTACTAACCATTTTATGTTGGTACATTTGAGGCATCGGCGTGGACGCGACCTGAATTTTAAGTGAAAATATGTTAGGGTAATGTGAATGTTCGCTCGTTTTATTTTACATGTATATTTGGTTGGTTAAAGGTCCGAACCTCGTGATCCAGTTTCTCCCACACGCTCGACATATCACAATAGGATTTTGAGCAAACAGGACATGTGTATCTGCAGATTTAAGCCATGGTTTTGGTAAGTAAATTCACATTATCATAACAAAATGAAGTAAGTGTTTTCAGTAACAAAGAAACTGGACTTACTGTAAGCGTTGTTCCATCTCCTTCACACATTCTAAATGAATAGTGTGTCCACACGGCAAAACAGAAATGTCGCTCATTGTATCAAATAGAAACTGCAGCAAACGGTAGATTATGTTATTTTGGGTTCATCTTGCAGAGTAACGGTCGATTACGTCTTAGCTAGTTAGAACAATGTTTGGGTTGGCTATGGTTGATTATGGTTTTTTTTAATCCGAAGTGTTTAGGCCAGCTTACGAGCACCTCGACTATTCTCACGATAAACCGTCTAACCTTCTAACATTTGGATGTCAAAAAACTTGTAGGAAATTATTTCCTAGGTAATCGGCTACCTGGTTGGTTATGTTATTATGTAGCCCATTTTATATCAACATCACAATTCAATGTTTTGAAACTCACCTCAAAGCAAACAGGACAGTTGTGGTGCATTGCCTTTTCTACACAACTGTGGGAGTTCTCCATCAGTTTTGAATAACAACAACCTGAAAGATGAAGAAGCCTCCAAATTCAATGACTGGAAAAGTAAAGAATCCCAAGCAGTTGAATTATTAAAAATGTTCACAAAATCTTACCACACTTTTTGCAGTGGAAAAAGTTCTCCTCGCCTCCGACTCTGCGTAACGAAGAAAAAAAAGAGATATTATTAGGTACTAAAAATACATCTAATATATAGTGAAAGCTGGGGAGGAAAAAAGATTACTATACAAATATATATAGTTAAAAGGAAATGGTTTGGACCTGCAAATACCACATTCATTACAATGGTACTGCTTCTTTGAAACCTAGCAAAACAAAAAAGGTTCCAACTTTCAAGTTACCAAAAGTTTAAGAACACGACTAATAATATCGATATTAACGAGTTGATAGATGCCTACATCGTCGTCGAAGAACTTGCACTTTGCGCAAAAGTACTTGCCCATACAAACTCCACATTGAATGCAATGTTGTCGAACCTAAAAGAAGTAAATATAAGATATTTAATTCCCTTTCCCATATTTTCGATGAAGGAGCTTTGGAGGAAATTAAAGGACTTACGTCTTGTTCCGTGCCACACAAGGAGCAGATGACCTATAGAGAGATTCAAGACAAGAATTCATTAATTACAATTCATATTCAAGAAAATTTAAGAGACCTTTTTAATTGCTCTCTATGTCTTTGTTCTGTAATCTCCTCCTAAACGTTATTAAGAACCTAGCCAAATTAAACTTGAAACTCGAAGTTTAAAGATATGCTCCCTTGAAAGTCTTATCTTTGAAACTCATGAGTGAACTTTATTATAAAATCTCTATTAGATAGAATAGAATTCCATCTCAAAATCAATTAATTTTAAGGTGAAATCTCCAGTATTATCTAATATGGTATTAGAGTTTCAAATAGGTATTTGGTTCACAAATTAGGATCCAACCCAAGTGGTTATTTGGTCCACAAATTCGAATCCAACCCAATAGGTATCCTCAGTGGGTAATTCAATCAAATTAAAATCTAATTCAAGATAGTATTCCCAAAATGGCATCATCTCGAAGGGCATGTTGGAGATCCTCAATCTTATTCCATATTGGAAAGATGAGAAGTTCCCCACATCTTTATAAATATGTGGGCTACTACCCTACTCACCAATTGATTTTTAGGTAGAACCTCATATTATCTAATAATCTCTCGTATCTTTTGGATCCGAACGTGCGAAACAAAAGGAAACTTACTTGTTCCATATCATGGCGAGGAATGTCATGGCGTAAGCGAGGATCCACATCTAATGAATTCTGAAGAAATATCATCAATGAGAGAAAACTTCATCAATCTACTTTCTCACACAATAACACAAACATGAAAAAATAAAAAAAAATAATTAAAAAAAAAAAAAAGGAAGAAGAAGAAGCTAACCTTAGCTTCATTATGACAATGCCTACAATCAAAAACTTCATTGCAACAAGGTGCCCTAATTTTACACCTCCTTCTATAATGGGAGCACCTTCAAATTAAAAGAAATGACAAATAAATCACAAAAATCGCTAATAAAACCCTAAAAATCAGATCGAAATCAATTTAGAACACCGTTAAAGAAAGATGAACTACCCGAAGCTGCCACATCCAAGATCGATCAAAGGCTTGTCGCTGTTCGTGGAAATCCAAGCCTCCATTCCGCTCTCCATCATCAAAAAAACAAATTCTCCTGAAAATCGATGAAATTAAACGCAAGAACAAGCGAGAAATTGAAGGATTCAACGGAAAATGAAAGAGAAAAAGAACAGACCAAAAAGTTCCGACAGAGAAATTTATCAAACGGAAATCGAATCTGAATCCTATTTGTTGTTCTTCTATTTGTTTTTTTTTTTAATTCCGTTTTTATTAATTGAAATTCATCGGAGCGGTGGTTCCGGAGATGGATCTCGCCGGAGGTAATGGAAGATGGAGCGCAGATTTTTAGTTTACAGAAAATATCAGAGAAGATGGAGGTGAAATTCCAAAAATACCCCTGATTCTTTGGAAAGTTCTGACCGCCGTTTTGGGTTTTCTTGTACGCAAATCAATGACGAGGCGGCACGCCAGAGTATTCGCTTTATTTTAATTACTTTTATAATTCAAATGTTATTTTAATTAATTAAAAATTAAGATCCTAATTGATTTGATATAAATTTTTGTAGAAAAGTTATATACCATAACTCATTTACATTTAAATTTTTGTTGAAAAGTTATAAGTAATAATTCTTTTGAATATGAACTTTAGAAAATAATTACAAAAATGAATGAATATAAATTAGTATTTTTGACATGAAAAGTTATTTTGAAGAATTAAAATTAAACAATTATTTTAAGTGGTTGTTTTTGTCTAGTTTATATGTGATTTTTTGAAAATAAATTGTAAATACTCATTTGTTATGAAATTACCAAAATACCCACTTTTCCACCCATCGAATTAAACTTAACGGTCTTTTCGCGATAAGAGGATCTCAAAGCTCTAACTTGTATTATTATCTAAATCATTTGTATTGATTCTCAAAAAAAAAAATAATAATAAATAAATCATTTGTATTGTTCATTTTGTTGAGAAGTATAAGCTAAATAAAATTATTAATTTATTTCAACAAATCATTGTAGTCTATCCTCGTTTTTTATTACACATATGGTATCTTAGTTTATGGATTAAATTTAATAATAGAAAAATAATAATAATAGAAAAATGCAAGTGATGAGATTGCAAGTTATCATATATATTTTTTAATTGTTGATTTAAAAGCCATACAGTAACCTTAATTCAATATTATAGAATTTAATCATTTTCCCAAAAAAAAAAAAAAAGAAAGTGTGGGCATATTGGTCATTTAGTACATCGATTCACTTACCAGAAACTGGAAATGATACAGAAAGAAAATGGCAAAAACGGCAGCGTTTGGATGGCAGGAAGCTCTTTTAGGAAGAAGAAGAAGAAATCAGAGAGAAAAAGGATAAAAGTAATGAAATAGGGCAATGGCGGCGATGATCAATTTATAGATTTGGATTTGGATTTAGGGCACAATTGAAGAGAATCGGGTCCGATAAATTCAAATTCGATGGGCTCTGATTAAGATATGTGTTGTTTCAATCTTGAATTCAATCTCAAATCCAGATCTAGATTCTCTTCTTTTCTAAAGCTCTGTAGAATCGCAACTTTTGACATTTTCCCCCAATTTTCTTTGTTCTCGAAATTTGTACAAACATTGTTTGCTAGAAGAAGAAGAAGAACGAAGGGGTTGATTTTTCTTTTATCTTTGTGTGTTTGTTTGTTCAAACTTGAAATTCGGACTTGGAAAAATGTGGGTCTTAAATATTCCTTTTCTATTATAATAAAGTGGAATACTTTTGGAAATTGTTATTTTTACTTTATCTCTATTATTTTTAGGGGAGGTGATAGGGGTGCAACAAAAAACTGAAAAACCGAAAAATCAAACCGAACCAATGGATTTGTTCGGTTTTTTAGCTCAAAATCGGACATATTGGTTTGAAATTTGAAAAAACCAGAAAATATTGGTTCGGTTCGATTTTCATGTTAAAAAACCAATAAAAACCGAACCGAACCGAAATGTGTGTTTAAATCCTAAAAACAAATTTTGTGATATATATTATTCAAAGCATAATTTTTCTAAACTATATTGGTGGCGCGTTGGTGAATGTTTGAACTATTTTTTGAACAATTTAAGTTCGATTAGAGCTTGTGAAACAATTTTAAGAGTATTTTTTGTCTTAATAAACTTCCAATAATAAATGGCCACACATCTCACTCTTTCTCTCTCCTTTGATTGTACAGATTTTGCAATTTTCTAGTTTCACTCCTTTAGTTTTTCATTTACTTTTTTTTTTTTTAAATTCTTTAACTTTTCATATATAGACCTACTAGAACTTATTTTTATTTTTAATTTTTTTTAAATCTATATTTTTCAAAAAAGAGGTGGGTTTAAAATGTATGTAATTTTATAATAAAATTGTTATTTGATTTATTAATATATTAGACATCGGTTCGGATCGGATCCAATTATTTAAAAACCGAACCAAATGAAAATGATCCAATGGTTTTGTGCTATATTGGACATCGGTTCGGATCCAATTATTCAAAGTAATAAATATTGTTTCACAACTTCGAATCCGTGATCCTTGAATTGGCCAAAAAATGAAACCATCAAATTATCGATCTTTTTATTTAAGTAATATTTACTCAATTAAGACTATGTTTGATAATGGTTTAATTTTTCATTTTTTATTTTTTAAATTTAAGTTGTATTTATTCAAATTCTAAGTATGTAATCATCTTCCTTTAAGAAATATTCACTCAAATTCCCTACATGTGGTATCATCTTTCTAAACAAGTATTTGGAAACTTTTTTATTTTATTTTTAACTTTGAAATTTTGGTTTGATTTTTAAAAATCATATGTCGAAAGTAGTAGTTGTAGGCTTAATTTTTTTAATTTTTATTTTAAAAACTAAAAGCGAAACACTAAATATTTATCAAACGAGACTTAAATTATTTAATTATTGAATAAAAAATTTGTGAGCTTCAATGACATCGTCAGTCATAAAAAGTAAAAATATGTGATTGAGTTTAAAATGGTGGTTTGGTAAAAATGTATTATGCTAAGTATAATTAAGTAAGACAGAATGTTCGAAAGAGAGGCTCAATGATATTTTATTTGAAGGAATGATGTTGAGAATTCTATCATTGTCTCACATCCATAAAATAAGGAAAATTCATGAATTTATAAGTAATAGATTCATGGCTAAATTATAGAAAATACTTCTATATTATGGTGTTTGTGTAAAAAATGCTCTCAAACTTTGAAAAGCTTCAAAATTGCCCCTAAATTTTAACAAAAGTTTTAAAAATGCCCTCACCGTTAAAATTAGATGAAAACTATTAAAGTTTAGTTTCAAAAATACCTCTAAACTTGTAAAATGTTTCAAAAATACCCTTAATCTTTAAAAATATAAAATAATGATGAAAATGTTAAAGTTTTATTTCAATAATACTATAGATATTTAATTGTGTTCGTAAAAGACAAATTTTACTTTTGTATTTATAACTTATGAATAATTAAACAAATCTCTACCTCAAAATATTCATTTATATTCCAAAATTCATCTCAGCAACATTTTATTTATTTATTTAAGTTATGAATGATGTTTATGATTATGATTATAATTTTTGGAAGTTTTTTTGTCACATTATTATTCAAAGGTTAATAGTATATTTATTTTTATTAATTTTCATGGCGAAAAAATATATGAATAAGAATAATCGTTTTTAAGTAAATATAATTTTTAAAATTTTTTAAGGGTTCAATATTGACATTTTTAAACAAAAATGTAATATTTTGATCCAAAAGTTATCGAGGTTAAATTTGAATGAAAATCATCCACTCATTGTCAATTGTTTTAGTTTCAAATTACAAATAAGTAACTCAATTATTTAAATGAATTCAAGCTAAAATCGATAAAACAATTATAAAGTTTGAATATTTGAACAGATCTCTACCTCAAAATATTCATTTATGTTTCAAAATTCATCTAAACAACAGTTTGCGTCTAATTTTGATAGTTGTTTTATTTTTGAAATTTAAGCAAACAACTTCTCCAAGTTTTTTTACTTTTATATCTACATCTTATATTTGTTTTTAAAAACTTGATCAAAATATAACAACTAAAAACTTTTCCAAAAGCTTATTATTGTTTTTGTTGGTTAGGATTCACCTACCCTCCCAAGAGAATATGAAACTTTTTGTAAAGAATTAGAGTAAATATAAACATAAATTTTAAAAATAATTAGTTACCAAACAAAACTTGAGTTTCTTTAGTTTTTAGTTTTTAGTTTTTATTTGATTTTATTTTTGTCTTTTTTATGGTTTTTATTTTTTGTCTTTGAAGAGTTATGAATAATGATTATGATTTCGAACTTTGTTTGGTCATTGTTATTGAAAGGTTAATAATATATTTATTTTTACTAGTTTTTACTAAGAAAATGCATATGAATAGATCAAAAATACTATTCATATAAAGTGTAATATTTTTAATCGAAAAGTTATTGACGATAATATTTTGAATGTGTTTTTAAGTTGTGGGTGTAGTTGAATTTTTTTTAAGTTCAAGGATATTTTTGAAACTTTTTCAAAATTCAGAGGTATTTTTGAAACCAAACTTTAACATTTTCCATCCAAATTTAACGGCAAGGGTATTTTTAAAACTTATGTTAAAGTTTGGGGGCATTTTTTACACAACCCCCATAATTTTGGGATATTTTCTACAATTTAGCCTAGATTCATTCTATAAGATATTTTGTGTGAAACCAAACAAAATTATGAGTACCCATGTTTAGAAATGTCTAATTTCCCACGGTGTAGGGCTTCACGGCGACTCACTCCGTCAGGGGCGGTGAATCCCCATTTAGGTGGAGAATGGAGGAGTGAGTGGGGACAAAAATTCTCCACGAGTTAAATGGGGATGGGGACGAGGAATGTATTCATCATCCTCATTTCCCTGTTACCCGCCCCATTTATAATTTATATTTATTTTCTTTTATTTTTTAATATATATACGTAAAAGTATGAATATTTCCTTAAAAAATTTAATATAATTAAAATTTTTAAAATGATTTATTATTAAAAATTAATTATTGTTTTAATATGAATTAAAAGTTAACTATTTGAAAATTTATATAAAAAATAGATTGAATTGAAATTTTTAAAAAATTAAATGGGGAATAACTTCAAGTCGTCCACACAACTTCTCCGTGGGAAATCCCTCCTCCCATCCCTGCAAAATTTAATATTAAATTTCATGGGGATGAGAATTAAAAATAGTGATGGGGATGAGGATGGTAAAGTCATCCTCACCCCTACCCCACTCCATTGACATCTCGAGCGATGTTTATTATGAAAAATAACATGAGAATAATTGGAAGAAAGAAATAAATTTTTTATAATAAAAAAATGTTAGTCTTTAAACACTAATGAATATTTGAAATTTAATCGGTTGAAATGAGAGATTCGTCAAACACACAAGTTTGGATATTAAATTCACCTCGTACCTTTGTTTTTGGATGAATAATTGCATTCGTAGTTATTTTGATTTTTGAGTGATTAGGAATTTAGTTTGAAATAATAGTTTGTTTGTCAGTAAATTTTTTTGTTGTGATTGTTTGAACCACAGCTAAAAAAGATTGAAAATAACAATAATATTGAAGAGGAAAAGGATAAAGAATGACACATTAATTCTATGTGGAAAGTTCCTAAACAAATTAAGAAAAAATAAAGGGCAAAAAGAACTTTATAGAAGTTACAAATTTTTTCTCTTACAAAGTAGCAACAAACTCTTTTATAAAGGGAATCTCTCTTTATTTTTTATCTCATAGTCTTACTCACTTAGATATGAGATATCTTGGGAGATTTAAGATGTTTTGCCAACAAATGACATCACCTATTTATAGAACACATAAATTTTGACTTCAAGTAAATCTTATGGTCATAAATTGGTCACATCTTGCATTGGTGATCAAGTAAATCACGTGATCTCAATTTTGCCACAACTTCACTTTAGACCATCTTAATGGCCTAAATCATTCTTCATTAATTTTAGACAAAGAAATTTACGTGCAAACAAATTTATTACCCTTCCTCCTTAATTTTTATTTACACATTTATTTAAAGTCCAAAATAAATTACACATTCTGGTAAAGTTTATAAAAATTAAACATTGTTCCCTTCAAATATCTAATCTCTTGTTGAGCCCATATTTATATCAATTTTATCTTAAACTTGGTACGATGTAATCTCTTAATTTCATCAAATTTTATCTAATCTCTTAATTTCACCAAATTATTCTTTAAATGTTGACAAATATTGTAAATTTAATCTTAAAACTTTCCCAAATTAAATTACACCTCATGGTAGAACTTCATTCGAGAAATCATGGTGGCATGTGGTTGATTAGATAACGTAAACAATAGAGTTGTTTTTCGTTATTGAATTTTGTAACTTTTGGTGGAGATTATTCGATGCTATTTTTATGTATTAATTGAGTCAATTTTGGTAAAAATGATTTTTCTACTATACTAATTGTCAAAATTCATGGGTGATTTCTTTTATATAATTAATAGGTGAATTAGCAAAAATTGAATAGTTATCTAAATTGAAGGTGAAATTTAATATAATTTAATGAGTTTAAAGATAAGTTTTGAGTTTTTTCCCCTAATAACCTTCAAAAGGTGTCAATTTTAAAAATGTTTAAAAAAAAAAAAATGAAAGAGGTTGAAATTTTCTCCATCAATAAATCCTTTCTAATCATATTGGATAAAAAGAATCTAAAACCATAAAGCACATGAAAAAGAACCAAACAAAGTTGCAATGCATGTGTATGGTCTGAAATGATGCAACTTTTTTTTTGGTTGAGTTAAACTAGTGAGGGGAGAGGAACCACTTTGATCATAAAAATATATTGATTTTCAATTACTATTTTTTTAAGCCAAAATGATGCAATTTCATTAAAGAATTTAAATCCAGAACCTCATTATTGTAGATATATATTTGCCTTTGAATTGTTGTTTTTTGTAGGCAACTTTTTTTATAGTTAAATTTGTTCTTTCACCAAACATTGTTTGTTTGTTTTATTAAAAAGTAAAATTGTATTGGATGGATTTTTTTTTTTTTTTTAATTATTCGTGATTGTTCAAACCAATTTGCACGCATCTTTGATTAATGTCACGAGAGATATAGTCTAGTTAATTTCTAGGTAAGTGACAATTAGAATGAACTCATCACTTCTTTATTTTCCACAGTCATCTTAACCACTAGACCACTTTATTATAGTTATATCGAATGGACTATTTTCACAAAATAATTATAAATATATGTAAGTTCTAAAATATTTGTATCTATAATTATTAATACATTTTAATATTTATTATAAATACTCATTAATACTAACATTATATATTATAAATATTCAATTATTTTTAAATTTGAGGCAACTTTCCATTAAAAAAACAACTCATCTGAATTGGGTCTCATGTGCTGCAACATCAGAAAAGTTCAACATAAATATTCCATATTTTGGCAAGTCTCTATCTTTCCATCCAACTTTTAAGATATTGTCCAATTTCTTTGGATAAGATAATGATACGACATCTATTCAATGCGTCGTATGAAAATGTTCTAGATAAATTGAATTTTAGATATAAATACCAGAAGTTGATTTTTTTTTTTTTTTATAATTTTCTTATTGAGTATAATATGTAGAGAATTACGACTTTTAAATTTAATTTTTTAATTTGATTTTCAATAAAGGATAAAATTAGCCAATAAGAACGCAACTTCAATATTCTAGTTACATGCTGTAAAATCAAACAATTAAAAAGTTACCGTCCAGATTTTTCATTTTCAATTATTGGTGAATTAAAAAAAAATGCTTATAATCTTTTTTTTTAAAGAAAAAGACTAATTTAGTCTCTATGATAGAAGAAGATTAGAAATTAGTTTATATAATTTTAACAGTTAAATAGTTTTTTATAATGTAATAAAGCTTTTATAAAGTTAACGTTAAATGAATATGTTACTATTAAAAGTTACTAAGGACACTAAAAAGAGCCTAGTTTAACTGTGATCCTAATATATTAGCAATGGTGAGAAATGAGTGTTTAGAAAATTGGACAATTCCATCAATTCAACTCCATTTTCATGGGTTGATTTGGATTATCAACTTTTTAAAGTTAGATTAAATTGAGTTCCAATAAATAAAGTTTTCATGAATTAAGTTGGTTTTTGGGTTGACCTGAACTAACAAAAATTTATTATTAATTTAAGATATATATTTCTTTACCTATATAACATAATTTTATATAAATATAATTATTTTATTTAACTATTATTTTGTTTACTCTTATTCTCCAAAATTATATTTTGTAAGTTTGTAGAATGTATATGTATTGATATAAATAGAAATTTAATTATTAATAGAAGTTATTAGGTTGATTTCTATAAAAATTGAAAATAATAACAAATGTATATTCGCATTAAAAACAAATAACAACCGATAACACAATTTAACTCAACCTAAAAATGTATAGGTTGGGATGGATTGGGTTGCTCAAACATTTATATGATTGGATGGGACAGCAAATTTACCAATCCAAAATTTTAAGTTTGTCCTAAAAATCTTTGTAGCTTAACTGATATTCACCTCTACTACGAGTTTTTGTAGCTTGAATTGTTGAGTTTTGACAAAATATTAGAAGTGAATTGTCTCACATCGAAAAGATGCAAGACAGTAATGTTCTCCAAACACTATAAAAAGAGTATAAGGTTTTAGATTCAAAGTATCCTCGTCAGAAACATTTTAACCTTGGTGTATTGACTTTAGTTAGATTCTTTTTGTATTTTCTTGAGTAGTATAAGTTTTGAAGAGAGTGTTTATGTGAGTGAGGTCGAAAAGAGAATTCTATGTGATTGTTCATATAGTAGAAATTCTTTCTTTCCGTAGTTTTTTCTCTGATTTTGGAGTTTTTCCACGTAAATTCTTAAAGGTTTTTTTTCAACAAGTGGTGTGCTCCAAGCACTATAAAAGGAGCATGAAGCTTTAGATTCAAAGCATCCTAGTCATAAGCACTTTAAGTTTAGTGTACTAAATCTGTCAAATTCCTTTGTATTCTCTTGATGAGAGTGGGGCAAATGGTGAGAATAGTATAAGATTTGAAGAGAGTGTTTATGTAACTGGAGTCGGTGAGAGAATTATGTGTGATTGTAGTAATTTTCACATAATGAAAGTTATTTTTGCCCATAGTTTTTTCTTCAATTTAGGAGCTTTTCCACGTAAATTCTTGTATTATCTTTTATTGTGTTCCCTTTTAATTTCTGAGCTATTTTCTACTTATTTTTGCAGTAATTAGGGGAGGTTTTTTCCAACATGAATCTCTCCATTTTGATTATACTAAAAAATAAAGCTATTAATGACTGAATATATGGTAGGTTGACTAGTTTTGCTTATGTACTCCATTCATGTGGCTTTTAGTGGTAGGAAAGATTATTCATGAGATGCTATCAAATTATAAAAACAAAACTCAAACTTGCCAAATTTATAATTTAATTAAATTTTATTACAAACCAAATTAAAAGAAGTTATTTTGAAACGAAAGTTTCAACCAAGCCAATATTTTTATTTTATTTTTTAAAAGAAAAAGAGAATATATTTTAAAGATTTACTTGTACCTATAATGTAATTGGGAAATTCGAAGCATAAAAAGTGAGATAAAAATAGAAATAAGGGTTATCCAATGTAAAAAAGACAGTGGGAAAGGGGGAATTTTGCAGACGTTTCGTTTTCGTTGTCCGTTTTTGAAAAATGAATAAAATCGGGGGAGCAAAAGGCAATTTAAAGACAAGATAGAGAACGGATGCGAAAAATCCACATGTTTTGATGCCTTTTCACCTTCACTTTTTAAAAAGGGATGGAAAAAATCTTGCCAAAAAATATCTTGGTTACTTTTATTTTTTATTTTTCTCTCCGACTTAATCACTTTAAAATTCTTTTTTACCACTAGATCACTTTATGATAATTAAAAAATAATATGGTTATCTAATTTTAATTTAGATTCTTTTATTGTTGGGAGATTTTTTTTTTTTTTTGAATAGTTGGGAGAATTAGAAATAACAATCTAAGGCCCTTTCATCATAACTATTTTGTTTTTTATTTTTTATTTTTGAAATTTAAGCTTATAACAAGTATTCAACTTATGGTTTTCTATTTTTTGATGTCTAGATTTTATCTATATTTTTTAAAACTAAACTAAAATTTAAAAATTAGTTTCCAAATTCTTAGTTTGATTTTTGGAATTTGGTTAAAATTCAAATACTTACTTAAGAGAAGGTGGAATGAAGTCTTTTATAAAGAATTTGTGTGAAAATAAATTTCAATTTCAATTTCAAAAATAAAAAACAAAAAATCAAATGATTATTAGATGAGACCTAAACAAGAATATAATGTTTATGGACTAAAATAATAATTTGTTTAGAGCAATAATTGTAGGGATGAGAGATCGAACCATAACTTTTGAATGATAAATAGAGTTTTATATATTTTGCTATGATCAAATTGTGATGATTAAAGAAATAATCAATATGTTGGATGAATATCGTGTATGCAATGATATATGCCACTAAGCCAATTGAAGGATAGCTTAAATAAGGCACATTTACTATTTCAAAAATTCATAGTTTAGCCACTCGATAACCATTAAATTTTTTTTTTTTTTTTAAATTTAACTTAAATGTTTAGTATGTATTAGATTTCTTTGAAAAAAGTATGGGAATACTAAATAAATTTCAAAAATCAAAACAAGTTTTTTGAAATTATTAAAAAAAAGTGATTATATTTTTTTAAGATATAGATAAGATGTAAATATTCAAGTAAAAAATAATAATTATTCTAATATAAGCATGGACATGAAAAGAAAAAAAAAAAAAAAAAAACTTTTAGTCTTACATTTTAAGGGAAACAATATTTTGAGACAACATCATATTAAAGCGACAAATATTTTGGAAAAGTTATTTGAAAGTGATTTCAATTCAATTTAAATGCATGCACAACGTTTAAGAGTAATATAAATGGAAGCATTTCAGGTAAAATTCAAAGTTCATAAAAAGTGTTCACAAAAGCAGCCAAAAGGTATTTGAAAGATGTGAACAGTTATGCAATAGAAATCAATAATAGAAAAACATAAGTTTCAATCAGTGTTATTCTTTTCAAAAAGAAGAAGAAGAAAAGAAGTGTTATTACTAGTTATGTTTGGATAGAGGGGATTGGAAAGGAATGTTTTATTTTTTTTTCTTTGAGAGAAAGGAAGTGTAATGGTTATAAAGGGTTTGAATTGGTTTTAAAATTTAAAATTTTAATTTGGTATATGTTTGATACCGAAATTTGGTATTCGAGATCAACGGTGAATTTGTATTCGGTCGGGGACGAATTACCTGCAAAACAAACAAGACTGGACACCGGTGTGGTGTGAGCCACACCGCGTTTCGAATTTGCTTACCCCGGGTGTAATTGACTTGCATATATATATATATATGGAGAGCGTACGTGACCATATTTGGTAAATATAATTCCTTATTTAGGGAAATATTCCCCTATTTAGGTGAATATCTCTATTTTAGACAAATATCTCTATTTGGTTCTAGCCTCAAATAGAATCTAGTCGTGGATAAGGAAAATAATGAAATTGGGGAGAAACGGCGCGCGAATCGAAGCCTAAACGGGCAAGATAGGCCTAAAAAGGCATTTGGGGTCGAATTAGGTTGACCCGACCTGAACCGCCGGACCCACCTGGGTCTGCAGCAGACCCTAACAGTGTCATTGCTGACCCGATTAGAGGTGGCTTAAGCCGGTTATGCCCGCACGCGCGCGCACGAAGCGGCTTAAGCGGGTTCTACCCGCATGCGCGCGCGTCTGGGTGTGGCCCTAGCACATCTAGGTCCGCCTGTGCAGCCCATGCGCGTCTGACCAGCCTGTTCGGCCCGAGCGTCTCTGGGTCTACTTGTGCAGCCCGAGTACGCCTCTAGGCTGCTCGTGTTGCCTGCATGAGTCGGGCTGCCTGCTCCTGGGTCTTGACTTTTTGGGCTTATTTGGGCCCCTTCTTGACGCCTCCGGCCTCTTCTTGTGGGCTCAATTTCTATATGTTAGTTTTACCCATAACAGTCGCCCTTACTCTTAGGTTTCAATTGGTCTGTATTATATTGAGACTAAGAGTATTACTTGGGTTCTTCGAATTGAACATTATAGCATCCTTCAGGTGGCTCAGGGAGCCTACAAGGTCAAAGTATGCCCTAGGTGTCTAAGGTGTCTTAAGTGACTCTGGGAGCCTACAAGGCCAAAGCATGTTATAGGTGTCCTAGGTGTCTTAAGTGACTAAGGCAGCCTATAAGGCCAAAACAATTAAAGGTGTCCCAGGTGTCTTAGGCGTCTTAAGTGACCTGTAGGACTTCTAAGACATCCCATGAATCTATAAATGCTCTTCATTCCTCCACTTTTTACCAAACTTCATTTCATTTCTTTTGCTTTCAAGGTGAATTTCTCCAACTCTCCCAAAGTTCTTTCAAATTTTCAATTTTCCTCACATTTTCTCGAACCTTGTCTTTGGAGTCCTCAACGAATTTCGCAAATCTTGGATTGATCGAGCTCTCAACTTTAAAAAAGCTTGAATAATATTTCCTCTTGTTTTGTTTTCTTGCTCGCATTTTCTTAGCTATTTAGTTATGGATCCGAGTTCTGATAGTGAAGCCGAGGATCAGGTTAGGGCATTGAGGGCTACTCGGTCCTAAAACTGTTCATTATCGTGGTTCAACTAGTGGCTCAGAGTCGGCTCGAGATGATAATTCTCAGCTGGCTGAGCACGACCTAGTCGAAATAAGGTAAAAATATGTCATGCCCTCTTTCGTTTGGACCCGTCTTCTAGTAGACAGTGAGAGTCCTAAAGATCCTCCAACTGGCTGGGTAGCTATTTATGTCGTCATGTTGGAGAGGGGTCTCCGTCTTCCCCTGATTCTAATTGTCCAGGAGTTGTTGGCTACCGTACGGTTGGCCCCTACTCAAATTTCTCCCAACGTGTGGAACATATTTTTTGGGTGTTTTTGTGTATGGAACCTCCTCGAGATGGAGGGATCTTTCAGTGTCATAGACTTTCTTTCCCTTTATAATTTTAAAGGTTATCGTGATGTTACACGTCCTCACTATCTCTCTCCCCGTCTTCAACCTCTGCTAATGGGCCCTTTAGGACAAAAGGCTTGGAAAGATATTTGGTTCTACGCAAAGGGTGCCTGGTTGGCTCCTTGCCCCAGCATTAATTATAGTGTTCCCACTAAGTTTACAGAACATTGATAACTCTCAAGAATTGAGAGTTAATTTAGCTTAAAAGATTATATTTTTATCAAGAATTTGCTATAATGGAATAATATAATAATGAATTTCGCCCCATCATACCCAAATTGTGCTTAAGCAAAACATCCTTTAGTTTTCTGATTAGGATGCATTTTAGAGCTTCGCTGTAGCGAAATGTGCTTGATTGTATGTAAATTTGCAAATGTAAAAAAGAATTGATATTTCTAGTTTGACTGAAGCGTACCTGATGGAGCGAAGCGGAATTCGCAGTAGAGGGAGCGTACTGTATTCGGCTCAGCAAAGTCTCTCCTATTCGCCTTAGCGAATACCAAACTCCAGACGACATGAAGAAACCAACTGAAGCTCGCCGCTGCGATAGCCTCGTCTGATCAATCACGCTCATACCTAACCCCAGGACGCGTGGCAAAGATCCGTGACTTTGGAAACCCTCTCTGCCATCGCAAAAGTCCACTCTGCAGCATTCAGGGAATAGGTAGCAGAGTCAGCAAACTGAGGAGAGATATTCAGCAGGATTTCAGCTGAATTTCAGAATGATTATCATTTGAATGTCAGTAAGATTTCAGGCAACACGTCAAGAGGTCTATATAAGCAGCTAAGCTCTCCCCCTGGGGGGCCGGAGACTCTTTATCCGGATCCATTTTCCTCTATTTTTCTCTTTTCCAGGAGAAGTCACTCGAGAGAGTGGCTTCGCCCGGAGTAATGTAGTTGTAGTTTTACTTTTCTCTTTTAGGCTTAGCGA
>JBBMKA010000026.1:11057581-11070192 GCA_037833695.1 Sechiopsis laciniata | reverse complement strand
ACCTTTACTTACTTTAAAACTTGCTACAACAAAGACTGTGTATACTTGCACATTCTTCGGGATTCCTACACACACCTTTCGCCAGAAGCGAAGTAGAAGCTTTGCTTTAGCGAAGCATTGGACAAGCCACGTCATCATTTTTCCTTTTAATATCTTATTTAAATTGTGTGTTTGGGATTTTGCGAACAAACATCATACCTTATGTCTCTACTACCGCGTTACTCTTTCTTTGTTCTATTCATGTCAGTTCTTAATACTTGTTGCTTTCATGCAGTTAACGTGCACCGCTATCCTCGTTCGACGGTAGGCAAAGTTTTTGCTGAGTGTCTCGCGTTGGATCCTAAGGCCAGGAACAACTTGCAATACATCACCCAAGTGTCCTTAGCTAGGCACAATCTCCTTCCGAGTAACTTTCATTCTATAGTGCAGTTCGCCTTTTTCTAGGACTGTCTTAATGCGGCCATTATTGGTTTTATGCTGCAGACATGAGCTAATACCCCGACCCTTCTCTCAGCGTTGACGATTGGGAGAACCTTGATATTCTTGATTTTGACGTCACAGGGTTAGACGATTCCGACCTCGCTATAAACTTGGACCAAAAAGCATTGTTCGCTAGATCTGCTGCGAACAGTGTTGCGGTTCATCAAGCTTAAATCGCCTCTCGAAGTGAAGTGATCTCTGATCGCCCTAAGGTAAAATATTCTGTAAACTTAGTGGGAACACTATAATTAATGCCTGGGCAAGGAGCCAACCAGGCACCCCTTGCGTAGAACCAAGTATCTTTCCAAGCCTTTTGTCCTGAATGGCCCATTAGCAGAGGTTGAAGGCGGGGAGAGAGATAGTGAGGACGTGTAATGTCACGATAACCTTTAAAATTATAAAGTGAGAGAAAGTCCATGACACTGAAAGATCTCTCCATCTCGAGGAGGTTCATACACAAAAACACCCAAAAAATATGTTCCACACATTAGGAGAAATTTGAGTAGGGGCCAACCGTACGGTAGCCAACAACTCCTGGACAATTAGAATCAGGGGAAGATGGAGACCCCTCTCCAACATGACGACATAAACAGCTACCCAGCCAGTTGGAGGATCTTTAAGATTCTCACTGTCTGCTAGAAGACGGGTCCAAACGAAAAAGGGCATGACATATTTTTTCCTTATTTTGACCAGGTCGTGCTCAGCCAGCTGAGAATCATCATCTCGAGCCAACTCCGAGCCACTAGTCGAACCACGATAATGCCATTTTCAGCACCGAGTAGCCCTCAATGCCCTAACCCGATCCTCGACTTCACTATCAGAACCTGGATCCATAACTAAATGGCTAAGAAAATGCGAGCAAGAAAACAAAATAAGAGGAAATATTATTCCAGCTTTTTTAAAGTTGAGAGCTCGATCAATCCAAGATTTACGAAATTCGTTGAGGACTCCAAAGACAAGGTTCGAGAAAATGTGAGAAAAATTGAAAATTTGAAAGAACTTTGAGAAAGTTGGAGAAATTCACCTTGAAAGCAAAAGAAATGAAATGAAGTTTGGTAAAAAGTGGAGGAATGAAGAGCATTTATAGATTCATGGGATGTCTTAGAAGTCCTACAGGTCACTTAAGACGCCTAAGACACCTGGGACACCTTTAATTGTTTTGGCCTTATAGGCTGCCTTAGTCACTTAAGACACCTAGGACACCTATAACATGCTTTGGCCTTGTAGGCTCCCGGAGTCACTTAAGACACCTTAGACACCTAGGGCATACTTTAACCTTGTAGGCTCCCTGAGACACCTGAAAGATGCTATAATGTTCAACTCGAAGAACCCAAGTAATACTCTTAGTCTCAATATAATACAGACCAATTGAAACCTAAGAGTAGGGGCAACTGTTATGGGTAAAACTAGCCTATAGAAATTGAACCCACAAGAAGAGGCTGGAGGCGTCAAGAAGGGGCCCAAATAAGCCCAAAAAGTCAAAACCCAAGAGCGAGGGCCGCACAGGCGGGTCAGACGCGCGCGGGTTGCACAGGCGGACCTAGATGTGAGAGGGCCACACAGGCGACCCCAGACTCGCGTAGGCCGCCCAGGCGGCTTTAGACGCCTGCGCGCGCATGCGGGTAGAACCCGCTTGAGCCGCTTCGTGCGCGCGCGTGCGGGCATAACCCGCTTAAGCCACCTTTAATCGGGTCGGCAACGGCACTGTTGGGGTCTACTGCAGACCCGGGTGGGTCTGGGGTCCGAGTCGGGTCGGGTCAACTCGATTCGACCCCAAATGCCTTTTTAGGCCTATCTTGCCCGTTTGGGCTTCGATTCGTTTGCCGTTTCTGCTCAATTTCATTATTTTTCCTTATCCACGACTAGATTCTATTTGAAGCTGGAACCAAATAGAGATATTTGTCTAAAACAGAGATATTCACTTAAATAGGGGAATATTTCCCTAAATAAGGAATTATATTTACCAAATATGGTCACGTACGCTCTCCCTATATATATATATATATATATATATGTGTGTGTGTGTGTGTGTGTGTGTGTGTGTGTGTGTATGTGTGTGCAAGTCAATTACACCCGGGGTAAGCAAATTCGAAACCCTAAACTTGACCTACCTACCCACCTCTTTCAATCTCGGCTGACTTAGGCATCGAAGGCAGCGTGGCTCACACCACACCGGTGTCTAGTTCTTGTTTATTTTTTAGGTAATTCGTCCCCGACCGATTACAAATTCACCGTTGATCTCAAAGAACAAATTTCGATATCAACAGTATACGTAATTATGGATGAAAATTTTTGTTTGGTACAAGAAGTTATGAATGATCGTGACTAAAAATCTTTGTTTGAATTAGGTCATGAATAGTTAAAGTTGAAAGATTTATGGCGATTTTTTCAAAGTGTTATGAAAGGTTTTATGAAAGCTTTTATGGGACTTTTTTAGATTAATATTAGAGAAAAAATTTACCAACCTCCTAGTAAGTATGTTAATCATGCTTACCAATCCAATGTGAGGATAATAAATAGCCACATAAGTAATGTGGTATTAGTCAAATCAACATTTTTATTTTTTTTTTAATGCATTTTTTATATATCCATGTGATACATTGTTATTCATATGTAGGAAGTATGTACAAGATACTTACGTGCCATTTGATAAGTCTTACTCTTAAAATTTTATCCAAACGTGAGCTTGAGTCAATCTCATTCAACCCCTCCAAACTCCTCTATCTAGCTAGAGTGTCTTTATTTTAGCTTTAATTCATAAACAAAGAGTTTTTCCTCTTCTTGAATCACATCATTATTTTCTTTGAAATATATGTGTCGAGCTTCAAAATCAATAAGGGCAGGTAGTTTGGCATATTTAGGTAGGATTAGTTTTAGGATTTATTAACTCTTCATCTAAAATTTACATCTAAACGAGTTTTTATTAACTCCTCTTTATTTTTACTTTTAAAAATAACTCTCATTTTTAACTATTCATTTTTAATCATTCATTTATAACTACTCAATCATTTCTAACCACTCATTTTTAATCATTTCTTTTTTAACTACTAAAAATAACTACTCATTTAAATCTACATCTAAATAAGGGTTTGACTTTAACTCCTCTACACAAAAACTACATCCAAACGAGTTTTTGGCACAACTCTCAATTTTTAATTCTTCAATAATAATTCCTTAACCTAAATCTTATTTAAATATGTCAAACAAACATAGAGGTAAGTGTCAAACTATTGGTTTGAATTATTAACCTTGTAAGTTGAAAAGATAGGTTGGACTTGGTTGATTTTCAAATTAATACTTTTCACTAGTCGTATATTAGGTCTTCCCAAAAGATAAACTATAAATAATAAAGTTTGAACCTTAAACTAAATTAGGAAAATCTCGCAAGAAGAGTAGTTGCTTAGAAGCATTAGTATACATCCAATGCCTAAGAGTTGAATCTCTCACTCTTAATTGTTGTAATCTAAAAAATTAAAAAATAAAAAATCTAAATAAAAATACAACCATGCACGGTTTAAACCATAAACTCTAATCACCAAAACCTAGCTACAATATAAATCTTAAATGGTAAATCCTAAAATATAAATCATAAATAATAAAGTTTGAACGTTAAACACAGTTGAAACTTTAAACCTCAAATCCTATAAAATAAAAATAAATAATAAATAAAATAATTAAATTAAATTAAACCCTATACCCTAAATGACCCTTAAACCCTATTATTTGAACCATAAAATCTTCAAATTGAATTAATTAACCATAAACCTTATAAAAACTCTAAACTCTAAACTCTAAATCATAATGAACAAACTATTATTGTTAATGGTTGCAAAACTAAGGAATACACTTCGCATTGTTAAACAAAATTTATTTTCAGTGAAAAAATTGAAACGCCTCTAATTGAATTATGTTGAACGAAATTTTGTGTTTGTTTATCAGAAAGAAGAAAGATGAGACTTCTATTGGAAATAAATGTTGTTAAAAATGGAAATTTTTTAAGGAATATAGTGTGATTTGTTAAATGAAGTTGATTATTTAAAAGAACAAAAAAACGTATTATTTTATATTTATATAAAAGATAAATAAAATTTAATTTTAAAACAAAAGTTAGGCAAACGGGACAAGTTTTTTTTTTTTTTTAAATATTTTTTTTCAAGGGGTAGTTTAAGTGGTCAAAAAAGATCTTGGAATGCTTAACGTATGGTTTCAATCCAGGTGACCACCTACCTAAATGGTATTTATAACAAATTCTCCCTATTTTTAATTATAGCAATTTCTTTAAAATATTTAACTTAATTAAATTCTATCAATTTCAAATTTCACTTTATTGAATTTTACCGATTTCACTTGACTGAAACTTATTTGTTTTTCGGTTATCAATTTAAGGTGAAAAATTTCCATTTTCGCTACTCATGAAAAATATCCAAAACTATATTTGAAACATAAAAAATTGAAACACGTTAAAGTTATTTTCTTTAATAAAATCATTAAATATTTAACTTTATTGAAATCTATGTTTTAAGTTTATTTGATTTTCATTTGATTAAAATATATCAATTTCACTTAATTGAAGTTTATCAATTTTGTGATTATCAATTTAAAGTGAATCGATTTTTGTTATATTTGAATTATTTTTAAAAGCTTGAGAGTCTCACTTGATTTAATAGTTTCACTTTGATTGAAACTTATCCATTTTTAGTTTACAATTTAAGTTGATTCGCTTTTGCTATATTTATTTTATTTTTATTTTTTTTATGTTTTGACATTTGTAAAAAAGAAAATTTCCTTTTTTTTTTTTACTCATAAAAAATCTCCAAAACTATATTTGGAAAATAAAAAATCGAAAGTCGATTAAAAAAAAAAAAATCTGTTGGTTCAAACAGAAGCCATTAGATTAAGGAAATTTGGGGTAAATAAGAAATTCTATCATCCCTATTTTAATTATAATAATTTTAAAAAAAAAAATAAACAAACAAATTATACCTAACAAAATATGAAATATTTCACTTGATTAAAATCTATTTATTTCACTTAATTGAGATCTATCAATTTTGTGCTTATCAGTTTAAAGTGAATCTGTTTTTGTTATATTTGAATTATTTCTACAAGTTTGACATGTCTATAATCTTTTTTTGTTTTTTACTATTCATGAAAAAATCCTTTTAAATAGTGAGTTGCTTTTTACGTCTGATATAGTTGGATCAGAGACCATATAGATCTGGACCTTATCATTGTGGGCTGGGCCCAATATCAATCCACTTTAATGTTACTATTTGAATAATTGAGGGCTCTATTTTGGTTTTTTTATTTAAAAAAAAAAAAAAAAAAAAAATCAGCTCTATTTTGGTTCTTCATGACATAAAAATATGAAAGATCAAATATGAATCTTGAGATGTATATGTTGAGCCTTTGATCTGAAAACTAAACTCAGTTTTATATTTTAAGCTCAAATGATTGTACATACGAATTTTTATGTGGTAACTATTAGAACCATTAAAAAACCTGACAATCTCAATAACTCGACCAACTTAATTTGATAAGTTTGGTTAGATTATAAATTTATTTGGGTTGAGTTAAAGTTTTTTTCTTTTAAATTGAGAATTCAATTGTGATTCTTATACATTTTTTTCATAAACAGTTATTTCCAAAATTTCTAAAAACCTTAAATACACAATATAAGAAAGAAAAAAAGTCAGAAATTTTATGTTATTTTTCTTCCAATAGAGGATAAAATAACTTATCTTTCACCTACATAATAATACAAAAACTATAATAATATAAAATTTAACAACAAAAAAAAGTAATAACTCTTTTACTTTTTTTTTTTGAAAACCAAAATAATAACTCTACTAACATAAATAAAACAGGTGTAGAGTTTAGATTCGCCACCGTTGACTCTAATGAACACGAAAAACAAAAATGCAATTAGCTACGAAAACATACCATTGATTTAGGTGTTGCGCAATACATTTATCTTAAAAATTAGATAATCAAATTTCTCATATACATTATTGAAACTATTTTTTATTTGTTTTTTTTAATGCCTATTTAAGTTGAAATTATTATACATCCAGACTCCGAAATTGGTATTTAAAAAAAAAAAAAAAAAAAAAAAAAGCAAACAAACAAATAAACTCTGAAAGTCGCGAATGGGGTCTACTGCATTATTCAGAAAAAGGAAAGGATCAGAATAAATCATACATTTAGAAAATCATCGAAACGGACAAAGAAGAGATTAAAAAAAAAAAAAAAAAGACTGAAAATTCACGTACAGACAGAAAATAACTTAAATTACAACCTTACCCTCAACGGTCCAACACACTCGACGACCACCATAACAATAATCATGAAATTGAAGATCAACGGTCACAAACACAACACGAACCAAATCCCTCCAATACATTAAAAAAAAAAAAAAAGAAGAAATTACAACAAAATAAAAGTTTCCGCCGCTACCACCGCCGTGTGCGGCGGCGAACGGCGGAGACCGCGGTGGTTGCTGCTTAGTAATCGGTGGTTGGCAACTGCTCGTGGGTGTTGGAAATGAAAATGAACTCGTAGATGAGTCCGGCGAGCCCACCTCCGATGAGCGGTCCGGCCCAGTAGATCCAGTGGCTGTTCCACGACCAGCTCACGACGGACGGTCCAAAGGCCACGGCCGGGTTCATTGAAGCTCCGGTGAAGGGGCCGCCGGCCAGAATGTTGGCTCCGACGATGAAACCGATGGCGATTGGTGCAATTGTTCCCAAACTGCCCTTCTTGGGATCCACTGCGGTCGCGTACACCGTGTACACCAATCCGAACGTCATCACGATCTCGAAAACTAACGCGTTTAATTCGCCCACTCCTGCTGATAGGGCGAAGCTTCCCGTGGGCTGTAATGTACAGAAACATAACCCATGGCAATTGTTAGTAACAATAAAATAATGTGATTTTCTTCCGTTGTAACGGAAAAAACTACCTGCTCCCGTAATGATGAATTTCAACTTGCAAAGTTGAAGCAAAAGTTGTAGATCTAGTTTCAATAAACATTTGATTTTTTTTTTTTTTTTAAATGATTTTTATTGTTGAATAATCTACATTTGCATATTTTAAGTCATATCTCAACAGAAAAATGTTCGTGTTTTTAATAAATAAATAAATAATTTTTCTTTTTTAAATTTAACTATAAAATTCAGATATTTAAGAGAAATGAAAATCATGATAGGAAAATTAAGAAAAATTAGGCTAAATTTTCAAATATTAAACTGTGATCAAATGAGATCGTGGATTTTTTTCAAAGCACCTCTACCGCATTGTGATTATATTCTTTAATAGCTTTTTTCCTAAGATCGAAAACATCCAATGATTTTTCTTTTCTTTTTTAGTTTTGTTTAATGTTTTCTTTCTGTTAGTATTTCACAATCACCCCACATAAGAAAAGTGGAGAATTCAATATTTATAAAAGATATGATTACTTCTCTCATTGTTAATTAATTTTGTAGTGGAACTTCATATTCTCTATTACTTTCTACATTGGTTCCTTAATACTGAGGATACCACTAGTTTTTCTCTATTACTTGCTTAGGCTAACTTATTTGGGTTGGATCTGAATCAATAACCCATATGGAGTCTTAATACTATATTAGGTCATTTGAGTTTCACCTTAAAACCAATTGACGGTAAAAAAAAGTAACACATATCTCTAATAAAGATGTTAAAAACTTCTCAGATTTACAATATAGAACAAGATGAGTATCTCAACCAGCATGAGGTTGAATTTGTAATGTGTCAAACTAGTTTAGTTATACTTTTTTTTTTTTGTTTGAAAACTAAGTTAGCTTTTACTTAAACAAACAACTTTGAGTTCATCATAATTAAGCATATTAGGGTTTAACTTGGTTATATAATTCATTAGTCAATATATTCATGCATCCAAAAAGTCCGACAACTCACCAAGCCAGTAACGAACTTAAGGAGCAAACAAGCGACGACGGATCCAAGAAGCTGAGCAATCCAGTAAATAATGCCACGTAGGAGGGAGATATTGCCACCGACAAAGGCGCCGAAGGTAACGGCAGGGTTGACGTGGCCGCCGGAGATGTTAGCGCCGACTGCCACGGCAACAAAAAGTGCAAAACCATGGGCAATGGAGGCCGAGATAAGGCCGGAAGGGGTTGTGGCACCGCCTTCGGTAAGCTTACCGAAGGCGATGCCAGAACCCTGACCGGCAAATACAAAAATCAAAGTGGAAAAAAACTCAGCCAATCCAGCCTTCAAAGCATCTGGACTTGTAGCCTCTTCGGGCCTTCCAATTGCAATGTTACGGATCGGCATGGCTTTGAAAATATAATTCTAAGTTTTTTTTTAAAAAAAAATTTGCACTCTTTTTTAGTAGTTTATTTTCACGTCCAATTCTGTGCCTTATAATGGAGTGTAAGGGGGCAGGTGTAACCGGGTATAGCCGGTAGCCGGTAATGTTGGGTTTAAAATGAAAAAATGGAATTAATAGTTGAACGTGATTGGTGGACATTGCCAGGCTGTTAAATATATGGGAAAATATTTATTGGTTGCCGCTGTTATCTTGAGACCGTCCAGATCCAGCTAAGCTATTCGCCGCTACACTGTTGTGATGTTGACACGTGTCCCCGGTTGATAGGGACACGTAACGTGCTCGTGACGTGGATTTTGTTCGCTTTCTCTTGTGATTTCTCGAGACATCGAATCCACTTCCCTTAGTTCAATTATTTCTCCACTTTCCTTCGATTTCAATTTTTTTGGTTTTATTTTTGGTTTTATTTTTGGGAAATTTGGGATTTTTATTGTTTTTTTTATAAAACTCTTATTTGATATATATCTCCACGTTCTTAAACTGTCATATATCCATCAAATTTTATATGATAAATTATAAATATCGTCTTTATTCTTCGAAAAAAAAATAGAATTTAGTAGATAGAATTCTATAAATTAATATTTAATCTCTATAATTTAGATAAAGTTAAAATTTATCCTACTGTTAGTTTGAATAAATTTAAATTTTTGTCTATATATTTTTTTAAAAATTATAGTTTAATAAAATCTAAAAACTAGCAATTAAATATTCTTTTTTGTTAATAATAATGATGTAAAGTAAATAATTGATTCGAAAAAAAAAATTATATAATTTATCCATAAATATAATTACATTCAATATTTAATTTGTTTTTTTTTCTGAAAGTATAAAAACTCTCTATATTATTATTATTATTATTATTATATACACACACGCTCATAACTTTTTCCAAATTATAAAAATTAAATTGTGATTTTTAAAATTATTGAAATTAAAATTTTACCTTTTTCAAAATTGAGGAACATAATTTATAATTTACAATGTATATATCTTTATTAGTGATTCTCACAATCTAAAAACTTGAATATCAAGAAACTTTGTGTTTTCTTTGGAATTAATTTTAAGAAACTTTTTTCGTGAAATGGAAGATTTAATTTATTTTTTTTATATAGAGAAAACCCATACAAAAATATTCGAATTATTAATATCTGAACATTGTTTTTATTATCTTCTCTTTACAAACCTAAGTCATGAGAGATCTTGCTTCTCAAAAAAAAAAAAAAAAGATCTCAAGGAAAAAAAAGAAAGACCTACGTTAAGAGAAAATTAATGTTTATTAATAGCATTAATATTCCTTTCCCTTTTTTGAGAAGTTAAATAGCATTAATCTTCAACTCAAGGAAAAAAAAATATAGCATTAATCTTGAGGGTTTATCTCACCACAATTTTAAAACATATTTATAATAGCTATGCCTTTTTCAAACAATTCTTTTATTTTGAATTATTACTCTTCATTTATTTCTCTTTAATTTTACTTCTATTTTTAGAGAAAGTGATATTTGAGCAATTTCTTTTATCATAGAAGACATATCAAAACGGACAATGGATAATGTCTCATATTTAAAGCCTTCTTTAGGTATAAAATTATCATCTTCGATGCAACGGCAAGTTGTAATCGATGTGTGATTAAAATTTATTTTAAATTATAAATTTGAAATAATTTGATTAAGCATGAATTAATATAGTAGTTCAAAAAAAGCATGAATTAATATAATGTAAGAAAAAATACATTTTTTAGGCCCGATTTGATAATTATTTTATTTTTTATTTTTTATTTTTGAAATTTAAGCTTATTTTTATTCAAGTTTCTTACAATATTCTTCATCTTTCTTATAATATATCTTTCTTTCTTTAAGAAAGTAAGAGAATACTAACCAAATTTCAAAAACAAAATAAGATTTTGAAAGCTACTTTTTTTTTTTTCTCAAATTTTGGTTTGGTTTCTTAAAATATAGGTAAGATGTAGATAAGAAAAATTAAAAACAAAATAGTTATCAAATATGACCTTAGGTGCTAGGTTTTAAGTATACGGTCAATTTAGTCTTTAGGTTTCAAAACCACGTTCTTATCCTTAATATTTCAATAATACTCAATTTTAGTTTTTATATTTTTTAATTTACATTTAAATTTATTTATTTTTATAAATTTATTTTACATCAATATAAAAATAATCTTCATCAATATATTGAAATTTAAATAAGTTTAGTCACTATTGTATTAACATTATTTATATAACTAATAATTTTGTTATCTTATAGATTAAAATTGAATATAGTTAAAATATCAATTATTAAAATTAAACATCTTTTAAATGTCAAGAATAAAAATATTTATTTTTAAAATATATGAACTAAATAAAAATGACCCCATCTATGGACTGAAAAATATTTTTCCTTATAATAAAATAAGAAGTTTAGGTGAAAGCTTAAATCACAAACTATTATGTGGCACTATCATGTAAAGTATAAACATTGTCCAATGGAGCACAAAGTCTAACATTGAACTTTTTAAAATATTTTTTTTCTAAACTAAATTTGTTTAAAAATTTCTGATTGGTTTTGGTGGATTATGTCGATGATCTGTAGAAGGTTATCTTAATGGAATATTTGGTTCATTTAAATCCCAAATATCTATATACCTTTCTGTTTATAATAATAATAATAATACCAATTCATCATTGGTATTTAAAAAAATATTGGGTTTAGCTTATTTGAATTAGTTACGTATATATTTATATATTTTCAATTTCAATTGTGTATATTAAATTTTAGTCACGTACTTTGGTGTGTTCGGTAAGTATATACTGCGTTTTTCATTTTGTGTATAAGGTGCTTTATAATATTTTTGTAATTGAGATTTTTAAAATTTCCTAACACCAAAAACATATTTATAGAATAAAATATGTGATATCAAATTTAACCTTCAACTATGTAATTTCTATTAGTGTTAAAACAATGAAAAAGTTAAAAGGGTATTCTTTTCTTATAATTGTGAATTCTGACTTCACTTACATGCATTTTGATTATTTTCACTATAAATATTATTGACTTTAAAATATTTAGATGATTCACATTACAAATTGAATTCATGATTTCTTAATCAATATAAGTGTGCTCGTGAATAAAAAAAACATTGAGTTTGAATTCCACACTACTTAAATTAAGAAAAACTTAAAATTTTAATATCAAATACACGATCAAACTTTTGAAGTTATAAATCTTCTCAAATTTCTACTTTGTTAAGATAATTTTTTATGAAGAATTTTATGAGATTTTTTTTGGAGGTTTTTTTCAAGTTGCTCTATCATACAATAGAATTGACCAATGTCTGAAATATAAGCCTCACAAATTTTCTATCCAAACATAATTTAATTAAAAATAACTTAATAAAAAGTAGAATAAAATCAAAATGGCATGGAAATATTTGGACGTCCATCCAATAACGGAAATCAACGGCAAACAAAATGGGAAAAAAATACAAATGAAAAGAAAATTAAAAACAATATTTTTTCCCTTAATTATTCGAATGGGACAACTTTGTAAGCTGTTTTTTTCCAATTAAATTTCAATAAACACTGTATCAGTACAGCTGACTTGGCCGTGACAGCTCAATTTTTTTGGATAAGTAAGAATCTCTCTATCCCTCACTATATATATAAATAAATATAATTATTTAAATTTGTATATATATATATATATATATATATATTTTTTTTTTTTTTTTTTTTTTTTTTTTTTTTTTTTGGGGGAGAGGTGGAAAA
>JBBMKA010000026.1:11024975-11052148 GCA_037833695.1 Sechiopsis laciniata | reverse complement strand
TAAAAATCCTGCTATTTCTTTCCATCCACCATTTCCAAAAAAAGGCATAAACCAAGTTGTTCCATATAATGTCCTTGATGCCCATCTGCAAGTGATAAATAAATGTGCCAGTCAAGCCTCAAATATTATAAATCCCTCATTTTTATTCGGCCCACATTACTCAAAAATCAATGTGCCATACGCTTAATGAACAATAAAATTTTCAATTTAATTTCGATTTAATTGATTAGTGTATATAAACTATATAGATTCCTTTGTCGAAGCATACTTGCTCCACCCCCATCTTTTTAGGGCCGGTTAAGTTGATTACTACCTTCTTGCATATGTGAATCGTATAAAAGGCCTTGTCATTTTTAAGCTATTTTTTAACCATCAATGTCTTCTCCTTATTCTTTATGCAGGTAACTGGATTGGTATTTCTAGATTCAAGTAAAAAACTCATCAGTTCTTCCAAAGACAAGTTTTTGAGGGTGTGGAATCTTGAAACACAGCACTGTATGCAAATAGTTGGGGGGCATCATAGTGAAATTTGGTCAATGGACATTGATCCAAATGAGCGGTTTCTAGTTACTGGATCTGCTGATCAAGAACTTCGATTCTTCACGACTAAACATGATTTGGTGGCTGATAGATCTGTTGATGAATCAAATACAAATGGAATTGAGAAGGATAGAGATCAATACACTCAAAGTAAATGGGAAGTTCTAAAACAGTTTGGTGAAATTATGCGTCAAAGTAAGGATAGAGTTGCTACTGTGAGGTTTAACAAGTCTGGAAATTTGTTGGCCTGTCAAGTGGCAGGGAAGACTGTTGAGTTATTCCGTGTTTTGGATGAAACTGAAGCTAAGCACAAAGCAAAACGTCGCCTTAGTCGGAAGAAAGGAAAGAAAGCTGGAAAAGAACAAGATTTAATAGAAAATGGAGACATGAATCATGCTACTGAAGAAGGAAGTGGCACCATGATCACTGTTTCTGATGTCTTTAAGCTACTCCACACAATTCGGGCGAGCAAGAAAATTTGTTCCATTTCTTTCAGTCCATCGATTCCTAAAAATTCGATGTCCACATTAGCATTATCTTTAAATAATAATTTATTAGAGTTTTATTCAGTTGAAAGCAGCGCAGTTACAAAATTACATTCTATTGAGCTCCAGGGGCACCGTTCTGATGTAAGAAGTGTAACACTTAGTTCTGATAATTCACTTTTGATGTCCACAAGCCACAATGCTGTAAAAATTTGGAATCCAAGTACTGGATCTTGTCTTCGTACGATTGATTCTGGATATGGGCTATGTGGTTTAATCATTCCTCAAAACAAGTATGCACTTGTCGGAAATAAAAGTGGGGGGATAGAAATTATGGATATTGCAAGTGGCAGTTGCATCGAAGTTGTAGAAGCTCATGGTGGTTCCATACGATCAATTATAGCTTTACCAAATGAAAATGGATTTGTTACAGCTAGTGCTGACCATGACATCAAGTTTTGGGAGTACCAAATTGAGAAAAAATCGGATCAAGTATGTTCTCATACTTTTTTCATCTCTCACGATCTCTCTTATATTCCCTTTTTGACATAAAGAAAGTTCTAATAATTATGATTGTCGTTTTATTTTCTCTATGTAGTTTTTGGCCGACTTAGGTTTTGTAGAATGAGACTTTTATTGAAATTATTTTCTCTATGCATTTGGGAAGTTGCATTTTTTAATGGGATTTTTTTTTCTTTCAATTTCTTCTTATAGTTTCTTTCCTGCTATATGTATTAATTCAATTTTAAGTATAGTTTTTGGTCATCGTTATTAGAATCTAGGCCCTTTCAAGGATTTTGATGTTCCAATGATGTTTTCTGATTTTCAGGACCCTAAAACCCTCACAGTAACCTTTGTGAGGAGCATGAAGATGAACGACGATGTCCTTGTAGCTGCTGTTAGTCCGGATGCCAAATATCTTGCTGCAGCACTGTTGGATTCCACAGTGAAGGTGAAGTTTCTTTTGTCAATGTCATGCTGAGTTTGTACATTTTATTTTACCAGTGTGATCACTAGCGTATGCAAATCCGTAGTTCAACTTGTAAAGCAAGCTATTATTTTGATTTGTGCGTTTGTATTCAGCTTCTTGAGCATTGATTTTGATTGCTCGAGTTTCCACTTGGAAATAATTGTGATGAAGGTGAATTTTACATTTCCTCCGTCGTTCACTTTTTAGTAATACAAGTCAAGTCACCCCTTGTCATATGGCACTGTTGATGACTTTAAAGTGCCTGCTGTCTCCTTTCATTTGTAGTAAATTGGACTTCCCTAATAAGGCTGTCTTTGCCCTTTGAGCTGTGGAATATTTTGGTAGGATACCTAAGAAACTTACACTATTTGAGCTCGAGTTAAGTATCTCACTTAACAAGAATTTAGGGTGAATTTGTATTAAAATATGTCATATTCGAATACCGTCACTTTCATTGATACATATTTTTATTTTTTAGTAGAATTTCTATCACACTGCTTCAAACCTGTTGATAATTGTTTTTTATGAATGCACGTGTTCTCTCCATTCTAGGTCTTCTTTATGGATTCCTTCAAAGTTTTTCGGACTTTATATGGTCACAAGCTACCTGTGCTATGTATGGATATCTCATCAGATGGAGATTTGTTAGTGACTGGCTCTGCAGACAAAAACTTGAAGATTTGGGGTTTGGACTTTGGTGACTGTCACAAATCTATTTTTGCTCATTCTGATAGGTGATGCATCATCATAAATGTCTTATTTGAAAAATGTTGCCAAATGATTACTAATTACAATTTTTTGGTTACAGTGTCATGGCTATTCAGTTTGTAAAGAGAACCCACTACGTATTCAGTGTTGGAAAGGACCGCCTTGTTAAGTATTGGGATGCTGACAAATTTGAGTTACTTTTAACGCTTGAGGGGCATCATGCTGATGTCTGGTGTCTTGCTATCAGCAACCGTGGTGATTTTATAGTTACTGGATCTCATGATCGATCCATACGTCGGTGGGATCGAACGGAAGAACCGTTTTTCATAGAGGTATAGTTACTTGTTTCTTTTGAGTATCAATGGTATTCAGATAATCCTTTTATAATAACAAGAATTGAAAATTCTTACTGCAGTTGATTTTCTTTATAATTTCAGGAGGAGAAAGAAAAACGACTGGAAGAGATGTTTGAGGCCGACCTCGACAATGCATTTGAGAACAAGTATGTGCCCAATGAAGAAGTTCCAGTGGAGGGTGCGGTTGCTTTGGCTGGGAAAAAAACTCAACAGACTATTTCAGCTACAGACTTGATTATTGATGCTCTAGAAATGGCAGAGGCAGAATTCAAACGTATATCTGAACATGAGGTATGTAAACTTTTAACAAGTTTCATCATTTTTAATTTATTCAAGTTTGATTTAATGTTTTGTGTATAGGAGGAGAAAAGAAATGGGAGAGCTTCTCACTTTGAGCAGAATGTTCTAATGCTTGGTCTCTCGCCGACTGACTACGTTCTTCGTGCTCTTTCAACTGTTCACACAAATGATATGGAACAGACATTACTGGTATGATATCAATCAAGTGTGCTCAGTTTCTTAAAGTATCCATTGTTATCTCATCAATACACTGGTGGTTTATATTAATTCTCAAACCTCTTATTTATGCAATATAAATCCTCTCTATGCATATGCTCTTGCTAAGCTTGACTATATAAGTGTATGTGTAATTGCATATTTTTGTTTGCTTATTTCTCTAGGTTTCTTATGTATGGTTAAATGGTTTTCCAAAATGGACTAGAGATGGATATTTCTTAGCGCTTATGTTGTGTGTCTTCTAATTGATTGCGATTTCTAGTTTTAAACTTTGAATTCAGGTATTCGGTATTGAGAGCCTCATTGCCATTTTTTTCTCTACAGGCCTTACCATTCTCTGATTCTCTGAAACTTCTATCGTACTTAAAAGATTGGACTTCCAAACCCGACAAGGTAGTCTGAGCTGCAGTTAGATTAGTCTCGTCTTTATGTACTGATATTTGGTCTTTTGCAAATAATAGCTTTGGATTCTGTTATTCGGTCCTTCTAACACATTCTTCTTGTACTTAATGCATTCATCTTTTCATTTGATTGGCATATAAAATCCAGTAAGAATAATTTTAATGGCTTGCGAAATCTTACTGCTCATTGGTAGAGAAATATACATGCTACCATAGTCATCTATATTGCATCATCACCTAATGTAGAGCTTCTTATAATTTCTGAAAAGCTTCCATAATCAGTTGGACTTTATGATATTTCTTTTCGATTTTATTTGTTAAATACTTTTAAGTGGCATTACTTGGGACATCACCACACTTGGACTCCACATCAAAAATTACAATTTAACCAGCGTAGTTGGTGCTATTCTTCAAATAATCTTGATATTAATGAGTGCTTGCGCTGTCTGCAGGTTGAGCTCATTTGCAGGATAGCTACACTTTTGTTGCAGTCACACCATAATCAACTTGTTACCACCCCTGCTGCAAGGCCTACGTTAACTATACTAAGAGACATTCTTTACGCTAGAATTAAGGTACTTCTGCTACTATTATAATATTTTATGCGCGTTCTTTCCCTCTACTTTTCTCATTTTTCTGGCCTCATTTGGCAGTTTGGTGAGTAAATAATCTAATACGGTCCTTGTCAGAAAAATCACTATTTTTCCTCCTTGAAGTGAGATATAATTTTGAGTAATGTATCATAAGTACTGCTCTGTGGTTAAGCCTTCTTCACCAAAATTATTATGACTTACGGTTGATGATTCTACCATTCCTTCTGCAAGGGTAAATTGACTTTCGGTAATGCAGATGGAAGTACCAAAAAAACCGAACAACCAATATGACCATAAAGAAATAAAATTAAGATAGGTTCCAGATTAAGGAAGCGACAACGATTATTATAGGATTAATTACAGAGTTGAGTTTGCATTGGCTAGATTCAACCTTATGAAAAAGATTATGAAAAGTCTTTGGCTGAGATAAGTGACTAATTCTTGGAAATTTAGAGGCGTTGAGTCCTGAACCTCCTTTGTTCCTCTACCTTTTGAATCTCTAGAACAAGGCAAAGTGGCTTGCTCATTCCCGCCGGTCAGAAAAATCCCCTACTTAATTTTCAATTGTTTTTGATGATTATCCAACCTTCCATCTCAATGCATGGGATTTCCTTGGGAAAAAACATAAACAGTAGTGAGACCCTGCTCGAGCTATGAATCCTCATAAGAGGATAGCAGCAACTTTGGAGTTATTCTCAGAGTTCTTCTTCGAAGCATTGGTATTTATCCAGATTTTGTTTTCATGATTGATTGAGAAAAAATGATTACCGGGTAGCTTTTCCGCACAGCTTACTTAGCATCATTTCCATTCAATCACTAGCTGCCGTTAAAAGGCTGTAAGTAATGACATTCTCAGTGAAAATAACAGGATTCAAGCTTGCTTGTAACCCCATTTTCTCTCTAGAATCTCCTCTTTCTTTTTATTCACCTCGTAATAAAATAGGGAAACACGGTCAATCTGCAAGCTTCGTTTGCTTTTTTTGTTAGTCGCCTTTATTGTATTTGTTGAGTAGCTTGAACTACTCTTGAACTATAGTAGCTTTTGCACCTTGTATAAGTAGTTAATTGGCTTCGTTGCACTGGCTTGGCTATGCTTCTTTTCAAGCTATTTCTTCTCCTATAGAGTATAAGAGTATTTAAGGTCCTCTCTCTTAAATAGGCTTCTCTCAACAACACGAGAATAGGCTGTGCTTTGCTTCTATCCGATCCTCTAATATTAATAACAAGGGAAAGGAAATAATTTTCGTAAACTGACGCTACGTTGCACTTCACTTTGCACTTCAAAGAGTCAAGCTCTAACCTTTACTTATTTCCACCTTTCCTTCTTTCTTATCCTCTTGAACTCTTAGCATTTTCAATCCTGAACCTTTATTTACCTTTTAACTATCCTGAACCTTTATTAACCTTTTAACTATCCTGAACCTTTATTAACCTTTTAACTGTCCTGAACCTTTATAGAAACCCAAGGATAGAAGTCTTGACCGAGTTGTAGAGGTGCTTAAGCTACAAATAAGAGCGAAAGGAAAATAGGCTCTATTGTTAAAGAAAGGTCAGTAGGGTAATTGGTCGAGCAGGCAGCAATACAACATCGGAAGCTTTCTGACACTCATATTTAAGAGAGATAATAGAATAATTAGAGGGATGGAAAGATTATTGGGTGATATTTGGACCATCGTTAGATTCTCTGTTTCTCTTTGACCTTCAATTGCTAGACTTTATGTAATAACCCTCCAAGAATGATTTACTAGATTGGAGTCCCTTTCTATAGGCGGTCTCTCTAATTTGTTTGGACTGTTTTTTTTTCATATGCTCATTTATATTGTTCTTTAATTTTATTCTTTTTTCATGGTGGCTACCTACCTAAGAATTAGTTTTCTACGGATTTCTTTGACATCCAAATGATATAGGGTCAAAATGAACTGTGTGCGCAAGCTGCCTGCATAGTTACGGATGTAAAAAAAAGAGCTAAAATTACGAAAAGAGTAAATATGGAAGAGTTTTTTTTTCACCTTTCGAGTCTTTCATATGTAATTTCCGATCCTCTCCTATTATCCTTAACAGTCTTTCATATGTAATGTCGCATAGTCATGGATGTAAAAAAAAGATCTAAAATTACAAAAATGATCTAAGCGTGAGAAGAGAATGATTACAAAAGAACCAAATTCCCTTCCATGATATGTTAAAGGTAGTGTTAGTTGGTTGTTGATATTACAATAATTGTGATGATTCTGATCTCCCCAAGTTTCTTTAGTATTTAACTGCCATACAATTTAGCATGTTTTTGTATGATAAAGATGAATTAGCAAAATATGTTCTTAGTTAACAAGATGAACTTCTAATGCCTTAGGAATCCAAAGACACCATTGGTTTCAATTTAGCAGCAATGGATCATCTAAAGGTTTGTGTTTCAGTTTCAAATCCTTTCCAATTAATTAAGCCTTTATCATATCTCTAAAACTTGGGATAATTTCTTTGTCCATTTCAGCAACTAATGGCTATGAGATCTGATGCACTATTTCAAGACGCTAAATCGAAGCTACTCGAAATTCGTTCCCAGAATTTAAAGCGTTTGGAGATGAAGACAGAGACGAGACAAGGGAAGAGAAAGAGGAAGAACAAGTAAACTAACATGCCCACTTGCTTGGGTATATAAACTGACTCCTACTTTGTGTAGAATGGGTGCAGTTCTCCAGGAAGATACAAAGATTGTAAGATTATACCTCACCAAGATCACAATATATTTGGAGTCTGCTAATGAAAAACACAACACTAAAGTTATTACTATATTGCAGAGGCAAGTTCTGCGAGGTTCGACGTTCGATGTTCATACGCGTACCCAAAATCAACAGAAAGTAGTCATGAAGAAAATTTGTAAGATATCTATCACAATTTTGTTCTTACTATCTTACAAGAGGAAGCAATTTTGTTATAATTTTGATATTATTATTATTTTTCTGAAAGAGTTCTTCTGTTGGTATATTTATTACTTAGTAATGCAGTTGAAGTTACTAGTGCCTGTGTTAAGCACCACGAGTGTGGAATTATATATTTACTTCTAGTTTCACTTTTTTTCTTTTTTTCTTTTTTCAAGTGATGAGCATTTGGAAAGTACAAAATTTGCAGGTGAACCACCCCATTCAGTACTGTTCAGGAGAATAACAAAGAAATAGCGAGTAAAAACTTGCTTATTAGTATATAAACATAAACGAATATTCAATAATTTTAGTCATATCAAGTTATTTCTTTTTTGCGAAGTACATAAATTAAAATTTGACATTTTTCAACTATCACATTATAGATGTTTATTTTTCTCATGCGGTCTAGAAGTACATAAACTGAAATTTGACATTCCTTAACTCACCAATAGTGATGTCCATTTTCTCAATGAGATTGGGGCCCCACGAGGACCTGCCCCTAATGCGACGAAGAATAAGAATATTCGAATAAGCAGTGAATGGGAGAGTGAGTGGAAATGAAAAATTTTCTGCAAACTAAATGGAAACGGAGATGAAGATGGGAAATATATTCTCCATTATCCTTTCCCTATTCCCCACCTTGTTCATGTTTTATATAATTTTAAATACTTTTAAATACATAAAGTGGTAGAAATACTTATTTTGATTAATATTTTTTTACCTAATTAATTATTTAATTAAAAATCAAAAAATATTTCTCTTAGAATTGAATTAAGATAGAGAAAGTTTGTAAAAATTTGAAAAAAAGAAAAAGAAAACAAGAAGAGTTAAATGAAGAATAATTTTCCATGAGTAACACGATTCTCGTGATGTGAATCTCTACTCCGTTCCTCGCAAAGTTTGATGATGAATTTTATGGAGATGGAAATTGAAATGAGTAGCGGGAATGGGGATGACCCCACCCCATACCCCCATAGACATCATTAATCACCATTTCTTCCTCCTGGTACATTTTTTTCTTAAGAAAACAAATAAATATGACCAATCCATATTTTGGAAACTAATTAACAGCTTTTTAAATTTTTTGATAAGAATTCAAATATAGATAAATGGTAAGAAATAAGCTTAAGTTCCATAAATAAAAAATATCAAAGGGGACTTATATAACAAGAGTTTAATTTTTTATTCATAAATTTTATGTGAAAAAAAAGGTTTGCTGATACACGTGGAAAGGAATTGAAACTGTTTCACTAAACGCTACAATTGCTTTTTTTTTTTTTCGATGAAGCTGAAATGAGATATGGTCCTTAATAGCGGTGTATAAGTTGCTTGTAGGCATCCGGATGCTTTGAGTAGTATTCCACCTCTGCCTGCAAATGACGAATAGTTATGAACATTATATTATAACTTTGAAGTTAGTGTATATATAAATAAATGTTATCTCAAAATGAATTTTACATACTAGAAATGATTTTGCTGTTTAAATAAGAGGGAATGGAGTTATGAAATATTCCAATGGATTTAGGAGAAATATTTTGATGAGTTTATTTAAGGCTTAGAACAAAGCGTAGAACCGTTCACAACAATCAAAACACATTTGAATTAGAAGTCATAAACTAAAAGGATTGGTGGTTAGCAGTTTCATTATTTGGTGGTAACTCAATTCAACACCACGGAAACGGGTTTACAGTCTCCGAATTTGTACTTAAAAAAAATAGAAGTCATAATAATTACTTTACCTGCAAGATAACTCAAGAAATACTAAAAACATTGTTATGTTGATGATATCTGATTAGTAGTGACCGTTAATGAGACCCTTCATCACTTTGATCATATATATTCATATAGTCCTCGTAATTCTACTAGGAAGCACTTATTGTTCGTTTTCCAAGTATTCAATAATTATGTTACTGACATCTGTTCAAATTAGCTTGTGTGCACCTTGACTATTGTTATGGAACATACTTTCTGACTCTATAATATTTAAATGTCAAGAAAGCTCTTAAAAAAATTAATTTTTGGGTAGGGGTGATAATAAAAACCAAAAACCGACAAAATCGAATCGAACCAAACTGATCCATTGGATTGGTTCGGGTCTTTTTACATAAGATTGGATATATTGATTTTTATTTGGAGATAACTTAAAGTTATTAGATCGGTTCGATTTTTATTTGTAAAAATCGATAAAAACCAAACCAAACCAATATTTATTTATTTACTTTTATATTTTCTATATGTTAGTTTAACTTTTTTTGATAAATGAATAATTATTCTTGTTTAACTTAATTATAAATTTTGAGAATTTTTTAGAAAAACAACATTCAAATAGGGGTTGGAAGTAAAATATCATGTAAAATAGTAAAAAAGAATTAAATGGCAGAGGAATCGAATCTAAAAAAATCGAGTCAATTATTCTGTCCTTTATTGAATATTGGTTCAATTCCTCTTTTTGTCTAATTAATAGGATCGGATCGGTTCTCAGTTTGGCCTAAAAATCGAGGAAAATCAAACCAATGATTTTGTCTTTTATTGGACATTGGTTGATTCCTCTTTTTATCAAATTGACCTAAAATCGAACCAATATTACCCCTAAACCCTAGGTAAGTAGTGGCAACCATAAATTGAACCATTTATCTCGTAGTTCCTCAATGTCGTTCGGCTACTAGGCCACCTCTAATACTGTTAATGAAACCTCAACCCTGGTAAGTGAGGAATCTCCTTTCAAGGTCACCTTCCCTTCTTTAGACCCGAATGTCATCGTCACCTTCCCTACATATCCAAGATGACATCAACTCACATAATTTCAAAAAAGGTAGTCTGAATGATCACTCTCGTTCCCATTATCATCCTGTAGTTCGACGTCTTCGAAAGAGGAATTTTTAGCTCTTTCGCTAGAGATTGGGAAAGAAAATTGTATTTTTTATTTTATTATTTTTTTTTTTTCCGAAATCGAGAAATCGGAGGTTTGCTCCACTATACCTAAGATAAACACGTCCAGTCTTTAGGCCAGGCACCGGGAGACATCGAAGCACCGAGAAAGCTACAACTAACCTTAAAATGACCGCACAAACTCAACTACCCATGCCCACTACTAACAGAATCATGTGCATTTACTTTTTAACCCTTCCGCAGATACAATAGCATGAAATAAATCATAAATGGGTGAAAGTCAATTTGCATACATACCTTGCGAACTGCCTTTATGGCAACCGCCAACTTTTCACCTATAAGATCTGTCAACGTATTGTTCTCTTCCAGAGCTTCCACAGATTCAGAAAGCGATTTGGGCAATCTTTGGATCTTTGAACCAACGCTAGAAGGATTTGTATCTGTTATTGTATGATCCAAGTTGTTATTAGATGTCAACATAAAAAAAAAAAAAAAAAATTATGGACTTAATGAGTTCTTTGCATACACATATAAAACGTTATGCGAATCTGAATCGGAAACGCAACCACATAAGAATATGGAAAGTGTAATGACCAGATCGATATTCCATCCGAACAAAAAATATTATGTATGCACCTATGTAATAAAAAAATATAAAAAAGCTCATTTATCTTACACATATTGGAAACATCTCTTGTCATTCTATAAACTCTTAACATTCAGTATTATTAGTTTGTAGTGGTCACTCTAACAGTATGATATATCTTTTTTTTATTCTGAAAACTGGAAAATCAAAGCTTCGTTCCACTATACCTAGAGAAACCACGTCTGTCCTTAGGCAAGGCACAGAATGGAGACATAGGAGGTATATGTCACAGGGGAATCTCGAATTTGGGACCTTGAGGAAAGCACACCTTCAAAGCCCAAGTATACGACCACCGCGCCACCCCTTGGAGACGCTTAAATTCACCTATTAAGATAAATCTAATCCTTTCAAATATAGCTTTAAGCAGTGTTTTAAAAAGCCCCTTCAGGCGCGCGCCTTTTGGCGCCTTACGTGAAGCCCCGAGCGCCAAAAGGCGCATGCCTTGTGAGCTTTTTCATTTTCTTTGTATTTTTTCATGTTTTCACCTTTATTCTTCGTGAGATCCCCGTACTAGGTCATTCGAAGCGCGAGATAACTGATTCAAGACATTTCAATACCTTAAATAACTTAATTCTTCAACTCACAAAAACAACATTCACTTAAATGAAAGGTTAATAGTTGAATCTTATGTATGTTTTGTAAATATTCTTAGTTAAACTTCATTTCTTTCCATGAAATGATGGTTAATAGTTAAATGTAATGTATGTTTTGTATATTATTCTTGGTTAAAACTTCATTTATGTCTATGGAAATGTTTTTATTGTGTATACACACATATATATATTTGTGTTTTTTTTATATAATGCGCCTTACGTAAAAAAGGTCGCGCTTTATGGTGCGCCTTGCGCCTCAGGCTCCAGAGATCCATTGCACCTTAGTGCACCTTGGACTTTTACACCTTGGTGCGCCTTGGACTTTTTAAAACACTGGCTTTAAAATAAAGACAATATCTAATTTTCTTATATACATGATAGAAGAACTTCAGACTTTTGTGTTTTTACCTAAATAAAGGAGATAACACTAATGTGTAACTTCGACCCATGTACCCAAGCCAATATTGGTTGGATGATGGATATGAAAAAGGCTTTATCCAAGTATACTTATCATTTTGAATAGTTAAATAAATATTCTATCCAAATTATAAATAGTAGCCCTCGAGATAATCTACTGAAAACATGCATACCAATAGGTTCAGGCAACCGACGATGGTTCCGAAGGCCATCTAGTCCAGCAGAAAGGATAGCGGCAAGGCCCAAGTATGGATTTGCACAACCATCAAATGATTTGATCTCAAAGTTACTCACTGAACCAGCAGGAATTCCAGGTGGACAAGCAGTTCTAAGCGGAGATTCTCTGTTTTCTTTTCCCCAACATTGATAAGCTCCACTCCATGTATTGGGTTGTATACGATCATAACTGCAATAAGACAAACAGCCGCATTGCCTTTTTGGTACTAAACTAAGCTTCAAACAAATGTATGATTTTGAGGAGATTATCAAACAACAAAACAAATATTCAAACGGCCAATGAACTGCACATGCTTATAAAGAAGTCATAAAGCAATGCATAAATGAGCATTGAATATGGAAGATTAGCTTTTTAATTATGATTTTCAAGAAACCATGGAATACATATTCATAAAAGGGCACTCCTAAATCTTAATAATATTCAAAGGGTTAATTAGTAATCTGGAGGCGTAAAATCAATGAAGCAACCAGAAAATTAACATCCTGAGCATAATATACTTTTTTCAATTAAAAAAGACTATCCTTAATTTAGCCAAGGAAAGGTGATGCTAAGAAGATCTCTACTAAGTGATCCATCTATTGGATGTCTTTAGTATTTTCTTAAAACGAAATTTCTTTTGTAAAGCCCATTTCTAAACTTCTGAAAGCATATTATACGTTTAATTTAACAGCCTTCCTGACGAGGATCTGTCTAATTTTACACAAACCTGACATTAATGTTTGCAATGTGTCCCCTAGGGGCAGTGACACCTAGGTTTTGGGGGTGTTCTCCCCTCAAAGTCTCGGGTTGGAGACAACTGTGGGAATTAATTTTTCAGGCGACTCTCAATCTGCTTCCAGTCCTCTGATGTATCCTGATGCCACAGTCTAAAAACGGACCAGTGGAGTTCCCGGGTTTAGAGGAGCAGAGTTCCAAGTTCTCGAGTCATCAAAAAAAAAAGTTTGCAATGTTCTCTTTTATCTTTTATACAAGTAGTCAGTCCTATGTCTAGCATGCATTGGTTTGTACCACTTTCCTGATTGAGACATTGCCGCTGAAGCTCCTTAGATAAGCGACTACTAAATACATAAAATGTAATGCCAAACTGATGGTTATTTTCAATTAGGAATTTCTTTGTATTGTATCAGGAGTAATATTTTTTTAAATAGATTATTTTTTAAGCTCAAATTTTTAAAAAAAAGTGAAATTAAACAAGGAAACTAACGAAACTCGCTACAATATCAAGGAAACTAAAGTAATTTAGCTCCATATGAGATTATTTCCATATGGTAAATTATAATGGGTTTTTTCTCTTCTACTTAAGAGACCTTTTCCTTTTATGACGTACATAGAGAAAATATTTTTCTTAATATTTTTTAATTTAAGCACAGACATTAATATGTTGTGGAATTCACCGTACTAAAAATGGGCAACACGCTAATATAGAGCAAGAAAAAATTTGAAGTGGGGGCGGTTTACCTGTTCGGAATAGGAGCTGTAAATACCAAAATAGATGAAATATGATGCAAGACCCCTGCCATGAACGCTTCCCCAATTGCTGACATTCCATGTTCAGAAGATCCATCAGACGCCATGAAAACATTTTTACAATTCTGCCACAAGCTGACATGCACGTGGGAGCCAGAACCAATGTCATCCAATGCATACCTATGCAATGATAAGAAACCATGATGTTATTCACTATAGAATTTTAGTTTAACAACACTAACAAGTCCAAGACAAAATAATCCTATAACAAATTTAAGGTGACATCATATTTTCCATCACTATACCAATTGTATTAGATTTTTTTTTTTTTTGAAACAATGATAACCATGCCAGTCCCTAGGCCAGGCACTGGGAGACATCGAATGAATAGAGACACGGGAGGTGTCTACAAATTAATGTCATAGGTGAGTCTCGAACTTGGGACGTTGAGGGGAACACACCTTCAAAGCCAAGTCTTCAACCACTGCGCCACCTCTTGGGGACACCAATTGTATTAGTTTTGTCAATACCATTTAAAACTCCGTCTTTTAGATAAATCATATTAATATTCTCACGTATGTTGTACGGTCAGGCGATATATCCCGTGACATTAGTCGAGGTGAAATATTTGACATCAAGTCTCACTAGGGAACTAGTTTAGTTATAGTGTCCAAGTTAAAGCCATTAGCAAAAAAAAATCCCAAACTAGCAAAAACTAGTTCAACCAGTAGAAATTTTTTGCTCTCATTATAGTCAAATGTCCATTTACTAGATGAATCATAAAACATACTTGGGCATAAATGTTGCCAACAATCCATGCTTCCTTGCAGTAGCCCTGATCACTTCGCGCGTGTAAATTAAGTTGTCGGCAGCGTTGAGACAAACCGTATGCCCTAAAGCAATCTCAAATTGACCTTTCGCAGCCTCTGCATGTAACTACAAGATAAAAGAGTCACGATCAATTAAATTTCTAATTGAATATATACATGAAGTTGCTAATCAAGAAAAGAAATTGGCATGAGCCCAAATTCAATAAACTCAAATTCTAACACACCATACACGTGATATTTTTTCATACCTGTTCCACTTCAATGTTCAAGGAGTTCAAGGAAGCAACTACTTCATGAAAAAAAGGAGAGGCAGCATCATATGATGATGCAGAACAATAGGGTGCTGAATCAAATGGCACCCAATCTTCTTTCCCATCTCTACAAAAAATCAATTTAAATAGAAAAATGGAAATTGCAAATTTTAAAAAGACAATACAGAATAGTATATTCATACCTAACTGCATTTTTTAGTAGACAAAACTCATTTTCGAACCCTGCGTTCATTACCTAGACATAAGACATTTAACAGAGTAAATATTTTGAAGACCATCTATTCAAAAGACTCGAACAATCTTTCGTACCAGGTTAAATTCATCTTTCAGAATTCTAGAGACTCTACGTAAGGCTTCCCTTGGACAGTATTCCCAGGCTTCACCAGGTTTAAGATGCATGTCAGCCAAAACCATCTCCTCTTGCTTGTTCCTGTTAAAGAAAGCAATTGAATAGGTTGAATCAAAAGTGATACCAATTGAATAATATAACTCCCTTGATAGTAGTTATTTAAAAAACCATCCAACTCAAAAGTTAGGACTGCCACCTAGGTAAGCACCTTTAGAATCTTGAAACTCATAAAACAATCAAGATCCCAAGAACGTGGCCCCAAAAGCTCTTAAGAACAGGAATATCAATTAAGAATTCTGAAGAACGAGACAGTTGGTTACAGAAGTCCCAATTACATTTCCAAATACTTGGAACTGTCCCTTTTCCCTTCTCATTTATGTGGTTCTAAATACACCAAAAAAGGCCTACTATAAAAAGGTGGATGTTTTGTGCTATTGCTCTTTACCTTTATCCAGAACTGAAAGAATAGAATAGCATTTATCGAAAGCTAGCACCCAAAGATAAATATGCCATGAACTAGACTAACTAGTTGCTCAGCAGAACATTTGGTCAGTAAAAATGCAAATGTCTGCATGCCCAACAAGTTAGTATTAATACAATTTAATCTCAATGAATTAAACTTCAAAATTTTACCAAACAAAAAGAGGAATTCTCATTAAGAAGCTAAAAGGTTTAATGAACTAGAATAATTAGTTGGTAAAAGTACAAATCTTTGTATACCCAGCAAGCAAATTTTTAGACATTTCAATATCCAGTTCCTCCTCTCATTGTATGACTAATCATTTAATGTATGACCACCACAGAAAAATTTAAGAAAATGAAAAAGATTAGCTTGGCCAAGACACTACAGGTAGATCAAGCTAAAACAGAGAATGTTCTTATATTTCCTTAGCATATCTTACATCTTACATTTGAAACTACTTGAACGAGCAGAGAAATTATATATATATATATATATAAAACTAGTTAGAAGAATTGAAAGCTAAGATTGTGACGCAAAAAAAAAATAATAATAAATAACAGAAACAGTTTGGAAGCCTTGTACCAAGGAACAATCCATTTGGTTGATAAATCTGGCACCAGCCTGATCTCACCCACACCAGTAAGATTACTCCCATCAGCTGGACCATCAACAAGAGAAGTCATTCCCATACAGGCATGAGTTAAACCAACCCCATTTCTTTTAATGACGTCATTGAACCGCTTAAAGGGAACAACCTGGAATGATTAGAAGAGAAATCACATAAAGAAAAAATAAAATAAAACAATAATGATGATACTAATAAGAAACTCCATCCCTATGAACAAACAAACGAATAAAGCCTTTAGACGTACATTTTTTTTATAAGAAACCTTACATGTACATTGGAATTTTAAAAAAGGAATATATTTATCGTATCCAATAGTAGAGAGTCCCCCTCCCCTCCAGGTGGAGGTTCTTGCTCCAAGACCAAGGCATGTTTGAAAACATAGGTGAGATCCCACTTCTCTAAGCAGAGGGAATTGATAATTTTTTATGTTTAAGTGCCACTCATTACAAAACTGAACAAAGCTTATATATATATATACAGAGAGAGAGAGAGATTATGAATTTGATGGCCTGTAAGAAAAGAAAAATGAATTTGATAGAACACTGCTCGTATGCAATGGTCCTCTAAAATCCTACTTCTTTGTTTTTCAAGAAGATTAGGTAGAAAAAAGTACTTTTTTTTTTTAGATTACAATAAATGGAGGTAAGGGGATTCGAACCCATGACTTCTTAACCATTAAATGTACACCGATGCGCTGAGCTAAAATGTTCTTGTTGGCATAGAAAAGAGTACTCTGCTAAAGACCATCTCGAGTACACCACAAAATAATGTAATATTTTAGAAAGAAAAAATAAACAGAAAACGAAAAAATCTAAAATAACAATAAAATATTTTTATAAATCGGGAAAAATTATTCTAAAAAGTATGATTTTTTCTAACGTTCTATACTTAGACAGATGTGTCTGTAATTAAAAACAAATGAAAAATATCTCACACGGCATCTATGTTGTCCGGAAGCATCAACCCAAATAATCCGAACAAGCTTGATATCCTTTTGCATAACATTAGTTTTCATCAAAGGAATAGAAAGTACTGAACTATTTGGAATAGAACTTTCTTTAGTCAGATTAATCTTGTATAATTTTATGGCATTTTGTGCAAAAATATCATTCACTGCTTCAACAGCCTCAGAAATTGAGAGGTCACCATCAATACAAGCATCCCGTAGAACAGAAAATACAGCATCCCTTGATTTCTTTGCACCTGCAGAACAAGAAAAATTAGTTCGAACTATGAACTAATCATAAGTGCGGATAATGACAATATTCATGAGTAAGAAAAAGACCATAATGATCGAACACTAACCCAGGTTGATTGGGATCGACAAAACACTCTTCACATTGCATATATTCATAATAATCTACTTGTCAATATCTCATTCCCTTTCGGTTGCTCCTTTATCATTGTCTCATTGATACATATCTTTTCTTTTTCTTTTTCATTTTCATTTTTTAAGATACCATTAGGACATAATTATTCGTATGTACGTACCTAAATAGTAGGTCTCCGGAAAAACACATCCATCTGTGCTGAACATCACCTGCAATTTTGCTGTCAAACTTTTAGCCAAACAATATTAAGGTATGTTTGAGCATGCAAAAAATAGACAAATATGCCATACCGTAAACTATAACTTTGGTAATTATCCAAAAAGGTTGTTTTATGTAATAACATATTTTAAGAGACATCATAAAAAATATTAATAATTAATGTTGAACTCCTTTCACCTTCTTAATTGGAGCAAGCTCTAGCAGTTCTTTGAGTGCAGATATCATTCCATGGATGCTAAGCTTAGGAATCATCAACCCAAAGTCGAGGTAGATCTGAGAGAATAAAGGCATAAAATTAACAAGAAAATTTATTTACTAGTTTATCACATATTGACAAAATCTCAAATTTTTAGATAAAAAATATAATGAGCGAATGATAAATGTTTTAACCTGAGAATAAACAGAAGCTAGGTATGACGCTTCCTTTGAGAATGGGTAGGATGCATGTAACAAAACTATGCAACACTTAGAGAACCTCTTATCCTCTAGAAGAGTTCGAAGATGAAGGGGATTGGCCAGCCGAAGATCTAGATCTTTGTCTCCAAATCTAGTGGTAGGAAACCACAAACAAAATTATATGCAGTAGATGACTGAAAATATGGTACCATGGTGATTTGATAACTAAGCATCTAGTATTATGGAAACAAATAAGGTCAAGATAAGTTAATTTTTTTTAATAACCGGGAATCGAAGCTTCGACCCGCTACATACCCATGGCACATGTGCCCGTCCCAAGGCCTTGACATAGAAAACAACAAGGGGTTTTACAATTAAACTCACTCGTGAGTTTTGAACCACCAACAAGGCCATCCTTTGAGGACAAGGTCAAGGTATGTCAATTACTGAACACATTTCAACATGTCATGATTCTTCTATTCCTTTCCTGTCGCCTTCCAACTTCCAAAAATTCCAATATATTCCATTTTTATAGGAAAGAGATGCCCTGATTGGGCATTAATTCCTAGTTGCCGCCCCTTAAGTTTTAAGCCACGAGAATATCTTTATCATATATTTTCCCATTGTTCGTATAGCTACTGCTTATGGGGGGACTTCTCTTAGAGCTATTGAAAAAGGTATGGGTTTATAGTTTCAGGGCTAAAAGTGATATCTTCAGTCATTTAGAAAAAAGTGCAAGAATTCTTTGGTTAAACACTCTTAAGTCTACTATTTGGACAATTTATTTAATTTTTATAGAAAAATAATTCCTTGGGATTAAAGTTTTGAACAAAATCAAGTTTTAGTGGCATGGTATTCCCAGAACTTTTTGAAATGATTCAATCCACTAAACTATTCATGGTTGGAATACTCTTCTGCAAAGCACGGTGCAAGTTTTTTCTTTAGTTGTGGAGGTTATCTTGGTACGATGTTTCATAGAAAGTTTGGTATCTTGTGCTTTTGTTCAAATCATGTAGAATTTTTTTTTTTTTTTTTTTTTTTTTTTTTTGGAATTGCCTTGTTAGGCTCCTTTTAGAATTTTGCTTCCTAGTAACTTTTCATATATCAACGAAAAGTTCGTGTTTCATATAAAAAAAATGAACAGAGAAATGTATCAAAACAACCTAAAGGTAAAGGTCCAATGTGACCCTGCCTAAAAGTAGGAATAAAAAAACCTTCCAAATCTAAGTTGATAAGATAAGAGAAAATAATACAGAAAGATCTGTGAGTAATATTATAGCGAACAAATTCAAGTTGTCAGTTTATATCATAACTTATAAGCTTTCAGTTTGAATCAGAGCACAATGAAGATAAGACAAACACGAGTTCTTTATCTTACCCAGTATGTATCTGCATTGGCAAGTTGAACTGTTGAGCGACTTCCAAACTATGAACGAATATATAGTCAATAAGGCTTTTGTTTGCTATTCGAATAGGTTTTCCACCTGGAATTATACATTCATTAGTATACTACATATGATTAAGAGAAATAGAAAAAAGCCTTCTTTAAGTTGTACCAACCTTGTAAAACTTCAAGGAGACCTTTCTCAGCCTCTTTCCTCGAGACATTTACATTGATTTCTAGACCGCTGCGATATGCTGCTATACTTTTCAGTCCATATATCTCATGAGCCAATGTACTTTGGTGTATAAGGAAATACACAATAGTAGAGACTATTGGACACCAGTAATGACTTATAAAATCATAAAATAGAAAGAAAAAAAAAAGGATATGATTTCAACTTCCGAATAAATGTTTCCGTGAATGCATCCAGTGTCCAAGAAGATCCACCTTCAAACTCCTATTGACATACATAAAACAATAAGGGGAAAATAAAGTTCGAAGAATTTTCAAGAGGAGAATTTAGATATATCTCACTTCATCAAGAATGTTTTCTGCCAACTTTTCGATTCTCAATATTCTACCAACAACTGGAACAAATTTTCTATGCCACTCTATGTTATGCTTTTTATCCAACTCTAATCCATCGTCAATGAGTATGGCGGATATTCTTGCAGCTTTGAAACATGTTGAGGAAATAGAATCGAGTCCCGACGATTTTCGGTGTTCCTCTACCCCTTGCAAGGATGGTTTACAATCATAGAGTTCAACAATATCCTTCAAGTTCCTCTGCATAACAATAGCGTAAAATTAGTGCTTCGATAACATAGAACTTAAATAATAATATCGTAAGCCTAATAGTTCAGTCTATTCCATAAGCAATAACATAAAATTAGTGCATTATGCAAGCTCAAGTTTGTATCTGATTTAGCAAGGCCTACACTAGCCCTGCTGGCCAACTTCTGAAAAGTTTTTCAGTTCTTTGGCCTGTTCACCTTCAAATTAAAAACCCTAATCCCACACCATTGTGTAGTGAAAGAATCTCCTAACATATCCTAAAAAATATCTAACAATATTTAAATTCAAGTTGGAGCATGTAAATTACAAATGAAAGTTTTTCAGTTGTTTGGCTTGTTCGATAGCATGCACGCCATAAACACGGATGTTACATCAGCTGTCGATCACGTCAAACAACATCATAAACAACTTATGGAGGATTTACGAGCGCCACACACAAACTTTCGTCGATCAAGCTGCCAAACAGAACATACCGCAAACACGATAGTTGAACGCCACACACATCATTGCAACACACGAATCGAAGTGGATTTCAGAAGCCATAGAACAACCATCACTAATTTAGAGAGGCTCACCGTGAAACCATGATATACTTTGACAAATGCTTAAACCTTTTGATTTCCATTAAAATACACAAATAGATATAATAGATAAAATATCGAATCCTGAAAAATCTCCTAGGGGGTGTTTGTTTGTCGAATTTAGGGAGGATTTAAAATGAGTATTTACTAACTACTCCTGAAAAAACTAAGTCGAAACGAGTTTTTGTAACTACTCTAAATTACTCCTCATTTTTATTACTAAAAATAACTTCTCATATCTAACCATTCATTTCTAATCATTCATTTATAACTACTCAAAATAACTCCTCGTTTCTAACCACTCATTTATAATCATTCATTTCTAATTCTTCAAAATAACTCATTAACCACTCATTTCTAATCATTAATTTTTTAACTACTCATTTTAAATCCATATCCAAACAAGCTATTGACTCTAACTCCTTTATAAAAAAATAAAAAATAAAAAAAAACACATCCAAATGAGTTTTTGGATGCAACTCTCAATTTTAAACTACTCAAAATAACTCCTCAAACTAACTACTCATCCAACACCTCCCTAACAAATCATAGATAATATTTGACAACATTTAAATACTACATCTAGGAATTATATTCCAATAAATTCCTAACAAAACTTTGAGAGTAAACTACATCCAAAAACGAGTTTTTGTAACTACTCAAACTACATCCCGCATTGGCACAATGGAGCGAAATCGCGATACAGAATCCAAACAAGCAAATCAATCCGAGTTCCAACCAGACTCGACGAATGAGAAACAATACCTTGAAAGAGAGGGAATGAGGAACAAAAGCCGATGCGTCGCCATGATCTACGGAGAAGCAATTGATGAAAGGAAAAGTGGAATCGGCGGCTACCAGATTGTGAGCGTGAGCATCAACTAGCACGGCTTCATCAACTGCATTCTTCAGAACACTGAAATCCATTGATATCGGAATCGGAGCTCTTCGTTCTCGGCTACTTGCTTGGACTAACTCCTCCAAATCTTCACAAAATCCCGAAGCGGTTCTTCAGGGTCTCGTAGCGCCAACGGTGGGGCATGTGACCATTGGTCAACGGTTCATTCTATTTCTAAATTTGGCGGTGTTTTTTTTTTTTTTTTTTTAATCGTTACTACATTTATAATAGTTTATTTTTTAAATTAAAATAGAGAAATCAAAACTTACACGAACTTGTTTAGCCACATGTCCGATCATGACCAAACAAAAGACTAAAAGCTATTTAGTAAAGAATTTATAGATAGATACGAGACACCTTTCGATCTGACCAAATTATATAAGAGAATGATAGATCCTAACATATAATAGTTTAATAGTTATTATAAATATTCACTCATTAATATTTATTAACAAGTATTATAGATAGGGGTGTTCAAACAACTCGAATAACCCGAACCAACCCAACTCAATTTGACTAGTTGGGTTGGGTCAAGGGTTGACCTAAAATTAACCAAACCCTGCCCGACCAACCCGAAGTTATTATTTAATTTTTTTTAAAAAATATTTTTTTTAACTAACATAATTATATTTGCGTATATATATTTTTTTAATTATTATTGTTAAACTTTTTATTTCCCATACTCTTAAATATTTTTTCAAATTTTTATAATTTATATATCATGATACTTATATAGTCAAATTATGTAAAATATTTTGTTGGTTTTAATTATATATTTGTTTTATAAAAATCGAATTATGTCATCTATTTTTATTGTTTTAATTATCTACTTTTTTATGTTTTATAGTTGAAATCTTCAATATGAACCATGATTGTATATTTATATTCATTTCATTACATTGATTGAAGATTATATTTTTTTTATGTATAATGTATAACTAATTTGATAAAAGATATTTATAATTATAATTTATTATTGAACCTGATAACTCAACCCGACCCAACCCGAAAATATAAGGGTTGGGTTGGGTTGGAAAAATAACCAACCCGAAAATTTGGTTTGGGTTGAAAACCTCTCTAACCTAACCCAACCCATGTTTACCCCTAATTATAGATTTCAAAATAAACACACAATATTATAAGAAAGTATGTGACTAACTAGTCGGTAAATAATTATACTGAATCTCGATTACTTTTGGCATGGGATGATATTTTTTAATTGAAGAAAGTTTTTTTTAGGATGATTAAAAGTATTTTTTTAGTTAATAAGAAATCAAATCAATAATCTTTTTTAGTTCATATGTATATATATTAATGTCATTGAGTTATTAAGGTGAAAGAAAGATCCAAGCTAATGACCATGAATACACATTTATATTCTTTGATTTTTTTTTTTTTCTATTTTTACAATATTCTTTGAATTTGAACTCTAGCCAGTATATATATTAAGTAAAATAATATTTTGCTTCTTATAATTTAGCACGATTATAGCAGGATTATTGTGAGATTCACTTGAAAGAGCGATTTTGTTAAGAGACGACAAATCTACTTAAATCTCTACATTGATATGATATTATCTATTTTGGGCCTAAGTCGTCATGTCTTTGTTTTTATTTCACCTAAAAGACCTCATGCCAATGGAGATGTTTGTCTTTCCTTATAAATCCCAGATCTAATCCTTATTTAACCGATGTGAGATTACGTCACTTTATTTGTATTCCCAACAATCCTCCCCTCGAACAAAAAATACCACATACGAGCCTCCTTGATAGTCATTTTTCGAATTACACTTTAGCACGTCTTTACTCAAACTACGAGTCTATCTGAATTACACTTGAGCAAACCGTAAAGCCCAACCACGAATCCACTCGATTTATATTTGAGCGCACAACAACTACCCCACATCGAGACAACTATTTAAAAAGTACTCCTCACTCGAGCATTTGTTTCAGAAGCACTCCACACTGAAGCACACAGATGCTCAATCATGAGCACATACAGAAGCACTCACACTAGAGCACATATATGCTTAATCATGAATTTTTATCATGACTATTTTATACTCCATATTGAGACTCACAAATCTTTGTTTCATACTCGAGATTCTTCTGATATGGCTAATTTAAGAGTACCGCTCTGATACCACTGGTTAAGGTACGACAAACCTACCTAGATCTCTACATTGGTATGATATTGTCTACTTTGAGTCTAAGCTCTCATGACTTTACTTTTAGTTTAACCCAAAATGCCTCATACCAATAGATATGTTTGTGTTTTCTTATAAATTCAATATCTATTCCTTATTTAACTGATTGAATTACACCACTTTGTTTGCATTCCTAACAGGTTTATTTTGTGGTAATCCAATATTTTTATGAAATGGACATCAAGATTAACTGCATTATAAAAATGGATAAACATTTTGAAACGGGTGCTCGACATATCATAGTTTGGCCATACCAGAGACATTTCAATGTCCTTTTCCAACATGGATTTTTAAGAAGTCCCTGACTTGGACATCCTCAAATGATATCTTTATCATTGACACTTTTTTAATACATAATTTGTTCTTTCATCAGTATTTTTTCTTTACAGTTTAGTTGTTTGTAGCTTTAAATAAAAACAACATGTTCTTTTTAATATAATCAATTATGCATTCGTGCACTAACAATTTACCACCTGTAATTAACTATATACATTCTACATTTTGATTTAAAAAATGCAACGTTCGTTTTTTAGTTGCCCACAATTTCTATGCATGCTTTCTCACTTGTACAACTGTAATCAAATTACAGATGATAGCTAATTTTATAACTGGAATATTATGTAAATTTAAACATATTTATCTAAACATTCTCAAATATTTATACAAAACTAATATGCAAGGATACTCATATCATAATTATGGATATCTATAATTTCGATATTCCAAAGATTACAATTATATAAATCACCAAAAAAACCAAACCACGCCTAATAAATAATTGTGATTTTTTTTTTCTTTGAAAATAATTGTGATTTTGTTGGATCCTTTTTAATCAATTTCACTTTATTGAAATCATCAATTTGTGGACTAGAATGTTACAAGTTAGTGAGTGAAATGTTGTTCCCAATTTTTTTTTTTTTTTTTTTTTTTTGAATCAATTTTGGCTATATTTAAATTTTTTCTAAAACTTTGGCTTCTATATAATTTTTTTTTCCTTTGTTTTATTATTCGTGAAAAATCACCTAAATAATAAGTAGAGACTGACTCAAAATATAAAACTCTCCCATTTTTTGTACTTCACGTCGTTTTTCCCTTTTATAGCCAAAAAATAATATTCTTTTTTGGGAAACAAATGCCTAGTTCATTAAAGGCAAGTAAGATACACGGACCATAAAAGTCATTCCTAAAGAGAATTTTAATCTAACAAACTGTTCAATATATATATATATATATATAATATATGTATATGTATATATTCACCTTATCCATTCATAGTAAATTTGTACACTTTTAAACAAAATAAAATGAAATATAAAAGGAAAGGTATGTTTTTAGGTAAATATTCACAATTAAAAGGAATCATCAGATATACTCCAAATTCGACACCACAATAGTTCAATCATAGAAATTGATATTTAATTCTTATATTATTTGAAAGCAATACCTTTATTGGTTCCTTCTCCAAAATTGTACTAAAAAAAATTAAGTAAAAAAATAGAGGTTGGATAAAAACATAAGACTCTCCTATTTTTGTACTTCATGTCGTTTTCCTCTTTTCCAGCCAAATCCCATTCCTAAAGAAAAGGATTTTAATTCATCCACCTATTTTAAAAAAACCAAGAAACTTTTCCATTTTTTTAAATCGATATAAACGTTTCAATTTTGTTAAGCTAGCCTAATTCTTCATCTAAATTTCTATTTATTTATTAGACCTCCTATTATGTGAACTTAGTTTTTTTTAGTACAATACTAAATGGAGAAAAATTCAAATTTATAATCTCTTAGTTAAACACAAGTTTATATGCAGGTTGAGTTGTTACTCCTATTTAGAGATGTCCACGGGTGGGACCGGGGAATAGCTTCCCCGTCCCTTCACTTAACTTAATCCCCGTTTCAGGAAAAATTCCTATTTTTTTCTTGGGAATTGGAGTGGGGATTTCCCACTAGAGTTTTTTCAAAAAAAAAAAAAAAAAATCTATTTTTTATATATTTTTTGGACTATAATTTTAAATAATTAGATTTTTTAGAAAATATCTATAAGTTTCAACTATACTTTTAATTATTAAAGAAAAATATTCATATGCATAGATAATTTCATCAACAAATATAATTTTATTTAAAAATTAAAAGGATAAAATAAAGAAAAAAATATTTTAAAAAAAGAGTAAATGGGGCGGGGATCATGATCGCGGGAATTTTAGGCTACATGGAATTTTTCCCCATCTCTGGCCCTGTTCCTTGCCTAACTGGAAATTTCCCGCTCCGTTAGGGGGCGGGTCCCCGCAAGGATCTGCTCCGCAAGAAAAATGGACGATCTCTACTCTTATTGACATCCAACCTTAGTTTACACCAACTTACAATAGAAATCAACATCATAATATGTAACTTTAGTTTTTTTTTTAAGTATCATAATGGATGGTGGAGAAATTTAAATTTATAATCTTTTATTTCTGAACACATACTTATGTATATTGAGTTGTTACTCCTATTGACATGCAACCTTAGTTTATACCAATTGATAGTAGAAATATCAACATCATAGTATGTGACTTTAGTTTATTTTATGTAGTACAACAATCATGGAGAAATTTAAATTTATAATCTCTTAATTGATGTATATTGAGTGTAGTCCTATTGACAGGCAATCTTAGGGTGTGTTTGTTTCGGGAGGAAGTGAGAGGAGATGAGGTGTTGGAGCCCAACACCTTATTTGGCCCAAGGCGTTGTCATCTCTTCTCCTCTTATCTCATCTCGTCTCCTCTTTTTCTTTTATTTTATTAATATTTTTTCATCTTTTTATTTTTATTATTATTATTTATTTGTATTCTCTTGTGTTTGATATATTTATGGTTATAATATTATTATTATTTTAATCTAAATTTTTTTATTATTATTAAAATATATTAATAATATATATAATTATAGTAATTATACTATTATTATATCAAATATTTATTTAAGTAAATTCAAATTTTAAAAATTAAAATAAATAAATATATATTATCTCTCAATATGACAATTAATTTTAATACTTTTATTTATAAAAAGTAAAATACTTTTCATTTCATTGTTTAATCATTTTAAATA
>JBBMKA010000026.1:10994304-11024875 GCA_037833695.1 Sechiopsis laciniata | reverse complement strand
ATATATTTTAATTATTATTTTTTTTTTGTTAAGATCAATAATTATACTATATTTGGCAGGAGTTTACTCTGTCAATTTCGACATAAAAAACAATTGTCCGTTTACAATCTGGCCGGGAGCGTTGACAGGCGCCGGCAGCCATCTGTCAACCACCGGCTTCAATTTACTCCCCGGATCAACGGCGGCGGTGACCACATCTCCGCCGTGGTCCGGCAGGTTTTGGGCGCGAACACTCTGCTCCACAGATTCAACCGGAAAATTCTCTTGCGGAACCGCTGACTGCGGCGGTGGCCAAGTCGCGTGCAACGGCGGCGGCGCAATCCCGCCGGCGAGCCTGGTGGAATTCACAATCGCACCAAACGGCGGCCAAGATTTCTATGACGTCAGCCTCGTGGACGGCTTTAACTTGCCAGTTTCAGTGACGCCGTTAGGCGGATCGGGTGGGTGCCAATCGGTAACTTGCGCGGGAAATGTTAACGCCGTGTGTCCGCCGGAGTTGGCCGTTACCGGCCAAGGTGGGGCGGTTATTGGTTGTAAAAGTGCTTGTTTGGCTTTTAATCGGCCGGAATTTTGCTGCAACGGCGACCATAATCAGCCGGAAACTTGTCCGCCGACGAATTATTCGATGATATTTAAGAATCAATGTCCTCAAGCTTATAGTTATGCTTATGATGATAAGACTAGTACTTTTACATGTACTGGTGGAGCAAATTATGTTATTACATTTTGTCCTTAAATTAAGTACTCATTAATGAATAAATGGAATGCTTAAGAATAGAACTTAGTAGTTGTTAGAGAATGAGTCCGTTGGACCTAATTAAGTTAAGGTAGAATAGTATATACGAATGATGTTAGGTTTGTAATGAACTTGATCACATTTAATCTCCACCATTTATGTTTTTCGATAAACTATCAATTATCTCAACTTTTATTTTCCATTCATGGTTGCCCATCTCATTTCTTGCTACTCAAATCATGGTTAATTAGAGTTTAGTATATGATTTTCATGTATGGTTGTTTTCTGTCTTTATATATAATATTTATTGTCGTTTTCAAAAAAAAAAAATTATGTCATGAGAATATGGAATCATGCATTTATACAAATAGGTTCAAATATTAGTATTATAATTTGATGAAAAAGATAATAGATTATATTCTTGTCATGAAATGGTTGTTTTTTCAACTATTTATTGAAGAGTAATATTTGATCTTTGTCGATAAGAATTCAAGTCTTTACTTTCTACAGGTATATTTATGATTATTTTATATGGTCACTTTTTTGGATTTAAGAAATTTAAAAAGAAAAATAAAAATAGATAAATAAAATGTGGTCATAAATATGATATGTAGAATGTCAGGATTTGAGATATTACAGTAAAAAACCTAAGTATTACTTTTTAGTGAAAAAAATAAGTGAAATCTAAAAATTAAAAAAAAAAAAAAAACATGTACTTGAATTTGGTTAAATATTATTGTCTTATTAAAGTGAGGTCTCTAATAAAGATGCTAGTTATGTTGAATTTGGTTGCGAGAAACATTTCTTAACGAGACAAAAATATTTGACCAAATTCAACGTACATGTTCTTAAGTCATCTTTATCTTTTCCAAGAAATAGTTTGAAAAAAGAGATATATTTTAACCAAAAAAAAAAAAAAGAAAGAAAAGAAAAAACAACAACACATAAATAGAATGATTGTACAAAGGGCATATTGAAAATAAGCAATGCTAAATGATCCGTCAAAATATAGCATAATGCTTGTGAATTATAGTATTCATTAGGTGTTGTTTTGTGGCAAAGATGTTAAATGAAGAATGAGGCGTATGATTCTGTATATTTGAGCCATTAAAAATCGTTATGCATAAAAACTCATTAATTTATAATATTCTTTTTTCTTCTAATTATTACTACATTTTATTATTTTCATCAATAATTTTCATAGTCGTACACCATTTAAATGTTAAGGAGATTAATAAGAAATTAATTTCTATTTAGTTGATACTATAAATTAAATTTAACATCTCTTAATTCATGCTCACTATCACCAACTCCCTGATGATTATTTTACTATTATTTTACCCAAGCAAAGTTTTTATTTTTTTAACTTTATTATAAGTTAATTATCATTTTCTTTTTAGTTTGCTTTTTTTTTTTATTAGTTCATTTCCTTCAACTTTATATTTGTTTTTTGTCCGTTGATTTTGAATATTGAAAAAAAAAAATTATGTTATTGGATGTGATTAAACTAAAGGGGATTTTGAATGTATAATAAAAAATGACAAAATATTTTTACTTATAGCACAAAATCAAAACTAATTCATTTTTAGCCTAAAATCTAAATTAAATTTTATCATTCATAAAATTCAATCATTGATAAACTCTATCACTGGTTGATATCTATTACATTCATTCTATCACTAGTCACTAATAAGGTGTTATAAATATAATACAAGAGATAGAATGAGGTGTCGAGAGTCTAAACTAAAATTAACTTGAAAATTATAAGCAGAAACCGATGGGAATATTTAACAAGACGAAACGGCACAATCTCTTCTGCTAGTTCTGGGCTTGGGCCAGTAGGCTATATATTATAATTGGGTCGAACGTAAAAACTGTATCAATGTATGTAGAACTAAAGAGGGCCCAAACCAATAAGAAATCTCTCCAATTTTTTTTTCAATAATAAGGAAAATTATTATTATATATTTTTTTAATACAAATTGAGGGGAACACAAACTATACATAGAGATGAGCCAAATACAGATTTAAAAAATTGAATGTGATGGTGTTAAACTGGATTACCACTAAGCAATCAAACAATATGCTACTGACACTTTTGATAGAAAAATTATTTTTTTAGTTTTTAAGTTTGAGATGTAGTTTCAATTTTGTCCATAAAAATTCAAAATTAAACATAGTATTCAATAATGTCTACTTTTGGTTATTGTGTGTTTTTTTAATTTACTTTTATATTTATTTTCTTTTAAAAATTAAATTCAAGTGAAAACTAAAATAAATAGTTTATCAATATATCAAAATTTAAAAATTAATGATTTTGTTATTTCATAGATTAAAAATGAGTATTATTGAAATTTTACAAGTAAAAATTTTAAAATATAAAGATCAAATTGAAACTAAACTTCAAATCTAGGAATTAAAAAATATTTTATCAAAATAATAAGAATAAATTATAAGTTTGGTCTTTATGGTTCGAAGAAAGTTAGAGTTTAGACCCTATAATTTAAAAAATTAGAACTTAATCCCTATAATTTGAAGAAAGTTAGATTTTGGTCTCTATAGTCTTAAAAACTAAATTTAGTTTCTATACTTTGATAAAATCTAAAAATTAATCTTTATGATATCTAATCGTTAGCGAATTGAGTACGTGAAATTAGTTATTCATGTCAATAAAAACAATGTGAGTTAAGCAATTGGTTGAACAAAAACAAAATTAACATGAATAGTTGATTTTCACGACATTACTCATTTGATGTCTCCCGGTGTCTGACCTAAAGACGGACGTGATTACCCTTGTTTTAAAAAAAACGTATATAATTTATGGTAATTACAAATGACAATGACTAATCTTTAGATTTGATCAAATTATAGAGACTTAATTATAGTTCTTAAAATTATAGAAATTAAATTCTAACTACTTTCAAAGTATATAGACTAAACTCTAATTTTTTTTTATTTAATTATAGGAATCAAATTTATAATATACCGGAATAATAATATAACAAAACCCTTTTGTGCTCATTATTTGAGCAATGGCCACGTCACCGCATGCATAGCAGATGTGAAGACAGCTAATATAGTAAAATGCAAATGCCAATTTTTGCGGAGATCCCTCGTGGTCGATAAATAATAATTCAAATACCATTTTTAAGTCCACTATAATTCAATAAAGTTAATCACTTATTGGTGAAGACAACTTAAAATATAAGAGTAGATAAATTCAATCCTTTCGAAAAAATTTCTTATTATTTTAGTATGATATTTCTCGTCAACAAAAATAGTACTCAACATCCAATAATTTAGAGTTCTTAGGTTCGAATCTCTATATTCCCAATTATTATAATCTAAAAAATAAAGTATGGACACTTCGTGCTTTGGTCATTGAGAATGTACATTGTCATAATAACTCATTTAATACAATTTTCCAACAAAATATTGAAAGTTTAAAAAACTATTAAAGAAACAAATTTAAAACTTCAGAGATATATCGTGAATAAAATTAAACTTTTAATGACCGGTTAGAGAATTTAAAAAACAATGTCCCTTGGACACCATGCAGAGTTTAAAAACTTTAGTATTATTTATTTATTTTCAAGTAATTTAACTAGTAATAATAATATATAGATGTACACAAGTTTGATTTAAACCACAGTTACGAAAAAGAATTTTTAAAAGAAAAGAATTTGGGTGTAGTTCGGGCTGTACCTCCACCATAATGTCATCCATGTGGAGTCATGCAACTTATTTTTTCTTTTAATTTTTTCTATAACAAATATAAATTATAAATAAAAAAAAGAGATGTGTGACACCAAAAATGCTACATAGATGATATCATGGTGGGGTGCAGCTGAGACTACACCCAAATTCTTTCCTTTTTAAAATTGATTCTCAAAAGGAAAAAGCAACCCTATGAAAAATTAAAAATACAAATAATTATTTTTATGTTTGATATATATAGCTATTTAGAAGAGTCAAACAGTTTGAGTATTCTAGTTACCTACTTCCGAAAGTTAGTTTTTGTTCGGTGCAAATAAGTGAGATTCGTGAAGATTTGTGTAGAGGCATTCCATGTTTTCTTGCCTCAAAATTTCTATATAGACAATGAGATTAATTCAAATGTGTCACTTTACCATTTTGCTCCTTCTGCTTGTATTTATTAACCCAATCATTTCCAAAAATTCCAAAATCATTTTCCCATCAAATAATTATGTACATGGGTTTTAACAGTTGGATTCCAAATTATGTTTTTTTTTTTTTTTTTCATCTCTCTCTTTGGTCAAGCTATAGATATTTGTCATGAAATTTAAGAATTTAAATGGGTTTAGGATTTCATATTTATTCATAAAATTTCTTTTTGGTAGTTGAACATTGGATCCCTATTCTTTTATGTTTGTTGATTTTTTAAAAAAGAAAGTTGATTAATTACTTAAAAAAATGTTTTTTTTTTTCAATATTCCTAATTTAAGCATATTTCAATTCATAAAAAGATGTAACACCTACCAATTATTTTATTAGTATGTTCAAACATTCAAGCTAGTGAACTTAACAAAAATTGAAAGAAAAAGATTAAAGAAGAAACTCTTGACATCAATAATGAACTTGAACCAAAGTTTTTAGAGTTCAAAACTACATTGTGGTAGTAATGTGCATTACTAATAAGTTCAACATATAAAATTAGACCGTCATCATATATTGAACCCTAATCCTTTAGCACACCAAATCTTTATTTGACCACTAAATCACTTTATGATGGTTGAAACATCGAATGAGAAGGAAAGAAATACATTTATCTTCCCTTCGATATAATCCCATCCTCTACCAAATGGTAATAAAAATCCTCAATACCCTATTAACAAGTAAAAGAATATATTTCTAAGAAGTGACAAAAGAAATACAAAAAACAAAAAAAAATACAAGATACGACGAAATCAATTAGCATAAACGTCCACAGACACTGCTTCCTTTGATTAACTTCTCTATGACGAAAAAACGTAAAGATAAGAACACATAGAAATTGCATGATTTATTAATGGTGTGTTATGTATGTCCACGGATAGAAAAAATAATGTTTTATTAAGGGACGACAAAAAATACAGAATGTCAAATTGGAAGGCTAGAGTTTAATTCGAATTTATATAGTACACTTTCATTAAACACTATTACAGATAAGACCGAATTACATAATAATCCATATACGAAAATGAAACTACATTACATATTTCCTTCTCGTTAATCGAACAACGAAAACCCTAACTATAATCATATGACATCAAATAATTTAAGACATATCTCGACAAATTAAAAATGGATAACGTTTATTTGCAACAAAAATGAAAGATTGAGATGCATAAATTCCTGGATAATACACCGCCGGTTCCCAATAAAACTTTTCAGAGATTTCCTTGTTTTCTTTTCAAACCTTTAATTTAGGATCAATCTTTAGACAGGATGGTGAAATTTGAAATTGATTTCCAAACAAAAAACAAACTCATAATTTCAGTGTCAATATATGTCCTAATAATAAAAAAGTTAAATTAAGAAAAAGAAATTGAATTAACAACGCACACCTATATTGTTGTTTGTCATATTTAAAGAGAATTTAAATGAAAGATTTATTAACTTTTACAAAAACTTACATCCAAACAAATTTTTACTAATTTCTCATATTTTTTACTTTTAAAAATAATTGATCATTTATAACAATTCATTTCTAATAATTCATTTATAACTATCAATTTCCAATAATTCATTTTAAATCAATCAAAATAATTCATTTTTAATAATTCATTTTTTAACTATTCAAATTAATTACTTATTTTAAATCTACATCCAAGTAAGATTTTGACTCTAACTCCTTTACACAAAAATCACGTTCAAACGAGTTTTTGATAACAACTCTAAATTTTTAACTACTCAAAATAACTATTGAATATAATTCTAAGATAAATCCTCCTTAAATACGATAAACAAACACCCCCTCACGACACTAATCAAATTATCAGAAAAAAGTAAAACAGAAAAAAAAAATTATAGAACAAAAGGAGGAGGTGGACTGAATACTTATCTCATATTTATTTTTTTTAAAACAAATACATTTTTAGTCTTTATATTTAAATTCTAGTTTCAATTCGATCATTTTAAATAAAAAAATTAAATATTTTTATTCACCACATTTTAATAGTACTAATATTTAATCACTGAAATAATAAAATAGTAGTTGTTTAACATAGTATTGACTAAAATAATAGTTAAACTAATTTAAATTTTAATATATTTATTAAATAATTATTTTAATTTTAAAAAATAAATAAAATAAAGTAAACAGAAAAAAAAGAGTATTATTGAAAGTCACCGGTTCAATTTTAGAAATAGGACTAAAAATTTAGGGATTAAAAATGATATTTTCAATTATTTTTAGGGATTAAAAATGATATTTTCAATTATTTTTTATACCTCACTTGTGTCACCGTTAATTCGTACCATGGCGGCAAGAAATAAAAATGGAACTTTCTCTTGATTGAAACATATAAGAAAGAACACGAAGAATTCATGTCAAAAGAATTTCAGATCCACAGCGTTGAAACTTGAGAATTGCTTGAATCTTCATCATCCCCTTGAAAACTCGCCATGGAAATTTAACCAAGCACCAGGATCGCTGTGCCGACCTCTCTAGGCTATTATTGCTTTTGCTTTCCTTCCTTCAATGGCGTCGTCAGGTTCCGGAAATTCAATTCCTGCTCCAGGTTCTTTCACTTTTCAATTTGTTGTAATTTCAATTCAGTATCGTTATTGTTCGATTTTGTAAATGGATATTACGATCGTTCACGTCTTCTGGAACTTCGTTTTTGATCATTTTGTGTATTTGTGTGTGTTTTTGCCAATTCCGTAGAGGCTGTTCAGATTTTAGTTTCTTCTCTTGCTGATGAATCGCTCGTAGTGAGGGAGGCGTCCATGGCTTCGCTCAAGGACATAGCTGCATTGTATTCTCTATCACTTGTCGTTTTTTAGCTAATTGATTTTGAGTTTGGTTTCATTTATTGTAAGTCGTGAATTGGAATTTCTGTTGCTATTTCAGGAATCCGCTTTTGGTTCTTGACTGCTGCTATGCTGTTTCGCGAGGAGGACGTCGGGTAATTACAGTATTTACTTCTTTGTCATGCTTTGTATGAAGTATGGAATTGTTGTTGATAGTTTTGTTGCGGTTTCCTGATTGAAAATGCGTTAAAAAATTGGTGGTCGTTTTCAGCGTTTTGGAAACATGGCTGGGGCTTTTCTAGTAATGTCATTCGGAGTCCGAGCCTTGGACGAAGAAGATGTCGATCCAGCTTTCATGTCCAAGCTTGCAAAGATTTCAACGACGGAGATAATCTCTTCCAAGGTCTTTTTCATACTCTAATTGTTGTTTGGTTTCTTTTTTAGTTTTTCTAAGGATCGTTTAGGAATTTCAAGCGGTGGGTTATTTTGAAAAGAAGAAATGGTATTTTGTTTGGCTTGTAAAAATATTAATTGGATGAAAATAAGGTGAAAATTCCAAAGCAAGTTAAGTTTTTATTTTTATTTTTATTTTTATATGGAAGGTTATTCATGGCTCGATTAACACCTTAGAAAGGGTAATGAGGATGGTAACTTCTTTACTGGATTCGATGTGTTGCATCTTATGTAGGAGCGTGTTGGAGTATCTCAATCACCTTTTGTGGGGTTGCGAGTTGACTATTGAGATGTGTAGTTAGTTTTAGAGATGTTTGGCCTCTAGTTTGCTCGATAGAGGATTTGCAGGGAGAGGATTAAATTTTTTTTTTTGTTACTCTACCTTTCGTGAGAAGGGGGACTTCTTGTACAAGGCAGGGTTGTGTGCTATTTTGTGGGTCTCTAGAGCGAAAGAAACAATAGATATTTTAGAGGGGTGGATAAATCTTTGGATGATGTTTGTGCCGTCATTAGATTCCATATCTTTTGGGCTTTAGTTACCAGACTATTTTTTTTTGTAGTTATCTTGTAGGAGTAATTTTACTAGATTGGAGATCCTTTTTATAGTCGATCTCCCCAATTTTCTAGGTTTTTTTTTTTAATGTCCCTTTGTATTGTTCTTTCATTCTTTTCTCGATAAAAGTTTGGTTCATTGCAAAAAAGAAGAAGATTTAAGTCTTCTTGTAGTCTAATGTCCCTCCAATCGATCTCGATGTTCAACTCTGACCATAAAACTAATATTTTTCTTTTAAAGTGTGAAATCTGGTTGGATTTCACCGATTGGCAATAGCTATTTGGTTGTGAAATTATGTGGCATTTTGTGAAGTTCTTGGATGGTCAAGTTAGTATTTGATTTTATTGTCCACGATGTAGGAACTTAATAATGAGTGGCAAAGAGCTGCTGCAGGGCTTCTTGTTTCAATAGGCTCACATTTGCCAGACCTAGTAAGTTTGTTGTAATTCACGTTCTTTATGTATTTTGGGGGAAAAATGAGCACAACATGCATTTAGCATAAATTCTTGCATTTGGTATCATGTAGCTACATATAATTACTTGACTAGATTAACATCGTAACTTATGGAAAAAGGATTGCGATAAAAAAAAAAAAAACTTTAGACAAACAAGGTTTGGAAAAAATAGTCAAGCATACTTCTTGTGAAAATAGGGTTAATCATGCAGCTACTTTCATAAATTTCTCCCCTCTTCTTCTCTCTCTCTCTCTCTCTCTTAATCGGTTGAAAAAGTTTCCTCATGTAAGGTAATTAATGGCTTTAAGATATTTTATCAACCCTTTCCAGTTTCTGTTTTATGTTGGTTTTGGCTCAAAGTTTCCTCGTGAATGGCAATTAAATGATTGTAATTTCTTTACAGCCTTTTTTGTGGGTTTGTATCTAGTCTCTACTCTCTTGTCATTTCTTAAAAAAGTTTCCAATTTCGGGCTTCCAGCCTGTCTGAAAAAAATCAAATAACTACATCCTATCTTTGTAAAATGCATGGTGTGGTATGTGTACTTCGTCAACTGTAGTTCACTGGACTGTTTATTGATTCTGCTTTTAACTAATCTCTTTTATGGTGGTGTGGAAGATGATGGAAGAAATATATCTTCATTTGGGTGGGCCTAGTTCAGCTTTACCAGCTATGGTTCAAATTCTAGCAGACTTTGCTTCTTCTGATGGTTTGTAAACAAATAATTACTGTAATTTTTTTTTTTTTTTTTTATAGGAGATAACATAGTAATTTTTGGAATTTATGTTTGCTGTACTGCTATTTGCCTGCTTGTTATAACATGCTTTTTGTGATTTTACTCTTAACTAAAGCATTACAATTCACGCCGCGACTGAAAGATGTGCTTTCCAGAGTTTTGCCCATTCTTGGAAATGTTCGAGATGCTCATAGACCTATTTTTGCAAATGGTTGGACACTTCTTTTATTTTTTTATTTTTATTTTGTATATCTTTTTGAAAAGAAAAATCTTACTGTCTTAACTTAACCAACTTATAGAATTTTGATTAGATTTGCTTATTATTATTATTATTATTATTTTTTTTGTATATATTGATTATGTCGTTGTCTACCGTCCGCCACCATCAGCCGCCACCGACCTCTGACCACCAAAAAAATGTTTCGTTTTGTTTTGTTACTTGTTTATCCACACTTTGAGCACAATGTGTGTTTTTAGGGGCGGATAATGGTAGAGTTCATATTCTAATGATATTATTATATCAGATGGGTATGTTAGCAAATAAATGGGAGTTAGAGTTTTTAGCATATATATAGGAGTGTAGAATAGTGGAGGTGAGGAATATTTTGGTAAATGGTTTAGGGCGTGAGAGAATGTTTTCAAGAGTGGGAGGTTCCAAGCATGTATCACTTGATTTATCTTATAAGTTATTTTCATTTTATATTTCAATATAGTTTGGTTCTTATATGACTTGTTCATTTTAAAAGGCGCGCCTGGGCTCAAGTCCCACCTCTAGCGCCTCGCATGTCCCAGGCAAGGCGCGTGTAGTAAGGTGCGCGCCTTATGGCGCCTTACGTGAAGCCCCGGGTGCCAAAAGGCGCGCACCTCGTGGGATTTTTTTATTTCTTTTGCATTTTTTGTGTTTTAGATCCTGTCATTCGAAGCGCGTGAAGGTTGATAGTTGAATATTATGTATGTTTTATATATTATTCTAGGTTAGAACTTCATTTATGTCCATAAAAAGTGTTTCTATTGTGTATATATATAAGTTTTTTGTGTTTTTTTATATAGTGCACCTTTAGTAAAAAAGGCTGCGCCTTTTGGTGCGCCTTGCGCCTCAGGTTCTAGAGGGTCATTGCGCCTTGCACTTTTTAAAACACTGGACTTGTTAGAATGACCAACATTTATGGAATTTTTTTTGTGCGCCGACTCTCAACTTTTTCCTTGTGGTCTCTAACTTCCAACTTCTTGCTTAGGTCAGTAACGGTGGCTTTCTAGTCCGGCTCTGTTGAAGACACCTAATGTCAAATTGACCATTTTATAGTGACAATGGCTTTCTAGAAGAAGGCATCTAATGTTGAATTTATAATTTTCTAGTGACAAATGGCTTTTCTGAAGGCCACTGAAGGCTTATTTTTTTCAGTCTTAATGGAAAATTATCTTCCTCATTTTTGAGGGAGGGGGCAGGGACTATAGTTAGGATCAAATTGGAACCAACAAATGATTTTGAAATCATATTTATCCTTCATAAACAATTATCGTCGTTATATTTTTACGCAAATTAAATGAATCTTATGAAAGTTGTTGATTTTAGAGCTCTTCTTCCGTCTCTCTACACCTTCTGACCGATTCTTCTTCAGCAATTAAATGTTGGTGTCAAGCTGCTTGGCAGCATAGTGTGGACTACCCTTCACATTCATCAATTGACGGTGATGTCATGTGAGATCTGAACCCTATCTTGCTCGGTATCGTTTTACATTCAATACTTCAATATAACATTTTTGTTAATGAAACGGGTTCCTGTCAAATTGCAGGTCATTTCTGAATTCTGCTTTTGAGCTTTTATTGCGAGTTTGGGCTGCTTCCAGAGATCTAAAGGTTGAAAAATGTTTGTCTTTTTTAGGCTTACAATAATGATAAGTTAAAAGAATATTAATTTAATAATACATAAGCTTTTGTTCACAATTTTTTCATAACTTTTTGGAAAGGACCTAATTGGTAATTTTCAATACATAGATTTTAGAAGATTAAGGACCAACTGGAGAATTGCCTGAAAGAGTTGGAATCAATTTGTTATATTTAGCTACAAAAGAATATTCAAAGATCAATCAGAATTTGGATAAGATATGAGATGTTGTCGTCCTCTTTGTGTCCTAAACCGGATTTTTCAATGATCGACTCATTCATCACGATACTAACCATATGGAATTTTTTTTGTCACTCCTTTGGCTTATTTTTGTAATTCTCATTCATCAATAGAACAGTTTCTTCTTGGAAAATGAAGGAAATAATAGAAATATCAGGAAAGTATCGTTAACTGATGATTTGACTAGGATATGAGCACCTTATTTATTTTTAAAGTTTTATAACCTTGGTATCGGGTCCTCCCACTAATCCATGAGGAAGGGTTCAGTCATACTTCAACAGTAGTAACAAGAGACATCAAGAATTTTCATTTATCGAATCTTTCTACCATGTGTTTGAATCTCACGAGTGTTTCTATACAAATCCCTCTGAGCCCATGGATCTCCTCTATTGTTGAATGATTAACATTTTCTGTTTCTACCCTTGGTTTCTGTTGTATTTTTTGTGGTTGTTAAGGTTTCTCTCTATTAGCCTCTGTACTTGGTATACCCCTTATTTTTTTTCTCTTTTCTATCATTTTGATAGGTATTTGTAACACAATCATCAATGAATGATTTTGTTTCCTATAATTTTTTTTACTGAACCTTTCTACTTGAAAGTGGAACCTAGGATTTTGGAGAAATTTTCCCAAACATAAGAAAGACCTTGCCACACTCCTTGGACATATGATGTCGGTACTTTCAATTGCTTGGGTCTTTCAGAAGTTGCTTGACTACAAAGGAACTGCCTGCATGTTATAAATTTCCCCCTGTTTCTGCTTGAATTTTGTCCCTCCCCTTCTGGTTAACATTTTGTTTATCTTTAGTACCATTTTTTTTAAAAAATATATGAAGTGTATCTTTATTTCCATTGTATCTTATAAATGTTACTTTATTTTGTTAATGTTTTTTTTTAACTTTCTTGGCTTAGGTCCGTATTTCTTCAGTGGAAGCATTAGGTCAAATTGTTGGTCTTATTACTAGGGCACAACTAAAGGCTGCTTTGCCCAGACTTGTCCCTACCATATTGGAACTGTAAGATAGATTAAAATATTAAACCAATAAAAGGTTGTTTGGGACTGCTTTGGAAAATAGTTTCTCTTTAGAGTAAAAATTTCTGTTAACATTCATACAGTTAACCACTTAATTAACGTTTTTTTTCATTTTAATTAACGTTTTTTTTCATTTTTTTATGACTTAATTTTATTGTTGAAGTTAATGTTTATTTAAATCATGAAATTATAAATATTCCAAGCCCAAAATAATGTTCTTTTTACAAGTCACTTAAAAATTGTTCCAAAATATTAGTTTGAAATAACCATTTTTTAAAATGACTGCCCAACAACCCACAGAAGTAAATATATTATAGTGGCTGTACTGATGATTGTTTGATCTTCTTTTCCTTGGTTATCAGATATAAGAAAGATCAGGATGTTGCATTTGTAACTACATGCAGTCTGCATAATGTCCTAAACACTTCTTTACATTCAGAAAGTGGTCCTCCTCTGCTTGACTTTGAGGTAATGCAGATTGTTTCCTTCCCACTTTCATTTTGTTCTACATTTGAACACTTGTGGTGTGCTTTGTGTTCCCATGGGGGAAAGGTTGTTCAATCCATTTTTTTTTGTGGTTTTAATGGATCTTGTTTGGTGTAGAATTTTTTAAAAACTTGTTTCTCAACATATATGCAAATATGCACTTGCATATACAAATATGAATAAACATTATTATTTCATGGTATTGAATATTATGTGAACATAAATACAAACTATACCTTTTTAAAATATTGTTATGGTATAATTTTTCATTGTAATTTTTTTTTAGATTGTGTATGGTGTAGAAATTTAACAAGCATGACTTTCATGCATTTCAAACAATTAAGTTTCTGGAAGTGAGTTTAAAAAAGAAATGAGTTTAACATTTGAGTGTGTATATTCTTAATTTGCATGGTCTCTAATTCTATTGCAATTTACTCTAATTCATGATCAATTGTAGGATCTCACAGTTATTCTGTCAACGCTTCTCCCAGTGGTGTGCATGAATAATGATAACAAGGAGTCTGATCTCTCCACAGGATTAAAGGTATGTCTAGAGATTATGAATCACTTTTCATGAACAAGAAACCCTTTTCACTGATTAATGAAAAACAAATATTCACGATATGAACTCCCTAGGGGTCAGAAAAAACGAAAATGACAAAACAAGCAAAGAACAAGCTCAACAGGGAGCAAAACAACCAGATCAATTAAGAATGAATATGAAGAAAGGTAGATTCAATTACATAAAAAAATGGTTAGGAAGAGACAGAAGATCATGTACTATGTTTGCTGACAGAACAACTAAAAAACCTAAGTAATCTATCTGTCTGCAAACATAGTCCATTATCCCCTACCCTCTGAAGATTTCCTATATTTGGAAGGACGAAGCTTTCAATTCACTGGGGAATTTTGTAACTGAAATTTTTTGTAGGAAGAAAGCCTATCTTTGTCTTCCTACTGCAAGCTGGACATGGTTATTTGTTTAGTATTTTTTCTTGTTATCTGTGGAAGAACTGTTGGTGGTGTTTGCTAGTTTTTCCTGTTTTCTGCCACATATTTTAGTTTATGAGTGTGTTGTAATTTTTAAAATTGTTATTTACATTTCTGGCTTGTTTTCTCTATGTGCAGACATATAATGAAGTACAGCGTTGCTTTCTCACTGTCGGCTTGATATATCCTGAGGATCTATTTATGTTTCTCTTAAATGTGAGTGTTCACACTGATTTTAGTTTGGGGAGGAACTAATTTTCTAATTCTTATACCTCATAGAAACTAATTACAACTGTGTTACTAAATTGGAACAACAATCAAGATAAAAGTAAAGAAAACGTGAGGCAAATACGATGATTTAGGTGGTTCACTAATAGTGTGTTAGCTATGTCCATGGGCAAAGGAGAGATCTTAGAGATACAAAATACAAAATGTCGATCAAGTGAGGCTAGTGTTTTAAGAGAGTGCGATATATAAACTCTCATAAAACCCTATTACAAAATATGACCCAAATATATAAAAAGCCATACGAGAACATAAACAAAATTACATATTTCATCTAATTGCCCCCAAGCCCCCGCCGGGGCGTCGCCTTTGGACCCCAACTCGTTGATTGGGAAACAAGACCCCGACTAAGTAATCATGGGGCATAATAGTTCAAGGCGTCACATATCTCAACAAAGTGAATATAATTTAGGTAGAATTTATAGAAAAAAATTTAACTATAATCTTGGAAATTTCATCAAATAGGAAAATCTCAATTATGAAACAAAATAAAAGATAATTTCCTTTTTCTTGGAAAAAGAAACACAAACTTTCATCGAACAAAAAAAAAGTAAGAAAAAACAATTTTCAACAGAAAGATAAAATCGTTTCGATTTAGATAATTACTTTGTAAATAAAAATCACCAAATCTTTTTTTGTTAATACAAATCTAACCTTTTTTAGTTAAACAATATGGGTGGGAGATTCAAATCTTCGACCTCTTAGTCGAGAGTATAATCTTTATACCAGTTGGGCTGTGCTATACTTCAGGTGCTCATTCAAATCTACATTTTGCATAACAGTTATTTGCATAATAGATTGAGAGTGTAAATTAGGTGCTATACTTTTGAAACTTCTTGAGTTCTAATAATTCTTTTTATTTATGCTTTTCAAACTCAGAAATGCAGGTTAAAAGAAGAGCCATTAACTTTTGGCGCTCTCTGTGTTCTGAAACACCTCTTGCCCAGGTTTTTTGGTTTCTCTATATTTAACCGACCATTTAGTCTTTCCTTCTGATTCCCGATTTGACTTTCTTATGATATCTAGGTTATCTGAGGCTTGGCATGGTAAAAGGCCTTTACTTACTGAAGCTGTTAAGTCCTTGCTAGACGAGCAAAATTTAGGTGTTAGAAAAGCACTTTCAGAGGTTTGATGTTAATGTTGGAAAAACGTTTTTAACATACAAATATATATTAGCTTTGTTAGGTACTTGGGAAATGCTCTGTTTTGTTTGTTATTTAAAGGTCTTTTACTTTGTAGTTGATTGTGGTAATGGCGTCACATTGCTACCTGGTTGGTTCATCTGGAGAAATGTTTGTTGAGTATCTTGTGCGCCACTGTGCCATCAAAATTGAAGATAGAAATGATCCTAGGAGTTCAAAGGAGTTAGCTGGGTTGAATAGTGGTTATGTTCCTTTCCAGTACAAGAGAATGGAGGTTCACATACTACTGTATAAATACCAACATTCTATATTTATATGGTTTAAAATTTTGATTCCAAAATGTTAAATATGTGCAGTTATCATTTCTTTAAATATACTCATCGTTTTTGCAGGTGAAAATTGGGACAGTTTCTCCTATACAGCTGAGAGCAATTAGTGAAAAAGGTCTTCTTTTACTGACCATTACAATTCCTGAAATGGAGGTATCATGCTGAACTTTGTAGCTACGTTCGTATATTCATAGATGGAACTTCACTCTTTTGTCCTCCTTTGCATTTCATCCTGTTTCTTGTTTCTCTTCTGATTTTAAATAAATATTTTGCCTATTTAACACTGCAGCATATTCTATGGCCCTTTTTATTGAAAATGATTATTCCAAGGAGTTATACTGGTGCAGCTGCCACGGTAAGTCTTCTAACAGTTTCTTTCATTGATCTTTTGTGTGGGGATTTTGGATTGGATTGATCTATGTTTTCTCTAGTGTAGAAATAGGATATATTAATTGCAGATAAAATTAGATTGCTTGTCGGGTGCTCTATTGATGCCACCACTGCAGGTCTGCAGATGCATTTCAGAATTATGCAGGCATGGATCTTATGGAGAAAGCATGTTAAGTGAGTGTAAAACTCGTGCTGATATTCCAAATCCTGAGGTTTCTGCCAACTTTCTCTCTGTAATGTTTAATCTGTGCATATTATGATTCTATTATTAACTTGAGTGGTTGCCATGTTTTAGGAACTTCTTGCTCGCTTAGTGGTCCTTCTACATGATCCCCTAGCAAGAGAGCAATTGGCAACACAAATTTTGACAGTAAGTCATAATTTTGTATACAACAATTTTAACGTCTGGAAAGAAAATGTTGGCGTCAACGAAACTGCTGAGATATTGGATTTATGAATATATCGGCTGATATTTTGCGAAAATGTGCAAGCATTGACTTCCATTATTGTTATTGATTAGATATTGACACTGATTGACTTCAATCAGTGTCATTGATTGACTTTAATCATTATAGAAAAAGGTGGTAAGATGAAAAAAAATGGTAAAATCAGTATAAATAAAAAAAGTTGTAATTTTTTTGCTATATTTGCAAAAATTTTAAAATGTTAGACAAAATTGCAATATCTGTGAGAATATTGGCATCTGGAACAATTTCTCGAATAGATATGACATATACTCTTAAACTAGTCAATACAAACAATATCAAATGTTTATGTTTGTATATTCTGGCAAATGATTTTGTTTTTGTATTCTGACATAGTTATCGAATCGTTATTTGATTTACTCTTTAATTGTTGAAAAATGGAATTCAAATTGTTCAAATTGTTCATTTAATAATGGACCTAATTATGAGTTTAAATAGACTACAAGATATGACCTAATTATAAAAGGAAAAGATACAACCTAATCATAAAAGGAAAAGATGACCTAATAATAAAAGGAAAAGATACTATCTAGTCATAAAAGGAAAAGATAGAAAATAATATTTAATCTAATCCTAAAAGAAAAAAATAATTAAAAAGATGAAAATACTAAAATAAACATAAACCAACACTCCCCCTCAAGTTGGATTGTATATGGAATACAAGCCAAGCTTGGAGTTAAATTTATCAGAATTGGTCATTGTGATGCCAGGCCAATCAGGAATACTGGTCAGGGCCAATTGGAAATACTGGTCAGGGCCAATCGGAAATACTCATCAGGGCCAATCGGAAATACTTGTCAGGGCCAATGGAAATACTGGACATGGCCAACTGGGAATACTGGACAGGGCCAATTGGGATTGTATTGGTATCAAGATGATTTTTCCGATGGATTGGATTGGTACCGGGATGATTTTTTCCGGTTGCGGGCGGTTCATTGACGCCTTTGAAGAGATATATATATATTTTTTTGATGATGAAGAGAAGAGGAGGAGGATAATAGGAGGAAAAGGATGAGCTTTTTTTTATTGATTTTTTTTTTTAAGAAAAGAGGAAGAAGATGATGGAGAAGAAAGTGAAAGAGGACTAGAGAAAAAGTTTACGGTTTACCCGGATCAAAAGGAAAAATTTGAGGCTCTGATACCATGTTGAAAGATGGAATTCAAATTGTTCAAATTCTTCATTTAATAATGAACCCAACAATGAGTTTAAATAGATTACAAGATATGATCTAATTAGAAAAGATATAACCTAATCATAAAAGGAAAAGATGACCTAATAATAAAATGAAAAGATACTACCTAGTCATAAAAGGAAAAGATAGAAAATAATATTTAATCTAATCCTAAAAGGAAAAAATAATTAAAAAGATGAAAATACTAAAATAAACATAAACCAACATTGATGTGTTATAAACTGGTACAAAATTTTCATTTGTTTGCAGGTCTTGTGTTATCTGGCACCTCTCTTCCCGAAAAATATCACTTTGTTTTGGCAAGATGAGGTACCACTTTATCAAAACATGCGATTATTTTATTTATTTATTTATTATTATTATTATTATAATTATTATCATCATCATCATTATTACAACTACTTTATGACAAGGAAACAAAATTTTCAATTAAATTTAAGTTATGGCAACCTTTTTATGTATGTTTTTTTTTTGAAATAAAAGACGAACTTTTCATTAAAATTATGAGTTCTAGGATACAATCCCAAGGGCTAAATGCAGGGAAAAAAATGAAATAAGGGAAAAAACTAGATGCAACAATAGAAATGTGAGCTGAAAGTACGAGGGAACATTAAATCTGTACGGGTGGAAACTTGAAAAATAAGCACTAAAAGCAGGCTGCCCTGTTAATGGAGATGTCTTGAATGAGATAGCCTTCAAATGGCTTGGAGAGAACTCCATGTAGGGGCCTTGATTGAGACTTGCAAAATCGAATCTCTCAATTTTACCAAATTCTTGATTGCAACCCCAACAATATCATTAATGTTACCAACATAGTTAGCAACATGAGCCACAAGAGTCTTCATAATGTGCTGACCATTTTGGAATAGATGGCAATTCCAAACAATAAGATGAGTTACTCTTGAGCATAGGCTCTCTATGACAGACATAGATTGACGGTTGAGTCTTAGTCTATAAATTTTGACAACTTTTTAATGTATTGAATTACTTCAACATTGATGAGTATTTACATATGAAATTAAGTACTTCTGTGGGGACCAATTACCAGTCTTTCTTTATTTTCTTACTGTGCTGTACGGATGATTATGCTATTGAAACCTGATTGATTTTTGCTTTGGGAAGTTCTAGATACCTAAAATGAAGGCATATATTAGTGATCCGGAAGATCTAAAGCAGAACCCTTCATACCAAGAGACTTGGGATGACATGATTATTAATGTAAGTGTCCGTCTTAGAAACATGGACTTTCAACTTCTTGTGTTTTTCGTCAGATCTGTATACTAAATGAACGAAGGAACTTGGTGATTTTGAAGAAAATAGAGAATGATGAAAATGAAATAATGAGTTATCTACCTCTTTCTAATTTTAATTCTATGCTGTTCTGATTTAGTTATTTGAAATGACGTGATACCAAATTAGGATTTTTTGTGATCGTTTGCATTTTTCTTCAATCTAGTGAAATTTAGGGCCTTTTCAGTTGTGTTTCGTTTATTTGAGCATTATTTCAAATTTATGTCTGAATTATGAAATAGGATCCATATATTTCCTTGTTTTAGGCTGATCTGTTCTTTTACCTTCATTACTTGAAAATCCTTTTCCGATTAATATAAAGTTTGTATCTTATTAGAAGAGGAGGATTGAAGGAAAGGCCCAACATTATTATATTTCTTTGAGCCATATATATACGAGGACACATTTATTTCCTCTTTTTAGGTTGTTCTGTTCTTTTACATACATTATTTGATTTTATTTTTCCTTTTGAATTAATGTAGAGTTCGTAGCTTGTTAGAGAAAAAACAGGATTGAAGGAAAGACAATATTATTATATTTATTAGAGTCAGGAGCTAATAAAGTGTAGAATAAAAATGAAAAAAAAGTTGCTAAAGAGTCTTATATCTAATATATTTAATGAGTTTTTGTCTCTTTTTATTTTTATTTTTTGGCAGGGTAAATACATTAATGAATATCATCACTCTTTTGGAAAAGGAAAAAAAAAACTAAATTATTCAGCTGTATTGTGTAAAAAATAGCTTTTAGTGCTTGGTTAAATGTAGAGGGAAAGTAAGGCCCTTCTTAGTGATCCTAACCATTTACGTCTGTTTTTGAGTCGCAGTTTCTCGCAGAATCTTTGGATGTGATTCAGGACATGAACTGGGTTATATCTCTTGGAAATGCTTTCAGCAATCAGTATGAACTTTATGTGTTTGATGATGAACATTCTGCACTACTTCACAGGTAATGGAATTGGGTTATTATTTGAATCTTATGCTATGATTTTTTGTAGGGTGATATTTATGTCATACATTCTATGATATTTTTCTCTTAGATTCTCTGGAAGCTTATGCCACTAATTATCCGCTATCCTTCAATCATCTATCTTTATATCTTTATATTTTTATTCTCTTATTATAGGTGCTTGGGCATACTTCTTCAAAAGATCAATGATAGAGCATATGTACATGATAAGATAGATTTGATGTATAAACAGGCCAATATTGCCGTTCCTACAAATAGGCTTGGTTTGGCGAAAGCAATGGGATTGGTATTTATTGTCGGTTCTTTGCCAAGTTCTTCAATCGACTGGCTCATTTAATATTCTTTGTTATTGGCTATTCCAGGTTGCATCATCCCACTTGGATACAGTTTTGGAAAAGTTGAAAGACATTCTGGACAATGTGGGACACAATTTTTTCCTGAGGTTTGTGCTTTGGTTTTATGACAGCAATTCTATTTGATTGTTTATGATCATGATCAATAAGTTATATTTTCCCCTAAGCATTCCTCGTGTCTTTGATCATTGCTTGATATTTTAGGAATGTTTTCAGAGAAGGTTAAGTCTGGATGGGTGTGTAGCTAAGCTATATCTTAAATGCATGTTTGTCACATTCCTGACTTCAAAACCTGCTTTTATTTTTTATGGATCAGAATATAGCGACTAATATTCTAAGTTAGGATTGATATTATTTATATACAGGAGAAACTATTATTTATATTGAATAAGATGCTGTTAAATCATATTAAATCAATAATCAACCCACTGGAGTAAATTTAGTTATATCAATATGATAGGATCGATAGTAGGAGTATTTAGTAATTATATAAGAGTTTGTTAGACATTTGGGGATATTAATAGAAGGTGTGGGCTGTGAGGAAGACGCAAGTATTATGGCCAATTTGATATTTGGGCTCAAAAGAGTATTCTCTAGAGAGGGAGATTTTAGGTACATTTCACCAAGGTTTATTTTGTATTTCGTAATACAATCCAAGTCTTTTCACAATACTTCAACATTCCCCCATTTATGGGCTTAAATATCCAAACAAATGGAAATTAATATTAATGGGGGAGAAAACGACTTCACAGGAGTAAGCACATGACTTCCAAGTTTGGTGCCATATTAAATTAGGTTAATTCATTAATCAATCCAAAAGTCTAAACTCATAGATTTGGGTAAATTTAATTATATGTATAATACTTCGAACAATTACAAATAACTTCTCCCCTTCTTTCCCTCTTCCGGTAAAACTTCTTGTTAAGCTGTGATTGTCTTTCTCCTTTTATCTTTCACTTCTAGCGTGTAACTCATTCACCCTGTTAAGAAGAAAATTGAATGTGCAGACCTTTCATTCTTCTGAAACATATATCTGCCTACTGAGGAGTCTGACAAGAGATGCCCTTTCTTCGACCTAAATGCAGATTCATGTCATTTTTCTCTGATGGTTTTAAAAAAGAGGAGTCTGACGACATACATGCTGCTTTGGCTCTCATGTATGGATATGCTGCAAAATATGCTCCATCAACAGTTATTGAGGCCAGGATTGATGCACTTGTTGTAAGAAATTTTTTCCCTTTCTTGTGTGTTCTTATTTATTTTTTTATTTTTTCTTGTGTGTTCTTATTGCTATATTAGTAAATTCTGTATTCACTTTATCATTTGCCAATCGACTCCCCAGAGTATAATCTGAGCGAAAACACCATTTCCTTTCTGCTGTCCATTTGTTTGATGCTATTCTGTTCAAATAATGTTCGAAATACAGCTGATGATTGTAGGTAGACAATTTTTTATTTTTTGTAGGAAACTGCAGAAATATAAGTTTTCTACAAATTAATTTTATTGTGGTGTATATTACTTAAAATGCTTATTGGTCCTTTTGTATAAATTAATTTATTTGAAGTTCTAGTTCTTTGGATTATTTATTTGCTTACTACCATTTGCTTGCTTGGTAACCTTGATACCGAGTTTAGATATTTATTACCTTGTCACCTTTCTGCTATAAGTTTTGAGGTTGCATATTTTCTTAACGGATAGTTAATTATTCATCTAACAGGGTACAAATATGCTATCACGGCTTCTTAATGTCTACCATCCTACAGCAAAACAAGCTGTCATCACTGCAATTGATTTACTAGGTATGTATATTTTATACTACATTTTTGACATCACTTAAGATTTTAACAAGTATGATCTATCTTTTATAGTTTTGAGGAAACATATTTCTGGAAAGATCCGGAGATCATTCATTCCATATGGAAGTCAATTAGTAACTGCCAATTAATCTAGAAAGAAAAGTTTTGCTTATTTTCAATGCCTCATTGGTTATTTTTTTTTTCTTTCTTCTTATTCTTTTTCTATTTTGTTCTAATAAAACCTAGCTTATTACAGTACCTATAATTGGCTAAGACTTATAATCCACTATGTACAACTTTATATCTTAAGTTAGGAAATGATAGCAAAGGTGGAATTTTTTCTTTCTTGAGTGTGATATATCCATTGGACACTAGACTTCTGTTATAATAGTTTCTGTGCATTTGAAATTGAAGTAAGAGAAAGGTGTAGACACTGAGCTTCTACTTTTAGGTTTTTTGATGTTAAACTGGAAGTAAGGGAATGTTGATCTTGACTGCCATAGGTCGTGCTGTCATTAATGCTGCTGAAAATGGGTCAACATTTCCTCTGAAGAAAAGGGATCTGTTGCTTGATTACATACTGACACTAATGGGTAGAGACGATAATGGTGGCTTTGCTGATTCTAATCTTGAACTTCTACGCACTCAGGTGTCATTAGAAATAAATTTGGTAGGCAATTACAATTTACATTTGTTCAATACTGCCGCTGATCAGATGGATGTTTTTTTGTAGGCTCTTGCTTTAAGTGCGTGTACTACATTGGTTTCTCTAGAACCGAAACTGACCATTGAAACTAGAAATCTTATAATGAAGGTATATACCATATTGATTGTCCTCTTTCTACTAGAATGAGTAGTGAGATTTTCATTTTGATGGTTAATGAGACTTCACAAATACATTTTTCAGGCCACCCTAGGGTTCTTTACTTTAGCTAGTGAACCAGTGGATGTTGTCAATCCTCTTGTTGACAATCTTATTACTCTTCTATGTACAATTCTTCTAACAAGGTATTTAATCTTTGAAGTTTGTATGCTTCTTTTGAATTTTTATCGGCTAAATCAGCATGGTCTAAATTAGGCATGCTGCTGTAAAGGGAATTAGAGGTATTTTTAATATTTCAATATTAGTTAGTCTCCAAACCCCTATAATTAGTAGTCTCCTCTTCATGCGTTGATAACATTTAATTCCTTAAATAAAAGATCATAGAGAAATTCTCAATTAGTCCTAGGCTACAAATTGGTATCAAGGTAATCAGAGGCCAAGCTTAGACTGCCATTGGTAGAAGTTATGGAAACATTTGGGGACATTGATCCAATAGAGAGCCTTTAGGAGTTGTACTCGTTGTCGAACAACTCACCCGTATTTACAAGAAGATACCTTCGAGAGTTAGGAAGCATGGACACTTTAAAATAGGGAAAGAATCCGTGTTGGGCACGTACCGAAGACGCATTCTTCCGGACACTTCTCGGACACGTGTTCAACACGCCATTTTACGTGTCCTTAATTGGACACACTTCCGACACACCTCAGACACAACTTGGACACATCTTGTAAACATGTGTGGTCTTTAAACCAAGCCCAAGCCCAAACCCAAAATAATTAATATTATAGTTAACTAAATAATAAAAAGGTAAAGGAAAAGGCAAAAGAAAAATAAAGAAGAAGTCCCTCTCATTTATCACAAAAAACCAACCACCTTTCCCTCTTCTTCATGAAAAAAAATCCATCCATCACTATCTTCTAAAATACTCATTTGTTGCCACCTCCCACGTGGCATGCCTAACCCACGTCCATTGTAATTAACTTAACATTATATCATATGCTTTTTAGTAGATTACATTTAGTATTTTATGCAAAATTTACATATTTACTTTAAAAAAAAATGTAACATATCTTCAACGTATCTGTGTTCTAGTTTTTTAGAAAATGGCATATCGTAGTGTCCTGTTGTGTATGTATCCATGTCGCGTGTAGTTTAGGAGTACCTATTTTCGAGATTGAAGTGGAAAACTTCAAGACTTCGCAAGAGGAATTTTACAACAAAAAGGTTGTCCAAGGCAAGATGCAATGCAACAATCAATATAGGTCAAAAATCGAATTTACCCCAAAATTAGTGCATAAATCATGATTTAAGCAATGGATTTCAATATAACTACCTTGCTCATGGACAATGTTATGAAAATGGCAATCAACCAACCAATCGAAAATAAAGAAAACGTAAAGAGAAGAAAACGACATAGAATTTACGTGGTTCACTAACGTTGTGTTAGTTAGTCCACGGGCAGAGAGAAAGACGATTTTATTAAGGAGAGGCGAAAAACAGAATAAACATCATAAGGGCTAGGATTTTAATTCGAGTTTATATAGGCAGTTTCATTAAAACCCTATTACAAATAAAAGTCCCATATATGAAATAAACACACCAATACAGATTTCGTTTATGAATTGCCCCCGCACCCCCACTCGCTAACCGGGCCATAAGACCCCTAATTACCTAATCGTAGGGCATTAAACCGTTCAAGGCATATCTCAACAGACAATTTCATCAAGCCCAACATTGGGATGCTGATTTTTCAAGAAGACCTCTAAATTGCTATCACTCAAAAGTTGAAATTCTTCCAAGCAACCAACAAATTTTCTATATTAGTCCTGAAGATCTTGAAGAAAACAAAAGTGACATGACAAAAATCCTATCTCTCATGGAAAAGTGGATCAAGATTTCGATCGATTTTCAAAGGGAAAACAAGAATTTTACAAAGAAATGAAATGACGTTTATCTTTCAAAGTTGATGACAAAGGCAAAAATGCAAACCACAGTTGCACATTCTGTATGTTAACGAAATCGTGAGCAAGATAGAAAATATTTCGATGATGGTACCTAAAACCTTAATTACTAAAGAAAACTTTGAGGTTTTTATGGAGAGGAATCGCGCATAAGGTGCAAACAATTCTGACCTGGAGTAGTTAAACACCAACAAAAATGTCATCGAATGAAAACACAAGTACTTGCTTTGCTCTTGAAAAATCAAAAAAAATTGAAAAAATTGTTGTTGAAAAAAAAAACCAAGAGAAATTTTTAAAAAATATTGTTGCAAAAAAAAAAAACCAATCATTGCATTGAAAAAAAAAAATGCAAGGATAGATGTGAGAATGAAGAAGATGAAGAATTTGCAAAAGAATAAAAAATATTACTTACAAAATCTTGCTAATGAAGAAAAAACCCATTCAAAGTTACATTTACAAGCACATCTGACCCAACATTTTCTGAACCAAAATCCTTGTGATTGGATTTAGAATCACTCGAGCACGACTGACTATTTGAATAAGAAGAGGAAGACGATTTGAAAATGACAAGGATGCGAACAAAAAAATTTGATATAGAATCCACAGAAAGTAAAGATGAAGAAGGTTATGAATTAGAAGATGACGCAGTGGTGTGTGGAAGTATCAGAGGAAATCACCTTAAATCGCAACCTGACCCAAATTATTTTGACCAAGAATCAATAGAAAAGCGTGTTAAATTATATGACCCAGTTCTCGAGCGACCCAGCCGTGAAGAAAAGATGGCATAAGTTGCAAAAGAACAAGTAAAACAGAACAAAATTTTAGAGAATTTTCTGTATAGTTGCAAAGAATTTACATTCTCTGCCTAAGATCTAGAAGTGGTAGAAAACCAAGTCAAAGAACACAAAAGTCGCTCAATTGAAGAAGTTTAAGTTATTGGTGTCAGATAATGCGAAATGGCTAAAGATATGGACAACGTTGGTGGAATGGAAGTAGAAGCTGCAAATGATGCAAATTTCTCAGACCCGGAAAGAACAACCGACTTGACCCTCAATTTCAAGCCAAATCGCGTGACAAATTGCATTTCAAAAGAAAGTTTTGAGATTTCAACTCAACCCAATGCCATAACAAGTTTTTCTTCCACGACCTAACCCATGTTTTCAACCTACTCGAGCAACCATCCTGAAATATTGGACCATTCAAACTAGAAGAGGAAGAGGCCGATTCAAAGAAGAAAACAAGGTTACCATTCCGAAATACTGGGCGAAATTTGTCCATGGGGATTTTTACCTGAAGTTGGCACAATCATAGGACCACATTGTAGAAGTAGATGAAAAGAATGTTCACGAGTTCAACTCAGGAGAAGACCAAGCCTATGTGCTGTCACATGTAGAAAAAAAAGAAGAAAAAGAAGAAAGAATTTTGTGTTATGCATGCTCTAAAGAGGAAAAAGAACCCAATTATGGCAAAATTCAACCTAAAACCCGCAAGAAAAAGTAGACTTCTGTTAGTGAACTGATAGACTTGTGTTAGTGAGTGCTTTAAGCTAGTTTGATTGAAGTATCCCTAATAGGGTTCTTACTCTATTCATGTTCATGAGTGATGGAAGTTAGTTTGATTCTAGCATCCTTGATAGCGTTCTTATGAAGTTAGTTCATCTGTGTCATTGATAGAATTATATCATGGGATAATCAAAATAAAAATATAAGTTCCGAAATTTTTGTGTTACTTGCAAGATTTATAAAACTTTGACAAAATTACAATATCATTAATTAAACTGGACAGCCGGCAGTTTTTCTTTTTTTTTTTTGCCCTGTTGCCTAAATTCACCTGAAACTGGTTTCTTTTTCATTGTTTATCAATCTGACAAACTAGTGGAGAAGATGGTCGAAGTCGTGCAGAGCAGCTCTTGCATATTCTGAGACAAATTGATCAATTTGTTTCATCACCAGTGGAATGTCAAAGGAGACGAGGTTGCCTTGCCGTGCATGAGATGCTTGTCAAGTTTCGAATGGTTTGCATTAGTGGATATTGTGCAATAGGGTGCCATGGAATTTGCACACACAACCGACAAATTGATCGTAGCCTGCAAGGCGTTGGTCCCAAGTTGCCATGTAAAGTTTGTTCCAGTATTTGTAGCTTCTCAAAGTTGCTTCATCTCTTTCTATTTTCACATTCTTGTTAAAGATTTTCACCTTTTCTTTTTTCCAAATTGACAGCTGCATTTATATTACCAAGCCGTGAAGCCTTGTGTTTAGGAGAAAGGGTTATTACTTATCTTCCACGTTGTGCAGACGTTAATTCTGAAGTCAGAAAATTTTCAGCTCAGGTAGTAATAGTTGGATTTACTTTCGTCATCAAGTTTACTGATATTTTGCACTGACATGATGCAACTATGTCAGTCTTATTTCTGCCTTTTACTTTCTGTTATTTATTTATTTGTGTATATTTGTAATTTATAGATCTTGGACCAACTGTTTAGCATCTCTCTTGCACTACCAAGACCAGCAGCTTCTAAATTTGTTGAAGATATAGAACTATCCTACACTGCTTTGTCATCTTTAGAGGATGTTATAGCCATCTTAAGGAGTGTATGTTTGTCTTTTTCTCCACCCAATTTTTTTTTATTCATGTTATTTATTTAAGTCTAATTGGATTTCACGGAATGATATTTGTACGATAAGGTTTGTTTTTTCTTATAGGATACATCTATTGATCCCTCTGAGGTTTTCAATAGAATTGTTTCCTCTGTCTGCATTTTGTTGACAAAGGACGAGGTAAGGAGTCTTTTGTATGTGCTCTTTGTTAATTATCTAAATTTCAAATTGATTTATTAATTTATGTCCTGCAGCTTGTTGCTTCCTTACATGGCTGTTCAGGGGCTATATGTGACAAGATCAAGCAGTCCGCTGAAGGGGCCATTCAAGCTGTCATTGAGTTCGTCACCAAGAGAGGAAATGAGCTAAGTGAGACGGAGATTGCAAGGTCTTACATTTTAAAAACTTGTGATTATTTCAAATATTAGGGTAGTAATTGAAAGCCATTTTTTTTTAATATTTATTATGAAAGTCTTCATCTGATATGGTATTGTTTAGGACAACCCAAGCTCTACTCTCTGCCGTGGTTCATATCACCGAGAAGCATACGCGATTGGAAACTCTTGGAGCAGTATCTTTTTCTTTTTCTTTTTTTCTTTTTCCTTTTTAATTAACGTTTCCCAGTTGCTGGTCATTTTAGTAAAAATGAGCTATTATTTCCTGTCCAGAATGACATGTGATGTTTATTTAGGTAGATTCTTCAAGTATTTGTCAAATTACATGCAATTCTTAAAACTATAACGAGCAAACATAGATTCTTAGTGTAACCGAGAGAATGTGACTAAATAGTCGTTTTTTTATTCATTGAGCGGCAATGCCATTATATAAGTATTACAATGGGCCTAACGGGTCTAATGGGCTTAGATCTAATAAAGCAATAAACTATACCAAATACAAATATACATTTAACTCTAACACTCCCCCTCAATCTGGAGCAAATATATCTATCATGCCCAGTTTGTTGCAGAGGTAGCTTATCCGGACTCCATTCAACGCTTTGGTGAAGATATCACCAACTGTTCTCCAGTCTTCACATAACTTGTTGAAATCAAACCTTGTTGTATCTTCTCTCGAATAAAATGATAGTCTACTTCAATGTGTTTTGTTCTCTTATGAAATACTGGATTACAGGCAATGTGGATCGCTGCTTGATTGTCACACCATAGTCTTGCAGGTAATGTGGTTTTCACCCCAATTTCATTAAGCAGTTGAACCACCCATACTATCTCACATGTTACTTGAGACATAGCTCTATACTCTGATTCAGCACTTGATCGAGACACCATGTTCTGTTTCTTACTCTTTCACGACACCAAATTACCTCCCATAAACACACAGTAACCTGTGGTGGACCTCCTGTCCTCCTTAGATCCTGCCTAGTCAGCATCCAAAAAACATTCAATATTGGAGTGTCCATGGTTCTTGTATACAACACTATTTTCAGGAGCAAACTTGAGATAACTTAGAATCTGTTCCACAGCTGTCCAATGGTCGACTGTGGGAGATGACATAAATTGACTCACGATACTCACAGAGTATGAAATATCTGGTCTTGTGACTGTCAAATAGTTCAATTTTCCAACCATCTTCCTGTATCTCTTAGGATCAGAAAATGCTCCACCTTCCTTGACGAGCTGTTGATTTGGTATCATCGGGGTACTGCACGGTTTCACACCTAACTTCCCTGTTTCAGTCAACAAATCAAGAACATACTTCCTCTGAGACAAAAAGATTCCCTTCTTGCTTCTCATGACTTCAATTCTCAAGAAATATTTCAGAGTTCCAAGATCTTTAGTACTAAACTGGCTATGAAGGAAGGCCTTCAGTGAGACCATCCCTGAATCATCACTTTCGGTAATCACGATATCATCGACATACACCACAAGAAACACAATTCCGCGTTCAGATCGACGATAGAACACATAATGATCTGAAGAGCACTTATGCATTCTAAATTGCTCAAGAGCCTGACTGAAGTTACCAAACCATGCCCGAGGGCTCTGTTTCAAGCCATTCAAGGATTTACGGAGATGACAAACTTTGGCATTCTCTTCCTGAGCAACAATCCCAGGTGGTTGTTCCATATATACTTCCTAACGGAGATCACCATGCAAAAAGGCATTCTTAACATCAAGCTGATACAACTGCCAATTATTCGTTGCCGCTAGAGAAACAAACAGTCGAATGGACGACATCTTTGCAACTAGAGAGAAGGTCTTACTATAATCAATCCCATATGTCTGAGCATACCCCTTAGCAATCAAGCTCATCTTGACAGCAAACACCCACTTACAACCAATCGTCTGTTTTCCTTCTGGACAAGCTACTAGTTTCCAAGTTCCATTCACATCCAACGCAGCCACCTCCTCCACCATGGCCTGGTGCCACCCAAAGTGGGACAAGGCTTCACCAATGGTTTTAGGA
>JBBMKA010000026.1:10965420-10994204 GCA_037833695.1 Sechiopsis laciniata | reverse complement strand
CGAACATCACGAACAAAACACGTACACCCGAAGATTTTAGGTGAGATATGAAACATTTCCTTAGAAGGAAACAAGACTTGAAACGGAATTTTATTACCTAGAACAGAAGATGGCATTCGATTAATGAGAAAACAAGCTGTGGAGATAGCATCAACCCAAAACTGTTTTGGGACATTCATTTTGAAGGACAAGGCCCTAGCTGTTTCAAGCAAATGCCTGTTTTTTCGTTCGGCCACTCCAATTTGAGATGGAGTGTCTGCACACGATGATTGATGAATGATACCCTTCTCACGTAGATAGGAACCAAGGATACTTGAAAAATATTCACCTCCATTATCAGTGCGCAAAATTTTGATAGACACATTGAATTGAGTACGAATTTTAGCATTAAAAGCACAAAAGTGAGAAAACAATTCAGAATGTTTTTTCATGAAATAAACCCAAGTAAGACGAGAAAAGTCGTCAACAATTGTAACAAAATAATGAAATCCTGTTTTAGACGCAATAGGACTCGGGCTCCAAACATCTGAATGAACTAACTCAAATGGAGCGTTAGCTCTTTTATGAATCCTAGGACTAGAACTCAAACGATGAAACTTTGCGAACTGACATGACTCACAATTTAAAAATGGCACCTTATTAAACTCTGGAAACAACTTCTTCAAGACGTACAACGTGGATGACCCAACCGACAATAGACCTCGAATAGAGACGTAGTGCTTGCACATGCTACAGCTTGGACATGTTGCTGATCTAAGATGTAGAGACCCCCAGCTTCATGCCCCCAACCAATAATCTTTTTTGTCAAATGATCCTGAAACAAGCAATAACCAGGAAAAAATGAAACGAAACAATTTAAGTCACGGGACAGTTGACTTACAGAAATCAGATTATACGAGAATGTAGGCAGACATAAGACAGAAGACAATGATAGTGTAGGGGTGAGTATGACCGATCCTGACTCCTGGACGGGAGACAAGGATCCATCAGCCAAGGTAACAACAGGGAAACGTACAGACGACAACGAAGTAGAAAACAAGTTTATGTTACTTGTCATATGAGCAGTCGCCCCAGAGTCTATGACTCACTCTGTAGACGACGAAAGAAGACAATGATTGTTACCTGATTCAGCTAGGGTTGCAGCAGAAGGGAGTTTTGAAGACGATGACTGCGATGAAGTGTTGGAAGCCCCGAGTTTAGCAAACTCGTCAGTAGGAACCTTGCCATTTAGTTTGAATTTCGTGATTTCCATCGAATGAGAAATAATGCTAGTTTGCTTAATCTTAACCATATATGATGGACTAAACAAAAATAACAACTATTCTGAAAAAAAAACAGAATTGAAAGTAGGAGGAAAAAAAATGTTAGATCTGAGACAGATGAAGGCCGAAACTGAAAAACTAACTCCACAGACTCGTAGAGCACGAATTTACGAGAAAAACCCAGTCACGCTCAATCGCAAGTTTACAGCGCGCAGATTCTGCGAACAGCACTGAAAATGTCAGGTCTGGAGCAAACGGGACCCGAAAATTGAAAAGTAACCACTCAACCTTGTTAACCTTGACGTTATGAACAAAACTCGATAAAAATCACCTCGATCCGACGTCTCACGCGCCTACACGAGCAGTTTCAAGATTCTGATAGTTGCACACTTCCGACGGCAAGTGTGGCTTCCCTGTTTGTCAGTTGAACGCGATTTTTTAGTATGTTGTAGATCGGGACGTGGGCTTTCTAAATATGTCGGCTGTGTCGAAAAATTCTGACGTACTACGGCAGAAACAGCCTCTGACAGCTGCAGCAGTTTTCTGACGCGAATTTTTGACGACGACGGCGGCTGGAACAAAAACCCTAATTTCGAATTTTGAAAAGCCCTAATGGCTCTGATACCATGTAACCGAGAGAATGTGACCAAAGAGTCGTTTTTTTATTCATTGAGTGGCAATGCCATTATATAAGTGTTACAATGGACCTAACGGGTCTAATGGGCCTAGATCTAATAAAGCAATAAACTATACTAAATAAAAATATACATTTAACTCTAACACTTAGTTGTGAATTCATTTCCTAGTGAAGTTTATGGAACAAACTTGGTACAAGTTAAAAAAGAAGCACTACTTGCTAGCTGCCACCTAAACTGATGGACAAATTCAAGCAACTAAGCTTGTTCTAGGTAACTTGAGGTTGTTGTTTGAGTAGAAATAGGTAAAATACCACAAGCTTAATGGACAAAGTTAATATAAAATTGTTTGACAATTACATCTCCATTTGAAATTGTTAAATTCAAGGACTCTCAGGCTTACTTTGGACTTTATGAAGTTACCTTCAAATGCCAGTACTAGTGAGGAAGCTGAAGCAATTGGGCTTGCAAAAATATATGTCGAAGTCATTTTACAATAGAAGATAATGTGGCAGCGTCTAAAAAAATATAGGAGCTTAACAAGTAGATCTTGTGCTAGTACATTTATAAAAAAGTAGACTCCAGATGGAGCACATGGTTAATGTGAGACCAAATATAGTAGAATAACTCTTCGCATTCTATACAGTTAGAGTTAAATATATAAAGAGGTATACATGAAACCTATTATTCTAATATTAGTAACATTACAATGCAGGACAAAAGACTAACAATGTAACACATGTAGCCACAGAATTGTAGGTTGAACCTTCCAAGATAGCAGAAGAGTGAGAGTGAATGCATATGTAATGGAACTACTACAATATTTGAGAATAAGATCCATTGGATATACATAATGCAACTTGGCATCTAAAGCATCTAATCGTTAAGGTTACTCAAAGTAATTCTTTATTCAATATCAAGGTGTTCCAAGCAAAATAGTAATCTCTCTATTTATAGAAGATGTCAACTAACTAACAATATGAGCTGACGTAGTTACAACTATTAAACAAACTAACAAACTAATCTTACAACTACTAGAACCAATTATTAACTATACCAACGGGAAAATAACAGATAGCCAACCTGAAACCAAACATTGGCATTTTTTATTCTATCTTCTTCCTACATTGAATTTCCGTTTACTTTTGTAGAAAGTTAGTTGTAAATATATTATCTTCTAATTTTAGCCTAGGTTGTTAAAAGTCTTACCTAGAAGATCTCAGGTTGTTGAGATCCTTTCCTAGAAATTCTCCTAGTTAGTTCTATCTAACTTGTATATATAGGTTTAATGTTTGAATGATAAGAAATAAGAAAGACAGAGCATCTTTATGGTATCAGAGTAGGAGGTCATGAGTTCGAATCCCTGCCAAGTCGTTTCATCCCTAATTAAAATTAAAGTCCACTTGTAGGGCATTTCTCAAATTTCAAAGCCACAAGTGAGGGGGAGTATTGTTTGATATAATTAAATTTATCCCAATCCATCAGCTTAGGCTTTTGGATTGATTGGTGGTTTAACACAATTCAACAACTTTTGTCTCAGATTATATGCGTGTTCCATGGGCTGTGTCTATTTTCACATATTGAACTATCACTTATCTAATTACTCCTTTTATTTATTTATTTTTCCATGTCTAGAATATCCTTAACCTCAGCTAGATTTCTTCCCTAGCTGAGAATACAAGTACAAAGGTTGTCTTTGATGAAGTATTGGCTACTGCTGGAAAAGATATAGTCACAAAAGATATATCAAGACTCCGTGGTGGCTGGCCAATTCAGGATGCATTCTATGTGAGCTCTATTTGGTTTTCTTTTTAGAATGCTCTACTGATTTGCCCCGGAATCTGTATTACATTGCCTCTTCACTTTTCTGAGGTTTTTAGACTTATCATGTTGACCCGACCCATAAAATTTAAGCAAAATTAGGTGGTCATAAGCGTACTCATCTTTCAAGAACATTCTAGAGGTCTCATACTTTAAATATTGTACCAGTATTGTCCTTATTTAAAGCCTTAGTGGACTCTTAATCTCTCTCTCTTTTTTTTTTTTTGTAATTACTGATATTCTTCCATAGAAATTCAATATATAGTTGCTTCTTTTTGAAAAAATAGACTATATGTAATCATGTTAACTAATAAAATTACATTCTCATAACGCCGAGAGTGAATGAGTTCAATCAGTATTGGTCACCTACTTAGGAATTAATTTCCTACGGACTTCTCTATCACTCAAATGTAGTAGGGTTAGATGGCCGTCCCGTGATATTAGTCGAGGTGCACGTAACCTTGCCCAACATAATCCTACGGATAAAAAAGAAGTTGCATTTTCATGGATACCTCATGTAGTCCACAAGTCATTTTCTTACTAATTTTATTCCTTTAATGTTAAAAACCTGCACATATTAATTTCTCCAGTCTCACAGGTATTTTCTCAGCATACGGTACTCTCATTTTCTTTCCTGGAGCACGTGCTATCTGTCCTCAACCAAATTCCCCTCACGCAAGGAAGTCGAGAGAAATCAGAAATTTCTAGCCATGGGCCAGATCATATAGAGAATGATCTTTCTCAGGCTGCTATTGTTTCATTAACTGCCTTTTTCAGGTCAGTGAAATAATAATCGCCAAGCCCATCAAATTTACCTCTTATTTCAGTTACATAATTTGTTGTTTTTCCCCTGGAGTAGAGGAGGTGGTAAAGTTGGAAAGAAAGCTGTTGAACAGAACTATGCCTTAGTTCTTGCAGAACTTACTCTCCAGCTGGGAAGTTGTCATCATCTAGCAAGTTTAGGCCAGCACGAACAACTAAGGTAGCCACTTATAAACATATTTGTTGAAAAATCTATGTGGAAAGAAGATTCCTTCATTATCATTATATAGTTTTTATTTAATTTGATGTATACATAATCTAATCACTCATTGTTTGTAGACTAGGGATTAATGTGGACGACTGGTAGGCCCATCTAATGCTAGTGATTGGGGGTCATCCATTGAAGATGTTCAAAGTAATGTGATAGGAACAAGGTTAAAAAAAGAAAAGAAAAGTGGTATTATATTGAAAAATGAGTAAATAAACGTTTGAAATACAAGCAGAAATATGCAAGCCAAATATTTTGAGGAATAGGTGCTAATACCAATTGATGGTACTGTGATGGAAGTTTATTTTTATTTTTGGATAAGAACTGTGATGGAATTTCACTTCAAACATGTCCAATTTAGTCCAAGATATCTCCACATTTGCTGTATTTGTTTCCCACTTTAATTAGTTGGAAGAATAATTTCATGACATTTGTTTATTTTTGTAAGTTTAGAAGTCATTGGCAGTCATGTTCCCTGTATACTATTTTTTTAATTATTTGTTTATCGACTGCGCTCAAGTTTCTGACTGATAAGAAATCATAATTTCCTTTTCCTTTTCTACTTTTGCAGGGCTCTTCTCACAGCATTCCAGGCATTTTGTGAATGTGTGGGAGATCTTGAAATGGGAAAGGTAAACAATCTATTTGCATCCTGTCTCCTGTATTGTGAGGAGCTAATGCATTTCATCATTTATAGATCTTAGCTAGAGATGGAGAGCAGAACGAAAATGAGAAGTGGATAAATCTTATTGGTGACCTTGCAGGTTGCATCTCTATAAAGAGGCCAAAAGAGGTACACGTGTAAAATGACAGCTAGGATTTTTTTTTTTGGTAAACAGCTAAGGTATTCTTTATTGAAATCATGCTTGAGTTATCTCCTTTTCATGTTTAACATATCCTTCATCAAATTTATATGACGTTGTCAACATATGGAGAATGGCTTGATTACATTGAGACTTGAGTGAAGGGAGTCGTTTTTTTTTGGTTCATAATGAGATTAAAGACGACCTATTTCTTGAAAGAATTCTCAGATTCCTCTCAAACCAAGGCAACAGCATAGACCCAAAAACTTTTAGCTCTAGAATCCAATAAAGGCTCAATAAGAATTGAAGACACATTGATCTCGAAAGAATTCGAAAAACTCAATGCAGCCTAAAAAGGAGAAGTGTTTGAACCAACAATCTCGGGTATAAGCACACTAAAAAAAGGTGTGATTTAGTTCTCCATCCGACTTATGGCATCAAACAATGATATGAAAACTTCCTTTGCAGAACTTTAGCCGAATTAAGGCTTTCATTGATCATAATCCACAAAAAAAATGCTGATACTTTTTGGACTTTTGGACTTCCATAAAGCATAATAAAGATCGTTATTCATGTAAGTGGAGGACTAGGGAGAGGAGACTAAATGTGGCGATAGTGATTTAATTGAAAACAAAGCAGGAACCTCCATAGACCAACGACATCTATCAGCCTCGGAACATATCTTGAAAGGGCCAAGACACCCGGTAAGGCTTGAAAATGAAAAAACTCCCCACCCTTCAAATTTCTCCTAAAAGTATTATTCGAGGAACATAGATTACCATCCCAAAAGACATGAACTGGAACATCAGAAAGGGAGGAAATAATAAACAAACTTGGGAAACAGAACTTCAAGGCTTGGTTGCTTATCCATGGGTCATGCCAAAAATAGTCTGAAACCATTACCCTTACTAAAGGTTTCGTATGATTCCAAATAAATGAAATATTCTTCAGAAGACTAGAAATACTTCTCTCAGACATGTGCCAATCAAAAGTTATAGAACCATGAATACTAAAAACTACTTGCCTTGAAAGAGTATTACGTTCATGAGCATATATCCATCCTCACTTAGCAAAGAGAGCTTCATTTCTGTGATTAAGGCCCCCAATCCACTGTTCAATAAGAGCTTCTGAGGGTTTATTCCACCAAACTAGATGACTGAAGCAATTACTCTTCGAATGTAATTAATTTTTGTTGGGTGTTGTTTAGTAGCTTTTCTCAGGGTGTTCGTTTGTCAGGGTGCCGAACTATTTCCTACTTTCTCACGAAGAAATTGAGAACTCTTCATTGAGACTGAATAACGCACGAGAAGGATTAAGTCCTGTGTTCAGAAACATGACACGTAAATACTTCATATGGTTTTAGTACTGATGTCTGAAACTACATGTGAGCAGAAATCTTGCTAGCCTTTTATTTCCTACAAGTCTGTATTTAACAGAACTCCAATGTGATTTACTGAACTTTTGGACCCAAATATTTATTTTTCAAGAGTACAAATTTTATATCCTATTTATGAAAGCACTTGAAACTATTTCCACAGAAGTATCACATAATTGAAATGAAATCTTATGAATAATCCTTCAGGTTCAACATATATGCTTGATACTGAGTAAATCCGTGAATGAACATCAAAGATATCAACGTGAAGCTGCTACTGCTGCATTATCTGAGTTTGTTCGGTTCAGGTATTAACTATTTGTTTGTTTGTTTATTTGTTACTTTCTACTTTGCATGTATTCGTTGTCTTTTTTGAGTTACCCGGTAATTTTATTTGCTTCTAATTCACAAATACTATTGATATTTAGTGGACACGTTGGATCCCTGTTAGAACAAATTGTTGAAGTGTTTTGTCGACATGTATCTGATGAGTCTCCAACAGTTAGACGTTTGTGTTTAAGAGGACTTGTACAGGTACTCAATTTTTTCTTATAGTTGCTTCCACCATGGATTAGTCATAGAAACTGGAATTGACGTCCAATGTCGTAATTTGACTTGGGCAGTTGTTTTTATTAGTTTCTCCTTTGATATAAAGTTTAGTTTTTTTTAACTGTTGGAACAATAGGAATCTGGGTTTGGATGAATGGTTTACTGATTTTGTTGGTTGATATAATTAAGTTACCCCAATCCACCAGCTTAGACTTTTGGATTGATTGGTGGTTTAACACAATTCAACATGGTATCAGAGCAAAAAGTCATGAGTTCGATTCCTTATCAAGTCGTTTCCTCCCCAATTAAAATTAAATTCCACTTGTAGGACATTTCTCAAATTTCAAAGCCCACAAGTGAGGGGGAGTGTTGGTTGATATAATTAAGTTTACCTCAATTCATCAACTTAGGCTTTTCGATTGATTGGTGGTTTAACACAATTCAACAGATTTTGTTTTCCTCATAAAATTAGGGGCTATAATACGAGCATGTTACGTATATGTGACTGCCATAATTACTTTATTCACAATGCATTTTATTTTATCATCTTTTTCATCACTCATTTTTTTGTAAAAATATTGACCCAGTAACACTCTTTCTTCTCTTTTACAAATTTGAATAGCTTACTTCTTCCAGAATTTTGAAATTGCAGATACCAGTTGTTCAAATTCTGCAGTATACAGCCCAAGTTCTGGGTGTAATCTTAGCATTATTGGATGATGTTGATGAATCTGTGCAATCAACTGCACTGTCGTGCTTGCTTATGGTTAGTTCCTTCTTTCAATTGAACATCTAATCTACTTTACTTCTTTTTTCTGAGTTTAGGTCCGTTTATTTATCAACTTTCATTTACTTGTCTTAGATACTTGAGGCATCTCCCGATGATGCTGTGGAACCCATTCTTCTAAATCTCTCTGTGCGGCTCCGCCATCTTCAAGTATGTTCCTGCATTCCTTAGCCAAATAAATATATTTATTTATTTATGTGTGCGTGTTTATATTTGCTCTGTTTTAGTTATGTAGGATCACTTACTAGGTTTATCAAGTTTTATCAGTTTTTCTGTTGGTGCTTTATTATAATCTTACTATCTCAAAACCTAACCTATGAATTAAAGGCTAGGATATATGTGAATAACGCAGCTTATTATTCTCAAATTTTTTATTGTAATTTTACTCTATTAGAGTAGGCATATATATTTGAACTCTAATACTTTCACCTTTCACTCCTTTGGGAGTTTAAATTATTGAGCTCCAGTTAATGAATGAAGGTAGGTGAGAGAACAAAAAGAACGGGAGGGAAAAATCAGTTCGGAAGTGGGAGAGAAGTTAGGTAGGTCTCTCACTCTCTTATGTTGAACTTGTCTTTGAAAAGGTGAGGAGACATCTTAAAATGGAACCTCATATTATCTAATATGATATCAGAGTTACTCGTATCAGAGCTCATTAAAATCAAATGAGTATTCAGTCAAATAAAAATAAAATTGAGATTCGATCCAAGAATGATGAATCCAAAGATGCACTATTTTGAGGGGGCAAGGTGAAGAGACCTCCTAAGATGGAATCCCATGCTATCTAATATACATGAATAAGGACGATAACCCTCGGATAATCTCCACATTAGTATGATATTGTCCACTTTGGGCATAACTCTCATGACTTTGTTTTTTGTTTCACCAAAAAGTCCTCATACCTATGGATAGGTTGTCTTCACTTATATACTCATAATTTTCTCTTTATCTAACCAAGACAACTTTGTTTGTATTCCAACGATCCTCCCCTCGAACAAAGTACCACCGAGCCTCTTATATTCAACTCCTGAGGATTCAATCTTTCTCTCGAACAAAGACCGAGCCACCCATCAAATAGTCAACATATTTAGGTGATATCTAGACCAACTTCTCTTATCTAGAAAGTACATCGCCAGATTGATAAAACAGATTTCCGTCATGACCATGTCTTCTGGCTCCCAACTTCTTTGTCCTACTCTGAGAAATTCTCCATACATAGCTAAGTTAGAGGCATGACTCTGATATCAACTTGATTTTTAGGGATGAAAATTATTATTTTATTCGTGACATTAGTCAAGGTGCACACAAACTGGCTCAGATAGTCACTTCACGATTTTAATTTTTAATTTTTAATTTTTATTATTATTATTATTTTTTTTATTTTTTATATTTCCATACATCGGAAGTGTGGTTTCTTAAATAGAGAACCCCAACAAATAAGGAATACAAAATAACTATTCTCCCTAAAATACATGAATATCTCAATATATAAGGAAAGAAATAACCAACACTTTTTTATATTTATTTATTTTTAAATTTGGTCTCATTTTCTCATGCTAAAAAACCTGAATGATAGAATAAATCTGATTGGTAATTTATGTGATCTTATATAAAAAGGTAATATGACCTGCATACAACCCTTTATACTTTCTAGGATGTATGAATAAAGACGTTTACATGAGAATCAGCTATATGTATCTCTATCTCATTATTCTGTGTATACTTGATTAAGAGGTTTTTTCTACCCTTAGAACAGCGTTTCAACACACTTGTAATTTTATTATAAGATTTTTTTTAATGCAAACTAATATCCTAGTTTTATGCAACAGAGCTGCGTGAATATAGGTATAAGGGCTAATGCCTTTGCTGCATTTGGAGTATTAAGTAACTACGGAGTCGGGCAGCAACGTGAGACTTTTCTTGAGCAGGTTTTGTCCCTACCATTGTTGCCCACTAAAATTAAGAGATAATAATGACATTCTTTTTCATTTTAATTTATTTGTGTTTTGAATATCAAGAAAACTCTTATTTTGCTTCTTATCGTGTACCATCCCTCACTTCTTCTCTTAGTCATCTCTGCGTACTTATTTTTTGATCTGTTGCTTTGTGCTTTTTCCTCTTTTATTTTCCCCCAAGGTTACCTGCGGTCTCTTTATCTCCTTGGAATGATTTGTTCCACTTATTTTATTGTTTTATATGTGTGATTTATAAGGCTTGCCAGAAAATTTGGACTTTTTCAGTGCTATTCTTTATGTCGTGACTTTGTTTCAATACAAATCTTTGTATATTTATGGATTTGATTTTCTTACTTCGGTTGGGGTTAATTTGTAATAGTGATTTGATTTAATGAAAAATATAAGACAGGCTAGCGGGAGCGGTTGAGATAGGTTGGAGAAGTTTGGAGATTAGGCATCTTGCTTGGGACTATAATACTGAGGAGAAACTTTTTTTTCTTGGAGGTAGACAATGATGGAAGGTGTTGGATTGTATCTAAGAGAATTAGGTCGTATAGTTATAGTTGTCCCATTCTCACAAACCTTGAACAAGTCATTGCTCTAAGAATTTTAAATAGTAGTAAGTTATGGGACTCTAAGATTTAAGGTTTAATAGGTCATCGACAAAAGAAGTTATGGGACTCTCGAGGTAAGGAGGGGCAAAAATTCTAATTGCAAGTCTAAATCCATTAGCTTATTACAGGTGGAAATTAGTTAATGGCTGAATGAGGAATAAAGGGGCATGTGAGAGTTTGAATGGCCAATAGGATCCCTTAGAATTGCATTTGCTTGTATTATCTTCCTAGAGAATTCCTGTATACTTAGAGGAACCAAAGAATTCCAATATCTTTCAAAAGTTGACTAAATTTCTTATTGCAGATTTGAAGTTAAGCTCTTGGTTTTTTTTTTTTTTGAATAGTAACTCTTAGTTTTCTGGCTTTCTTGTGATGTTGTTGAGGCTGCCCTAGATTGGCTTTGAGTTGAATTATGTTAAATCACCAATCAACCTAAAAGGTTAAGCAGATGAGTAGGGGTAAATTTAATTATATCAACCAACACTCTCCTTCACCCGTGGGTTGGGAAATTCGAGAAATGCCCTACAAGTGTAGTTCAATTTTTATTGGGGGAGGAAAACGACTTGGCAGAAACTTGAACTCAGGTCCTACGGTTCTGATATCATGTTGAATTATGTTAAATCACCAATCAATTTAAAAGCCTAAGTTGATAGGTTGGGGCAAGTTTTAATTATAACAACCAACATTGTTCAATTTTTTTGGCAAAGGCGTTTTTGTCTGCCAACTGTAGAACTTGTCGTGATTTTGGTAATCGTTTATATTTCAGGTTCTCTATTCTTTTGCTCTTAGTATTATAATTTTTGGAGTTTGTAGCCTTTAGATCTTGTATTCCTTTTCATTACTTCCATGTTGTTTCTTATTGAAAAAAAGTTTTTTCTTGTTTAAAATAAAATTTGGGGATTCGTTTTCCTCTATTCAAATATCTTACTTTATTCCTTTCGTTACAAATTAGATTTTTTTTCATATTGGCATCATAAACACTCTGTTTTGTAGTTCTTATATGACTGTTTTCTATATGGCCATGATGGTATCACTTGTGTAAGCTGTTCCGTTTCAAAAATTTGTATTCTAGATTTCATCAATTGCTTGTTATCTCTTATTGTGTGTCGAGTATCAGTCACATTTATCGTGCCCAAGTATTTCGGTGGAGTATTTTAGGGGACTATTCTATTAAACTTATTTGCAACTATTTTGGTCTCAGATTCATGCAACTATTCCCCGCCTGGTGTTGCACGTGTATGATGATGATATTAGTGTTCGCCAAGCTTGCCGGGTAATGGTTAACAGTCTTTTTAGTTACTAACCTTTTGAAATATTGCATCTTTTGTTTAGTTTCTTATCCATCTTTATTTGATCTTATCATATGGGGATAGAGTACCTTTAAGCGGATTGCCCCATTAGTGGAAGTGGAAGAGTTGCCTATCCTCTTCAACATGCATTTTTTCAATTCAGATCATCGGTAAGCGATAAAGTTTGACATGGCTGACTACTCTTAGACATGGTTATTAAAATTATTAATTTCTGCAATGAAATGTGAATATGCCCGATTGCATCCTTTCAGAAATGACTATGAAGACTTTGTCCGTGATTTCTCAAAGCAAATTTCTCAGTACCTTCCCTCGAGGGTTGACTCTTACATGGCAGCGACAGTAAAGGTTCCCATTCTAACTGACATTCTTTGAGATGTATTGTGACACTGGGAAATTTATTTGTTCCTGGCAGTAGTATCTAAATGAGGAATTTTGACAGTCTTTAGACATACATATCTCTCATTAGACCACCTTTGACCACGCTATCATTATTTATCGGGTTTGCAAAAGGGTCCACACCTTTTGCTTTTGTTACTTTACCCTTACCTTAGGCTTTGATATCTCTTCTTGCTTTGTCGCATCATAATTTACATTCTTTAATTTCTTGCTGCTGAAATTGTTTGGTGATTTAGTTAACATAATTTCATTGTGTTTTTCCAAAATACTTTTAGCATTTTGATTGAGTTGTGGTAGGCTTGGAGCTTGGTGAACTGTTTCTGACCATGGAAAGAGCAGGGTTGGCTAACTTTTTTACTGATTAACTATTTACTTTTTTTTAGTGGCAGGTTAAACTGCAGTTTTGATATTTTTTTAAACTTTCACTATTAGTTGTGTTCTTTGGTGACTATTTTTGAGAACTCGTGCCATTAGCCTACGGTTCATATAAATCTGATATGGGAAGATATTACTCGAGGTTATAAATGGGTTTTACAGTGCTACATGTGACAGTCCAAGGTGTTAAAAAGTGCTGATAAAAGATTAAACTTCTTCATAAACCTTTGGGCTGAGTGGTTATTTAATATGTATCACAGCTGGAGATCATGCATTCAATTTTAATTAGCATTGATGTCTTCTTGTTGGACCTTCTGCAAATTTTCGAACTCACTCCCAAGTGTCGATATATGATTAAATCTATCATAATAATTCATTAGCTTAAATTTTTGGGTTGATAAATTTTTGTGACGTGGCAGGCTTTCGATGCACCATGGCCAATGATTCAGGCAAACGCTATTTACTTCTCTAGTAGTATGCTAGCTCTGACTGATGACCCACACATTCTGTCCCTCCACTACACCCAGGTTATTCTCCACTTGTCTTTGCTACTGATTTTGTTAAAGGTTCATTTCAGTAGTATTGAAAATCATTTTGTTACTTTGTTTAGGTTTTTGGTTTATTGGTTGGAAAGATGAGTCGATCTGGAGAAGAAATTGTAAGAGCAACTTGTTCATCAGCCTTGGGTTTGTTATTAAAATCTTCCAATTCACTAGCATGGCGAGTAGCTCGTATTGATCATGTAGACTCGGCTAGGAGCTAGGTCGTTAGCTGTATCGAAAATCTCAACTTATCCAAACCGAACATTCTGATTGATTGATTGATGACGATTAAAGGTTTCCAGCAAGAACAAGACGACGATCATCACACGAAGACGGGGATGGATTTTGTGGCCATCCATTTGTACGTTTGTTGTAAAGTAACGTTTGTAATTTTATTGTGTATGGGAGGTCAGTTGTATATATGATTTTCTCTGAAATCATGTATATTCTGTTTGTGCGTTTGAACTTTTTTGGGGGAGTGTTATTCTTTTAGTTCTAACTTTTTGAGGAAGTTTGGTTTTGAAACAAATGAAAAGTGGCAATGTTTGATTTGTGCTATGCCTATATTAATAATATAATTTGAATTCTCTTATTCTCTTGATTACATACATTGATTTGTTTCATCTCGAAGACTCTTAACCATTGTTTTGTTTGAATCAATGTTAATGATTTTCGAGGAAATATTATTTTTTTTAAGATACTTAAATGTGTCTAATTTTAGTATATGAACTTAAAAGAATTTGACAGAATAAGTAAGTGGTTGTTTTTCGAAGATCTTTTCGTCCATTTTTCTCACAGCCTACACTCAAATAAAGCATGTTGCCCGCTCGACATTGCTAAGAAGTTTTTCTAGCAGTTTGTTTTCGAATCTCTGTTCTCTTTTTTTCAATAGTTTCTTCGCTCAGTTGCGAGTGTTACAAGGAGTTATTGGTTCTCGGGTGTCTTTAAAGATTTTCTAGTGCTTTTGGATTTTTTTTTTTTGCAATTTTGGGTGATTCAGATATGATTTTAATTATTTATTTGATATTTTTTGTTGTGTTTATGGCCGACAAGAAGTTAAGAGATGGTTCTCATGGTGTCGAAAATTACCAAACATAAATTAAATGAGTTCAATAATTAGGCATGGTGATCGAATATTCGTCATTATATATGAAGTATTGAGATGGACGATCACATGACAGAATTGCCATCAATAGGTGATAATTAAGAAAGCTTGGTTACGAGATGACTTGAGAATGTTCCTTTACATCAAGAACTCAATCGAAAGCGACATTGTTGAGTTGGTCAATCATTGTGACTCGGTCAAAGAAATATTCAAGTATCTTGAATTTTTGTTTTCAGGTAAAGAGAATATTAGTAGAGTGCTTGATGTATGCAACACTCTATTTCAACATAGTCAAGGTGAGAAATCTCTTACTACGTACTTTATGGAAGTGAAAAAAACATTTGTTGAGTTTAATACAATGATGCTCGTTAGTACTAACCTTAAAGTGCAGCTAGCTCAACGAGAATATATGTTTATGATGAGTTTCTTAGTTGGTATTTCTTCAATGTAAGAAATGACTAGATATCAAGTTCTTTCAAGTTCTGATGTTTCATCATTGTAGAGGCATATACTCGTATTCTTCGTACAAAGAAGCCACGAGTCGTGTTATAATCTGACTCTAAAAGTACCTTGGTTGGACAAACTAGTGATCATAGGAGTAATGAGGGAGCTAGATCGAATAATGGGGTCAACAAGGTTGGAACAAACAGCTTTTATGGATACAATAATACTCAGTAGTTGAATTCGAATGTGATTTGTTATTACTATCACAAGTCTGGTCATGGAAGACATGGGTGCAGAAAGTTGTTGAACATGGTTCAAAGTGCTCCAATTGCGGATGTTTTGTCTACTACTGGTGATTAAGAGAAATCTATTACAATTTTTGCATAACAGTTTGCTAAATTTCAACGGTATCAAGAATCATTGACATCATACCCTCATTACTATCATCGCCGAGATAGGTAACACATCTAAATGCCTTCTTTCCTCCACCACAAAAATGGGTCATTGATTTTGGTGCTGCAGACCACATGATAAGTAATCTTAATTTATTCTTTAAATTTTTCTCGTCCACATCTTCACCTACAGTTATTATAGCTAATGGAACCCCTAGTTATATTTTAGGTTTAGGCACTGTTAATCTTACTAACTCAATCTCTCTGTCTTCTGTTTTAAGTTTGGCACAGTTCTCCTTTAATTTGATTTCTATTACCAAAGTCACTCGTGGTCTTCATTGTTTTGTGACAATCTTTTCTGGCTGACACAATATCTCTCTATCTTCTGTTCTAAGTTACTTTCTCATTTTTGTAATTTTCATGCTGAGATTCGAACTCAATTTGGTGGTTGCCTTAAAATATGACGCAATGATAATGCTATTCGTTTTTTTTTTAATCATATCTACATCCACATGGCATTCTTCATGAGTCTTCGTGTATTGATACTCCATCCCAAAATGGAATAGCATAGCATAAAAATTGTCATCCTCAAGAAACAGTTAAGACCTTACTATTTCAGATGCGTGTCCCTAAACCTTTCAGAACTGATGTTGTTTCGATGGCATGTTTACTCATAAATCGTATGTCATCTTTTGTTCTTAAAGATGAGATATTGTTTCGCGTTTTATGTCCCTAACAATGACGATTCCTTGTTATGCCAAAATATATTTGAGTGTACGTGTTATGTTTGAGATGATCACCCCAACATAAGTAAACTTGATAAAAACCTTTGAAATGTATTTTCCTTGGGTATCCTCGAGTTCAGAAGGGTATCAGTGTTATTGTCATAGACTTGATAAATATTATATCCCTCCTGATATCAATTCCTTTGAACATGTGACGTTCTTTTCTTCCTAGTCTAGTATGAGACAAGGGGAGCGTCAAGAGGATGATGTTGATTTTCTTATCTATATGGTTGTGTTCTCCGATGAACTCTCACTAATCCTGGTTTATCCATTTCTACTTCAGTTCTCCCACCTATAACTCATATTTAGACTCGACGACAACATACTACCATTCCATCCATTCCAGATTTATACAAGAACAAGCGATGATCTTCCTATTGATCTTCGTAAGAGCGAACGTCAGTGTGCTCACCCTATTTCCTCGTTTGTTTTGTATAATCATTTATCATTGTCGACTCGTTCCTTCATTGATTCTTTAGAGTCTGTATCTATTCTTAAAATAGTTCATGAGGCGTTATTCCACTCTGGCTGGTGTGCAACAATGGTAGATGACATGACTGCTCTAGACGACACTTGTACTTGACATTTAGTTTCTCTTCCAGCAAGAAAGGAGTGTATTAGTTGTAAATGAGTGTTCACAATTAAAGTGAATCTTGATGGGTCTATAGCTCTATTGAAAGGCCACCTTGTTGATAAGTTCTAAAATATTATACTTATTGAATATAATTTTCCCATATTTGGATTTAATATTGTGGTTAATTATAGATATTATGCCTTATTTAATCTATGGGATGAATTGCCAAAATAGTAGTAAAATAGGCTTTGAATTTATATTTTTGGTTTAAATTTAGGAAAATAAATTGAAATAGAAAAAAAAAAAAGAATAATATAAAGCAAGTGGACGAAGACAGCCACAAATTAGGAGGTGCCACAAGTTGGAACTAAGGAAGGAGCAGTGGAACAAATTAGAACAATTCAATCACAAGTAGAAGCTTCAATTGGATCGGCACACATATAAGTTTATTTATTTTTTATTTTTATTTATTTTATGAGTAGTTAGTTTTTGTTTCCACTTCAAGAATAGTTTTAATTCAATTGTAGTTTTGTGAGGCTTTTGACCTAATAAATATTTTCTTTTAATTCAAAGATTATTTGTTTCTTATATTAATTTGATTGATTGTTAGCAAATTGAATTGACGCCTTAGTTTGTTACCAATTGATCCATGCTATACATAATTTTGTGATAAGTTATTATTTCGAATGATTGTAAATTGTAGCAAAAGGGTTGGCTCATTGTGTGTGATTGTGGCTTTTTCAAATCACATAGCTTGCATGATAGGCTCTAGGGAAACAAATAAACAAAATTAATTAATTTTGTAGTCGTCTCGGTTAGTTAATTTTGGTTTAGTTGTTCTCATGATTTTAATACTATTATTTAGTTGATATGGAACGCTATCGTGCTCAATTAATTGAATAGTAAAGTTTGAGTTTGATGCTGGGCCAGAGTCAATAAAATAGAAGAACAATTACTTATTGTGACTTTTTTAAGTAGGTAAACTAATTCTTTGAATTCGAGAAATTTAAATTAATTGTGTTAGCCTATGATCAAGATTACAATTGGATTAAACTAAACCCTTGAATTGGAACTTCTCGTTAAATTATTTATTTTGTTTATTTTTATTGTTTTACTTAGGATTTCATTCAAATACCCAAAACCCCCCTTTTATTTGTTTTTAAAAATTAAGAAATTTAATTCATAAGTCCCTAGGGATTCGACCTGGTTCCACTATTTCTACAAGTTAGAGTTAGTAATTAGTTTTTATTTGGCGGGCTTCGACAACTTGGCCAATGTCAAGGGCTATGCACAGATGTACGAAGATGATTAGATGATATGTTCTCCCATGTTGTGAAAATGACATCAGTGAGGTTATTTATCTCGTTTCATCTATTTACCATTGGCTATACATCAGCTTGATATAAAAAAATGTTTTCCTTCATAGTGACCTGCGAGAAGAGGTATATATGGAGCAACCACTTGAGTTTGTTGCTCAAGGTGAGAATGGTAAGGTATGTCGCCTCCGAAAATCCTTGTATGGATTAAAATAAAGCTTAAGAGCTTGGTTTGGCAGATTCAATCAGGCGATTAAAACGTTTGGGATGAAGAAGAGCAAATCAGATCACTCTATCTTCTTTAAATGGTATGATTAAAATATATGCTCTAACTTGATGCAGAGTGTTAGAGGTTAATAATAAACAAATAGACGATTTTGTTATTATATTTATTATAGTGTCCTTTAACATCTTTTCACATGTAATTAGGGCAACCCTGTATATTTGTACATAAATATAAGAGAAAAATTTACCTACTTGTTTATGTGTAGAGTGTTCCTACATTTTATCTATGTGACACCGCCACATATTTTTTTTCTTCTTTTTTTATATTATTATTTTCTTTATAACAAAAATAAATTGTGTGGTATTCAATGATGACACGTGGATAAAATGTATGAACACTCTACACATAAACAAGTAGACAAGTTTTTATCTAAATATAAAATACTCCTTAAAGAAATAGAAAGAGACAGATTGATTTTCTCAACTTTAGCGTTTACAATTTAAATAGAACAAAATTGAACGGAGTTTTCTCAGCTACTCTAAAATAAATGATTGTTAGTGTAACAATACATTAGTTTAGCCAAAAAGAGCAAGATTTTAGCAATGCCATGTATGAATCAGTAACATTTGAATTCTCAACTCAGAATTATAGTTAAATACATTATTAAATTTATTTATTCACAGCAGATTGAAAAAATGGTTCGTGATCAGTATCAGAAGAGGAAAGTTCGGCTCAAATTTAATAGCAAAATTTATTGAGCTCAAATTATGTGTATTTTGGACATGTGAAGAAGTAATTTAATGGCAAAATTTCATTAGTTGTTTCTCTAATCATTCAAGTAACCTTCCAAATAAATTTTATCTTCAAACAAGAAAAATCTCATATGCCAAATCCTTTTAAGAGCAAAGAAAAAATAACCAGTTTCATGGTATGGCTACATGTAGTAGATATAAAGTAACTTGAACGAGCATATATAGAAGAATTAGGACTGTTCAGAAATTTCTCTTCGACACTAATAATTTCACAATGGCATATATCGAAAAAACTTCATACTAACATGATTTATCTATAGGTGAATAATAAAACACTTGAACAAAGAGTATCTTTATCAATAAAGTTGGAAGTTTATGATATGATGCTCATGATTATTGCTTTAAATCTTACTCAAATTTAACAATTTTTCTAAAATCTGATTCTATCATCTGGTGTGAACTCAAGCTTTTTTTTCAATCATTACTTGACAAGGTACAAGTAGATCATTGTTCATTGCAATAGAATTTTGGAACTGTCATCGTAAATTGCAATGTCCTAGCATGTTATAGCAGATAGAACATTAAAATATTTTAAACCAACAACCCATTTTTCAATAAGCTACTACTTGTAAATAATCATTATGTATAACTTTAATACATAAATGTCCTGTGATACATTGATGCTGAGAAATCAACATACAAACTCATAATGACCATAAAAGAAACTCCATAGATTTGCTATTCATTCTATCCCAATCTAAAAATTTCAAATGTTCAAAGGTTCTTGAATCTCAACTTCACCAGAAAAGTGTATAAAAAGATTCAGAGGAAAGTTTAGGAAAACTATGCCAAAGGATGTTAGTTGCCCTTTCAATCTCCCACCTCTCTCTCACCTGACCTGAGGCCGAGGCAAATACGCAGCAGCGGAGGCATCACCGTTGAAAGCCATCAGCGACCACCCCGGCTTCCTTCTCCGGCCACCGAGCGGCAGTTGAGGGGTTGATGATCAATGTTGGGTTGGGTTTTATATAGGATGTGGTTTGTTTATCAAGGCAATAGAAAAGGAAGAAAGGAAGAAATGACCGAAGGGAGTTTGTGGACACTTTTTGTTAAAGTAGAAAGTGACAGAAAAAGGCTGCAATTTTCAGCATATTACAAGGGATATGCTTTTGGAATTGGCATCTCCTTTTCCCCACACCCCATGATACCATACCAACTAATTTCCATTGAAGTTAAGTTGCATCTCAGTGTACCAGATTTATATTCCTTTTGATTCTTAAATTTTGGAGATGGTTTCTTTTATGTTATCTAAGCCTTTTAAATTTCTTTTCATGGCCAAACTTTTTTATTTGAGGTAAAATGAAAAGAATATTGGACATCTAACAAGTTAGGACATCCCATTTCAAAAGTTAATTTTAAAATGGGTGGAACCATTGTTCCACAAGGGGCAGCCTCGTTAGTAGTGACTTGAGGTCTCCAAGGTGTGCTTCTTTGGAAGTCTGAATTTAATTGTGAAATAATTTGTTGTCTTTCGAGTCCGGGCCTTGGGACGGGCACAGATATTCCCTTGTATATAGTGGGGCAAAGCTCCAATTCTCAATTATAAAAAAAGGAAAAGAAAATGGGTGGGAGTACTTTCTCTTTTGTTTTAGCTTTCTTTTCTCTCTCTTTTGAACATGTGCCGATTTGTCCCTGACCTTTCTTTACTCTCATTTCCACATGTACCCAATTTTTGTTGAGGCCACTTAATACTTTTATTTTCCTTGGGAGTAGGCTTTTTTTTCTGTTTGATATGAACCCAACCCAACTCAAACCGGTACAAGTTTGTTTGGGTTGGTTTATTAAAATAATAAATCCTATACACTTAGTTGGGTTTATACAATAATCTCATTCTTAAGCATCTTATTCCCACACAAATCTTAGACCAAACGACTGTAATGCATAAGATTTGCATACTTGATCCAATATACATCGCAATATACATTTGCGATTGTCTAACAAGAGAATCGAAAGTATTAAAAATCTCAATCTCTCACTTTCTCTCTATTCCCTAACGAGAATTTATGTACATTTTAAAAAATTACCTTGAAGAAGCAAGGGAAACTAATTCTGGGGTCAGCTGCCTTTGGCTGAGTTTCATGTACAAACCCTGCATTTGCAAGTAGCATCCATAAGTATCAATCTTTCATATAAATCATAGTTTTCTACAGTTTCATTCTCCATTCATCTAAGGAAAACCCATCAATATCACAGTAATAATCTATCAAACTTCATCAACAATAAAAATTATCAGGCAATATTAATGTAATAAAAATCAACACAAACAATTCATAATTGAGGTCTAGAGTTTTAACCATCTCAAGTGGTCAATGAGAGCCTTTGAGTGCTTAAGGTGATGGGTTCAATCCATAGTGGTCACCTACCTAGGAATTAATTTCTTACGGGTTTCCTTGACATCCAAATATTGTAGGGTCAGGCGGTATGTCTTGTAACATTAGTCGAGGTGCACGCAAGCTGGCCCGGACATTCACGGATATAAAAAAAATAAATTGAGGTCTAGAGTTTTGAAAATAAAATCATTTATGTTAGAAAGAAGAGCGTTCTAAAAAAAAAATTATAATCTTGTTATAGTTTCAAAAGTGATTATAAAAAGTAATTTTCAAGACAGCCGAAAATATCATGAACACAATTCTGAAATGAGTTGTTGAAAGAATAATTGGAAGAGATCACAGTTGCCAATACAGCTCAGGATCCAAGCTCAGAGATGTAGGATAAAATGAGGCAGTGCTTGAATGAGTATATTAAACATTACATTTGTTGTATGTATAGTTGCTCCAGTAGTCATTCCAATGGTTTGATCCGGAACCAACTCGAAGTTCATATGCTGCAGAAATATGGCAAGTGCAACGATAGCTTCAAGTAGAGCAAATTGATCACCTACACACTTTCGGGGACCTCCGCTGAACGGAATAAATCTGTATAGTATAATTTCGTTATTCATGTATCAACTAGGAAGAACAATGAGGTAGCTTGGTCTGAGAGCAGATCAAACGCACTCCATTCAAAATGAAAGTCACAAATGAAAATGATCATATTATTATGCTGTTGCTGTAGTGCCACTAACATCTAAAATATCACCCTTTCTTTTCTTCCAGATGAAAGCTCTTTTCAGTTTCAAAACTACCCCTAACATCTAAATTATCACCCATTATAGTAATTAGTTAAAGTTGTTTCGGTATTTGGTTTTAAATAGAGGGGTGAAGTAGAAAATTCGACATTGATTTCGTTGTTTTAGAGTTCGAGTGATCTCAAGACCGGGAGGGTTCAAGCACCTCACTTCCTTGTTTTATCTTGAAGTTCTTTTATCTTTTACATTGCACTATATTTCGGATTCGATCATTTCCACACAAACAGAATGTGTACCTGAAATCTGTATTGCTTTCATTAGGCGCAGGACCTTCCAAGTCAAATCTTTCTGGTATAAACTCTTCTGCTTGTTCCCAAACCTTGAGACATAAGTGGGAGTTATAATATTGCGCAAAACAATTCATAAAGCAAGAACATGTTCACCTTTCCCAATGTTGAAAATATACATCCAAACAAGCAACAAAAGAAAAACTGAGAATATCTTAGACAAAGTAAATGATTTTTACTTTATGTTTTGGTAAGAATATGTGTTCTTCCTTGTCTATTTATAACTTTAAACAATAACCTAATAATAGATCACTATTATTAGGTTATTTCATTAGAAAGTCTCTGAGTTCTAACAATTACTATCAATATACCAACTTAACAGCAGTTCTGAAATTTTTCATAAATGAAAAGCTTGAACAATAATAGACAAAAGAGTCTTTCTAACATAAATATAAAAACCAAACCCTTGGAGTATGTACCTGGGAAGATCGATGGATGTTATATACTGAAATCATGATATCTTGACCAGCATTAACCTTGTAATTTCCAGGAAGTACGTCATCAACTTGAGCTCTTCTTATCAGAACCTGGAAAGGTTAAGGAATATAAAGATAAAAACAATTTTAGTAGAATGATGGATTAATATTCATATTTTTCCTTCTTTTCTCCTAATGTCATAATTTACTTGATGGGGAAATAAGTATTGGAACGTACAGGTGGGTGTGGGTAAAGGCGCATTGACTCAAGGATACAACGCGTCAAGAATTTAAGTTCTTTTGTATCTTCATAGGAAGGAGGCCTTCCTTGTAAGGCTCTATCAACTTCATTTTGTGCCTTGGTCAATGATGAGGGATCCTGATTGGCAGAATAGTAGAGTAAATCATATTGGAAAAAAACTGATTAAAGACACATTTGCGTTGTTCGGAAAAATATAGTGTAACAATCAACTTAGTGTATTCTGATGAACACATTCGAGAAGCCACAAAGCAAATGTGTAAGGTATCCAATACCTTACCACTTTCCCAGAATATCACAGAACAATAACAAATACCAAATGGAGAGAAATAACAGTAGAAACTTAATATATTTCATATAACAGTAAGAATCCAGCCACTTCACTACAAACACTAATGGAAAAATATAGTGTAACAATCAACTTAGTGTATTCTGATGAACACGTTCGAGAAGTCACAAAGCAAATGTCAATGAGAGATCGATATATATGTTGAAGTGCACTGGAATATAAGGCTTTTAAGAGAAATGAGAGAGGTTTTAAAAGGTTTGAGACCTTGCTAGGTTCAACGTCTTTCTTTGAGCTTCCATGACCAAAGATTTTTTTATTATCAAATACCAACTTTCATTTACAAAAAAATAAAAGAATGTATTATTTTATTAATTATTCAAGCTTGGGTAACAAAAAGAAAGTGTAAGGTTAAATTGACTCATCATAATTGGGTAAAAATGGATTTTCTCTTTAAAGAAAAAACAAAAAGTACGAAGGGACAAACATCTAGGAGTAAAAATCAACATGCCCAAATTACCAGATTACCTTACTTAAAAGATACAGTGTCCAAGTTAGAACAGAACCGGTAGTTTCATGTCCAGCAACCAACATTGACAATAGATCATCTCGTAATTGTACACTTGAGACCTAAACGGTAAACAACGCAAGAGAAAATAATTGAGCATGGAAGATCTCATAGAAATTAGAACATGGCAGATCTCATAGCACGCTATAGGAAGAACTTAGAAAATTAAGAAATAATTAATACAAGGCAAGAAAATTACGACATCCCAAATAATTTGGAGAGGCTTAGACTATCCTCTAATTTTACCCACTCAAACAAATTTTTCACGTAATTCACATATTACAGTTAATGTTCCGAATATGTCTCTACTAGTATTCCTTACAAGCTCTTGTCTTAGTGCATACTGCATTTTTTTATTGGCTTTTGCTTCTTTGAAGAAACAAACTTTAAAGGAGGAAAAAAATGCTGCTTCCCTGTTATTAGTATATTAAGTTGATAACATGACCAAATGCTACAATAATCTCAGCTTACCATGGACCTTTTTCATAAGCATGAAATTTATTCCTTGATCAGTTATTTAGCATAAGTAAGAATTACTGTTCACAGAACTAGATAAAAGGGGATAATTGTCATTTTTAGCAAGAATTCGAGAGAAATCTAGTAAAATTTGTTATAGTCTAACTTCAGACTACAGCAAGCGGCATTGTAATAGTGAACTAAAATAGCCAAGTCTGGGACGGGCGTGGTTACCCAGGAATAGTGGAACTTTGATTTTCCAGTTTCCAAAAAAAAAAGAGTGAACAAAATAGCACAACATTTGCTTGAACTACATTGCAAAATGCCAGTGACGAATGGAAAACTTTAAAGATGACAAGAACAGACCTCTTGTCTACTGGCTAGCAGGAAACGAAGGATACTTGGATCAGCATCATTCACATATTCCTCCTCATCCATTCCCTCACCCTCAGTTTCCACAATTTCTTTGCACTGGGCAATTAGTTCTTCAACAGTTCTTCTGATCACTGTAACCGCTTCTTCAGCTTTTATCTGTCTTGGAATTATCTTACACAGAGCATTAATCTGCAACAACATAAGGTACAAATGAAAAACGAGTTGAGAAAAATGGGAATCAAAAGAAGAACATGTTACATAAGAAAACGTGCCTTCCAATATGGTAAAATATCAGTAGAACGAGCCTCTGCCTCTTTCAAAGCAGTGTAAACTGCATCAATCACAGGGCTGTCGGTAGAAAGAGAATCGAAATTGTAGTTGAATACAGATAGACCAATAACATCGAGAGTTAGTTGAGAAAACTTTTCCTCCATGTTAACTGAATTATTATTTAATGCATCCTTTTGCAGCTTCTCCACCAATCTCATAGCACATTTACAAAATACTCGATCAACAATGACCGACAAGTACTTCTTGTGAAGAGATGGAACCACAGCCCTACGGCGAACCTAATATAAAACATAAGATCCAAGTCCAAGTGAGGCTTATGGAGGAGTTTGAATGATTAACTCAACCAAAAATCAGTTAAGTAAAAATATTGAACGACAGGGGAAGTAAAATCATTTCTGAATGCGTAAAAGTGCACAATTTCAAACAGTTTCAAAAGTTTTTTACCCTTTTCTTCATTCATACTCCAGAACTTACCCACCAAAATTTCATTTATACGATTATTTTCCATCTAATACTTCTCCTGGAACTTGTAAAACATTTTTTACAGCAAGAATGCATTGGAAAAAGAAGCAACTTTATACAGATTGCAGATGATCAAGTATACAAAAGACTGAAAAGTTTCCAAAACTACAAACACTGGAAACGTCACAAACAGAAATCCTGAATTGTTCTGTTTCGTCCATAATGAAAACATGTTGAAAAATAATCTAATAAATAATTAAATTAAAATTATAATTACAGTCTCTTTGTTGCTTTTAGCCATACTTTATTATTATTATTATTATTATTAAACAATATGTAGGGTGGAGATTTGAACCAGCAATCTCTTGGTTATGAGGTTAGTAAACAATTTGAGCTATGTTCTTGCTGGAAAAAATTAGAAGGTAGTGTGACACTGAGAATATCTCGTGATTGGTTCACCTAACTTTACTTTTAGTTTCTATTTAATTTATATTAAAAAAAATAACATAACAATCAATGTACATGTATAAATTAACAAGCATATCATCAAACAACCGAAAATTACAATATTCACATCCCACAATCTACCATCAAGAGCAATAATTAGCATAAGTTTGTTACCATGAGTTTGAATCCCACTCCAGAAAAACATCAAAGAATCATAATTCAACCGTAAATTACCACCTCGAATCCACAATTCGAAAGGCAACACAACACAAAGAATTAGAAGTTAGTGTGACACTTGAAATATCTCGTTATTACAGTTTACTTAACTTAAGTTTTAGTTCCTATTTAATTTTAAAAAAAAAAAAAAACATAATAATCAATGTACATGTACAAATTAAAAATGTTATCATCAAACAACTGAAAATTACAATTCGAAACGCACCACAATACAAAACAAAGAATTCTCAATTCATCTACATTCACCAAAACAACCGTAAACAAAAAAAAAAAAAAAAAAAAAAAAAATTCCCATCCAAAACGGGCCTTCAGAACAAAACCGGACCCAAACAAGAACTCAGAGACCTCAGAAACAAGGCCTTTAGAATAACTCCCATAATTCCTAAGCACATGCTTAGCAATGGCGGGATCACTAACCACAACGAAATTCCTCGGGCCAGCAGCGAGCCTATAAATCGGTCCATAGTCATTCATCCACTTGAAAAGCGGAAGAAAAAGCGCGCCGCCGAGAAGATCGGAGACGTCATCGAGCTTCGCAGTGGCAATGGGAATGCCGGAGTCGTCGCCCTGGCCTAGGGTTAGGGCACGGGTCAGGGAAGTGAGCCAGTCCGGGCTGACCCAGGACCCGGATTTTGCAGGGCTGAGCTTCGTCGGCGCTGAGGGATCGTTTTCGTCAATGGAGGATTTGATGGAGAAATGTGGAATTAGGGTTTTGCGGCGGAGAGGGATTTGGTTGTGGAGATGAAAAGAGGGGAAAGTGATGGAGGGATAACAGAGAGTGAAAGACATGGATGTTGATGATGGAAAGCTCAAGAACTGGACCGTTTGTTTTGAAGGTTGTTTTATATATTTATATGGAATGGATAGCCTTTTTTTTTCTTTTTTTTTTTTTTGGTAAATTCATTAATAATAATACTAAATTTAGTACACATGGTTGGTAAAAAGTTAGAGTTTTTGAAAAATTAAAGTTTAGTTTTTATGGTTCAAAAAAATTAGAATTTGATCTCTATACTTTGAAAGAAAAAAAATAGACTTTTAGTTTCTATGATTTTAAAAATTAGAATTTTGTCTCTAATCCTTAAGTTGAATAAAACCCAAGCCGATATTTAAATACATAGAAGTTTATTATTCATGCATATGATTATTTTTGTTATATCAGTCACTTAACTCATAATTCCATCATTGACATATGAATAATTAACTTTCAAGTACTTAAGTTGTTAATGAATTGAAACAAGATAGACTATTTTTTAGGTTTTATTAAACCACATGGACTAAATTTTAGTTTTTAAAACCATAAGAGGCAGCCTAGTGGTTGAGACTAAGGACTCCAAGACATACTTTCTTGAGAGATCCTTGATTCGAGATGGCTGGAAAGCGCTTAAACTGAAAAGCTCTTTGAAGTATCCCAGTACCACAACGTAGGGACGGGCCAATGGTGCCTCAGGTATAGGGGAGTGAAGCTTCGATTTCTCGATTTTCAAAAAATAAAAATGTTTCTTCAAACAATAGGGACTAAACTCTAGTTTTTTAAACTATGAAGACTAAACTCTATCTTTCTTCAAACCATATAGAAAAACATACAAAACCGCTCCCAACAAATGAGGAGCAGCCACACAAAGTATAAAAGAACTTCATAAATAAAGGGAAATTCTGTAAATGACTACTTTTTCCAAAATAAATCGACCAATGTCTAAATTTTTCCAACTTTTAAATGGGTGTCTCTTTTTTATGAACGGCAAGAGAGAAGGTTTTTTAGTCCCATAAATGTCCTTTTATTATTTGTTTTTAATTAAGTATCAATTTTCGGATTTAGTAAAAAAAAAAAATCAATCAATCTCCTAAAAAAATAGGAGTATTATCTGTTTATCACCACTTCTACAAGATATGGGAAGATTTTTAGTTTAAACCACCTATATATGAGGGATATCAAATAAACAACTCGTTTAAAATATTTCTGATAGTGCATTCCATAGTTTTATTCCAAGTTTGTTTTTAAGAAATTACGCAACAATATAGCTGCCATATGGCTACCAGATGAGAAGAAAATTGTATCAGTAAGTAAACGTTCTATCCATTGTCTTTAGGGGTTGGGTGGTCCGTTTTAGCGATATACAATAACAACGATGGTGTTCTTGACACATTGCAATGTTTCTACACTCGTTTTTCTCCGTTCACGTTCAAACAACCAATAAGTTAACAAAGATCAACAAGAGAATCGACGTGTAAAGAAGATTGATGCAGTAAATACCAATTCGAATTCATCCATGAGAATTGAATAAAAGGTCATGCTTAGAGGGATATATCCAAATTTTAGTTTTCAAGTTATTTTGTAGACTTATTTTGAAGTTTGAGGCAATTTCTTGAACCCCATTGTTTGAGATTCTTCATTTGATTACTTTGGCTTTGAAGGTTTTGAGTTTAACCTATGAGAGTGGATCATTAAACTCGATTTACCTATATAG
>JBBMKA010000026.1:10924676-10956867 GCA_037833695.1 Sechiopsis laciniata | reverse complement strand
TATATAAACCTTACATTAGCGGGAAAGAATCATATAAAAATTTAGATGAGACATGACTTCATAATATTTTTTTTCCTTATTGAAGTCGAGCACGAAACCTCGTAGATTGTTACCCTTTTAAAAATAATTTCATAGAGTAGGTGAAACTACCAGTTTAATTTTAAATTTTTAAATTTTAGTTTTAATTTTTCTTTTTTAATTCAACAATTACGGATAGAAGATTAACCTTACGGTTATCCCTCAAATTTATTCGTTTGGTTAAAATTTTTAAATTTGTGTCAGTTGAGTCATTCAATTATTTATTTTTTGTTAAAATATCATTTTGATCCATGAACTATCATGGAAGTTCGATTTTGATTTCTGAACTTTTAAAAGTTTAATTTTAGTCTTTCAATTACCATTTTTGTTTTATTTTAGTCCCTAAATTTTCAAATGTTTAATTTTAGTCTTTAAATTTTCTAAAAAATTTAAAAATAGTCCTTGAATTTAAAATAAAACTTATTAAAAATGGATGAGATTGCAAAAACATATAATAAAAAAATATTATCTTCTTCGCCCATCTAACCCCTCTTTGAAAAACACCCTGATCTCTAATTCTCGTTTTCGATCAATGGAATCAGTAATTCATCTTTCCAACCAAAACCCAGAAACAAAAATCGGAGAAATTTCAATAGAGGAGGCGGAAATGGAAGCTTCGTTAGTAATAGCAAGGGAGAGTAGGAGAAAATACACAAACAATTTTGGCCTTTTACAATTGGGTATGTGTTTTTGTTGGGTTTTTTTTTTTTTTTTTTTTTAATGGTAATGGGGAAGTGAAATGTGAAATTTGGATGCTGAATTTTGTTGTTGGTTTTGATGGAGAAGGCTTGGGATCCTTCATGCCATTGTATTCATTTGGATTGGAAATCTGATGCTTTTTTGAATTATAGCCCAAGTTTAGAGTAGTGTTGTTTTTAGTTTTCTGATATTAAAAAGCATGCCCACATGTTAAATCAATCTCATTTGGCAGACTGTAACGAAAATACAAATAGAACAAATATTAAAAACGAACAGAAAGAAACAAGAAAGAAGAATTTTATTACCGTTTAAAAACTGAAGGTGAGGAGCAAGAGCTATGAGAGAGGCTGCGAAAGAAGAAATAAAAATGAAAATAAAATGAATTTGGAGAGAATGAGAGGGAGCAGTTGAGAAGGAAAAAACTAAGCAATGCTCTGTTTTTAACGGTCTTTCACAGAGGTGTTAGATGAAGTGAAGAAGATATAATAATTTTTTATTATATTTTTTTTGTCACTTCATCTATTTTTAACTATGTTAAGTTTTATTATAAACTTAAAAACTATTTTTAAATTTTATTTTAAAAGTTTATGGATTAGAATTAAACATTTGAAATTTTAGAGACCAAAATAGAACTAAAATAATAGTTTAATAACTAAAATTGAACTTTAAAAAGTTTTTAGACTAAAATGAAACTTTCATGATAGTTCAGGAACGAAAAGATTGAGTCATTCAATTAAAAAACATATAATTTCTCAAACTTTTATAAAATGCCAGATACTTTTTTTTAAAATTTAATTTTATGTCTAATAAATATATGAAGCATTCAAAACATTTAAATTAGATACAAAGTTGATTTTTATGCATAAGAGGACCTAGACTTCAAATTGGTTTACAAGGTAAATTATAAATTTGATGTTTATGATTTGAAAAAAAAAGTTGAGTTTAGTTTTCTAAAAACTAAAAATTAGTTCTTTATAATTTGGACAAAATCAAAATTTGTTCTTTATAATTTTAAAATTAAAATTTAATCTTTATAATTCGACAAAATCTAAAATGTAGTTCTTATAATTCGTAATCGTATGAAAATTAAATGCGTGAAAGTTAATTATTCATGTATCACTGATGATAATGTAAACTAAGTGATTGGTTGTACACAATAAACTAAAAGTGTTTTTTTTTTTCAAAAAAATCAACAATGTATAAAATTTAAAGCCATAACCAACTAATTAGTATTTGATACACGATCATTACATGATGCCAACAACTCTTTTTGGCCAATAATTTGAAAGTGTTAGAATATATTATACATTTAAGTCTCGACTTTTTAAATACAAAATACAGAAATCTATTGAACATTTATTAAATTTCAGATATCAAATTACAAAATCCGGTATATTCAAATATTATAATTACTGTCATCCCTTCCTTGAGAATAGTTTTTTGGAGAGTCTTATTTTTCAACTATGAAGAAAAGTATGGAATTCTTTTTTTTTTTTTTCAACTATCGCAGAAAAGTATGGAATTCTGTTAGCATAATAAAAAAAGACAGCTAACAAAGGGAATGAAGAATCATTTCAAACTTTAGTTCATTGAATACAAAGTGAATCTTCGAAATTACAACACCAACGAATTCGATTACTTTCGCTAAAAAGAAGCAAACAAATTATTTAATAATAGATTTAAGGCATTCTTTTTCTTTCTTTTTTTAAGAAAAATAATTTTGAAACAAAGGTAACCACACCGGAGACAAATAATGTCATAAGTAAATTTCGAACTCGAAAAAGTATATATATATATATATATTCCCTATTTCCCTTTAGTCACGATGTCGAGCGAAAAACGTCTGAGTCAACGTTGTAGGTGATTCTAAATTTCTGATGATAGTGCAAATACTAAACTAAAGCCAGTAAATTATATTTAAGAACAAATAAGAAAATTAGTCACATCAAAGTAGATTATTCGAGTTTGGAGCATTTAATGACTCTTGTACCCAAATAAAAACTTTGTTCAGAAAGTTTAAAAACCTCTTAAAACACATTATAAATTTCAATCCGATCATAACTTAAACTTATAATTCAGCCTCATTATTTGTTATTTTTGAAAAGTTTTATATTGACATAAGAGTTTTGATTCCAAAAGATAACTAACTTTGGTTCCATATAAAATAAGAAACTTACATTGTATATGATGTTCATACAATTATCCATAGACCCTAAAGCTAGTAAACCAAATAAATAAAGCTGTGAAACCACCTGCTGATCTTTGATTTTATAGGTAGCTTAATTATCTCCCACAAAATCAAACAACAGGGTTGTAACCTTATCTGTTTTTTTTTTTTTTTTTTTTTTTTTTTTTTTTTTTTTTTTTTTTTTTTTTGTTTTCAAATTCTATAATCCAAAGAAACTGTAACTATAGCCAGGTATGTGTTCAACTCTAAACTCATCTCCAACGGACCTTTCTATTTTTCTTTTTTCCTTGTTGCTTCAAGTATACTTCCAGCTCTCCATTTGTAAGAGTTGGTAGTTCAACGGAATTAGAAGATCAAGACCCCACCAAACCTTTGAGGCGCGCATAGTAAACAATAACGACGAACAGCACGGCAGAAGCTACTCCACCAACAACGACAACCTGCACATAACAAAAAAGACCAGATGATGGTTATAAGTACTTCTTGTTCCGAGTTTCCAGTTCCAGAAGTACAGATATCAGTCAAGTTCTTTGGCATACCCATTTAAACATGAATCCGTGATCGTCATTCCAAGTGTATGGAATGTTCATGCCAAATATCGCAGTCACTAAAGAATAGATAGACATACAAACAGTTCCAGAACTTAAAAAGAGCTCCAACTGCAGATCAAGAGACCAAGAAAGTTTAAGTTCTTTTTTAATTAGAATATGTGAAGCCAAGAAATGTCATTGATATACGTTATATGGAAAGGACATAGAACCTGAATGAGTTGATTTCGATGATTGTCAAGCTGTAAAATCAATGAAACTTCAAGTCAGAAAAGAAAGAAAAACAATTGCATCAGTAGATCAGAATCTTTCACTTCTTGTTACCTGGATATTGATATAATCTTCTGTGTCATCGATATATTCTCGAAGCTGCAAATTATTTTAAAAACCAGAATCATATAATTAGCACAACACACAAACAAACATTTAGATTAAGGGAAATCATCCTTGTAAGGTTTAGACCAAGTTTAGTAATACTCCACTGGGCAACAATTAAGCCAGTAAGATACTGTTTGATATACTTTATGGATAAAAAATCAAATATAAAGGTACAGTTAAATGATCATGAGTGGAATAGTACAAATGGTAAGTCGAAGTGAAGGGTGTGTTTCAATTTGATTCTACCAAACAAACGCACCTGAATTTGATTCTAATCCTGGCAACTAAATACTCATTAAACAAGCTATGTATTTGCAACACTTCTTATAAGCATTAAACAAACAAATACTAACCTAGAAGAAAGCTGCTATTTCTCTTTACCATATACTCTTCAATTTATGTATACCACTAGTTAGAATATAATTGACAAGCCGACTTCTTATCTATTTTGGGAGATTTAGCTTGAGAGGAACAGGAAAACTTTTGAGGAAACACCAGTCAAAGGAGCCTATTACGAAAATGGTATGAAACAAAGGGTAATCAACCTAACAGGGTTACAGAAAAATTCTTACGTAGGACGCTCAAACAATTTTGTATTATTTTTCTTATTTTTGCAATAAGTAGAACTATTTATTCATAAAATTGCCAACGATCCCTTTATGTTCTTTCTTATTCTACTTCTAAATGTATTTTTACTTTGCTTATTCGATGTTTCTTTCTTTGTGGCCTAGATTTCTATGGTTGTCTTCTTGTTAAACATTATGATATGAACATCAAGAAAAAAATAAGATCACAAAGATCGGATGGTATATTTTCCCTCGCCTTTCAATATCCATTGGATACACAATATAGAACCTTTTCTCAAAGCCAACGTGATAGGATTGACCTTTGAGAGGAATTAGGATTATTGTAGGGGTATATGGGCAAGAGAAATATTTAGATAATGCCCGAGCGTGATCTACAATATAATGCCCAACTACATGGCTCTATATAGACCACATCTTATTTTATTTTTAATTCAAAAGGTAAAAAAATAAAATAAAGAAAAATAGGATGTGACTCATATGTTCGGACATGACCTAAATATTCCTCTGGTTTAAATATACTATCATGTGTTTTTCTTAATTTTTTTAACATATTTTATGGACTATAAATTGAATCGTAAAGAGGAAAAGTGAGATTAAGAATTCAATCCATCTCAATTCAAAAATATGGATTGAGTTAGGCTGTTCTGTTAGAATAAAAAATGAAAGGGTAAAATATCATTTTGGTCCCTGAACTATCATGTAAATTCTATTTTTGTCCTTGAACTTTCAAAAGTCCAATTTTAGTCCCTAAACTATCATTTTTGTTCCGTTTTGGTCCCTCAACTTTCAAAAGTTCAATTTTGATTCTTGAACTTTCTAAAAATTTTAAAAGTAGTCCTTGGGTTAGAAAAAAAAAACTTAACCACAGTTAAAAATTGATGAGATGGCAAAATAATAATAATAATAAAATCAATTTATCATCATCATCTTCACCCTTCTCCCACCACAGACACAGACTCTTTTTTCCTTTACCCTAAAACTCAAAACATACCATTTTCCATGGAAAAAGGTTAGAGAAAAAATGGTAGTTTAATTGGATGAGAAAATTATAGTTTTCTAATGTTATTTTATTTTATTTTTATTTTTATTTTTTTGAACAAATAGTTTTCTAATGTTATGATATCAAATGTGGGTGAGATTGACCTACATAACTTCCCCTCCAAAATTAATCAATTACATTTTCATCCACTTTCTTCTTCTTCTCTCTTTTCAATGTTTTATTTGTTGAATTATGCAGCTTGAATACTAGAAAACCCCTCTTCCTCTCAAGGATACTCGAACAAGATTGTTGCAATTAGCACTTTGTCAAATGTGATGAAAATTCTCACTGTTTCATCTCCCCCAAATCCCACGATAGAGTTTGAGACCTCCCATTTCTCAATCCCTCACCCTTTATGCACCCAAATCTTATGGGTCCTATCCAACCCACCATTTTCAAATTTCACAACTTCAAATACCTCGACCTCATTAATAATAATCTCTTTGGCACCATTCCATGATACTTCGGCCCTTAATCCGCCAACAAACTCACCGGAACCACCTCCGATACTTGCAAGAGCATTGGTTTATGCTTTGTTTTTTTTTAAAAAAAAATTAAATCTATAGTTCTCAAGAGAGAGGTGAAGAAAATGATAATATATTAATTTTATTATTATTATTTTGCCACCTCATCAATTTTTAACTATGGTTAAGTTTTTTTTCTAACTCAATGACTACTTTTAAACTTTTTAGAAAGTTCAAAGACCAAAATTGAACTTTTGAAAGTTGAGGGATCAAAACGAAACAAAAATGATAGTTTAGGGATTAAAATTGAACTTTTGAAAGTTCAAGAACTAATATGAAATTTACATAATAGTTCAGGGACTAAACTAGTATTTTACCCAAAATGAAAATAAAAATTAAAAGAAAAAGATCCGGGCTCTAAAATACGAAACGAACAGGAAAGAGAGACGATGAATAGATAAATTCGAAAGTCAATTTAATTGCTTTAACACTTTTTCCCTTTTTCTTTTGTTTTTTGAGAAAAAAATTGCTTTAAGTTACAATAAAGTATCAATTTGATTTTTTTTAAAAAAAAGTATCAATTACTTAATTAATTATCCAATATAAATATTTTTAATGGCCTAATATAAATATCTTAAGCAATTAAACTTTATAATATTTTTTCTATGAAAAAACCTATAGTAAAATCTTTTCATTTAACTATCGATTACACTATAGCTTAGTGAATATCAATACTAATTACATGACCAAAATTGATGACCGATTCCAATCACCCTTACAATAATTGAATAGTATTATCACGTAGCATGCGTATAATATAATCTATTAATTAAGAAATTATGAGTTCAATTACTTCTCATATTCATGGTAGCTAAATTTCTTTTTTTAGTTCGATTAAAAAAATGCATACATTTAACATTTTTTTGTATAATACATGACCTCCTAATCAAAATTTATTTCTCAAAATATTATTTAATGAAAAATTAATATTAATTCACTTGCCAAACACACACATTGTAAAAATTATACCAAACACACAATTAGATATTGGCATGAATGCCCTTCTTTTATATATATATATATATCACGAGATATACCGTTTGATCCTACAATATTTAGATTTCAAAAAATTTCGTAAAAAATTTATTTTTAAGTAGGCAATCACTATAAATTAAACTTGCACCTCAAAATTATTTTTAACCAATTAAACCACTCCATAATAGTTATGAATGACCTTATCATTGTCAAAATATCCATAAATTAAGGAGTGAGAGAGAATATGCCCTTATCTTGAACACACTATTCCAGGATGTGTAGTTTTCCACGTGGCCAATCACAAACACAATATTCTTAAAATAATTTTAATGATTATATATAATATTCTAAAAACCATATAAGATAATAATATTTTTGTGGAAAACAAAAGGCTTCTATCATATTCATATACCACAAAAATAAGTACATTATGCCTTTTTTTTAAAAAAAACACTAATCTTTTCCACTATGTGTTCAACGTCAACCGCCACTTGAAAAAAATCGCACATTTTGTTTTTAATTGAAGTTCTTCATTTTTTTTTCCAAAATAAAAAAAGATTTCATTTGAGGACATCTCTAGATTTGGTAAATAAAAGAAAAAAAAACTCTAAATATAAGCCTCTAATCGAAGTTGAAGATTCAAATTACCTCGTCTATTCTCATTTTTCGATTAGGTTATTTTAGTATCAATTATAAAAGTAGATAACCTTGTCATGAAAATAATTTCATATATATATATATATATTATTAACCTTCTCTCTTTTTTTAATTGACAATATTATGAAATAGTTATTTTCTTTCTTTTTTCTTGTACTCTAAAAAAAATCAAAATGAAATGATATTAACGATCTTGAGGCTAATGATTTATTTTTTTTTTTAAAAAAAACAAAACTTCTTCGCTAAAACTTGGAACTTTAACGTCTCTTTCAAAAAATAACTTAATAATAGTACTTTGATATAGTTTTAATTTATATAATCTTTTTGTATTTATCAATTTAATTATATTTTATATTCATAGAGAGGAATATGAGTTTGTGAAGGTTTTTTTTAATTAAAAAATATAAGTAATATCAAATCTACGAAGAGGAAAAAAAAATATCAATTCATTTTTAGTTCAATAATAATAAAATGTGAAAATTTTGATATATTGACCAATGTTGTGCTAATATATAATGAAGTTTTTTTTTGAGATTATAATGATTGGACATAGAGGAATCGAACCTAATACCTTTTAATTATTAGAAATATACTAATATCGCAGAGCAACCGTTCTTATTAGCATTGAAAGATGAAACTCGCCAAATACAAATATGACAAAATCTCATAGCACTAATAGAAAAGTAAAATAAATTGAAGATTAGATTTCAGATTTCAAATGAAAATTAATTTAACATGTTACACAGTTTAACTTAACTAAAGTTTATTAGTTAGTTACACCAGTTGTTATTATTAAATGCATTGATTTATTTTAAATATAAATTTTAAAATATATAATTGGAAAAAAAATGTAAAGAGAACATGTATGGAAATCATAGAAATCCATGATTCATCTATCCAAAGTGTTAAAGGCCTATAGATTTATTGTAACATCTTAGTCACGGGGTCGATTTTCTAAATTGATATTTGTTTCTCACATATTTGAAAGCAGTAGTGTAAGAACTCATGAGTTCCAATCCTCCATCCAATTGATGTTGAACTAAAACAACTTAATTATTATTAGGGTAAATTATAAATTTAGTCCATATGATTTGAAGAAGAAAGTTAGAGTTCAGTTTATATAGTTTCAAAAACTATAATTTAGTCTCTATGGTTTGAAAAAAGTTATAGTTTGGTCCCTATGGTTTTAAAAACTAAAATTTAGTCCATGTGGTTTGAAAAAAATATAAAAAACAGTCCTTATCGTTTCTAATTGTTAGCGAATTAAGTAAGTGAAAGTTAATTATTCATGTGTCATTGATAGGCGTGTGAGTTAAATAACTTATTAGACAAAAAAATCATCATAAATAGTTAATTTTCATGTGCATAATTCAAGGTGATTATAAACGAGAATGACTAATCTTTAAATTTTATCAAACCATAGAGACTACATTCTAATTTTTAAAACCATAGAAACTAAATTCTAATTATTTTCAAACCATAGTAACTAAATTCTAATTTTTGAAATCATAGATACTAAACTCCACTTTTTTTTCAAATCATAGGGACCAAATTTATAATTTACCCTTACGATTAGTTTTATAATTCTATAACCTTTATAATAGAATTTTGAATTCATAACCTTAAATTAATATCTCCATGTTCCTAACACTGTACTCTTATTAGAAAAAAAAAAATTCATTAATATCTCATAGACAGATATGATATTTTAGTTTAACAATAATTGATGATAAAAGATTCTAATTTATTATCTCTATCCATTTATATTTTTAAGTTACTGTTCTCGTTTCTCTTATATAAATATGTTGAGATGCTAAAATATTTCGATTTTAGATACTCTACCTCTCACAAAATGAACGTGTAATCTCTTTTTAATTAATTGAAATAATAAACTGCCCCTAAGAGCAGTTAGCAACATATATAATGATCAAATGATCTTAAGTTCGAGTCTTCCTTAACATGATCTCAAAAAAAAAGCAAAAAGAAGAAATAAAAAACTTTAAACTAGATTCCTATTCTATTGGAGAATCATAGAATCTTGGATTTTTCTCACTACAAAATACAAATCACGTCTAAATCTTAAACTTATTCGGTTGTTATACATATTTTGTAACATATAGTTTTTTAAAAATGAAATAAATATTCATGTGTTAAACATAGGTGTAATTTTGTATTATAGGTAACCGAATGTATTAATGACGAGTTGGTTATTTTGATTTGCGATAATCTATTTCAACTACAATTACGGACTTGATATCAAGAATCGGTATTCGACTCTAATCTTATTTGAGAATAATAATATCATCAATACAACTTTGTGGTTCCTTCCTAGAATTTCAAAAAAACAAAAAGAAAACTTTCTACTAGCCGTATTGGAAAAAAAAAAAAAAAAAAAAAACATTGTACTGTATGTTGTTTTTGCTTGGTGGTAGGTAGGGGTGCACAAATAACCCGACAACTCGAAAAACCCGAATCAACTCAACCCAATTTAACGGGTTGGGTTGGGGTAAATACATAAATGAGTTGGGTTGGGTTCAAAATTATGAAATTTTCATGGGTTGGGTTCGGTCAAGAGTAGACCTAAAATTAATCCAACCCAACTCGACCAACCCGAATTTATTGTTTAGTTTAAAATTTTTTTTTTTTTACCTATAACATAAATATAATGTTATTTAATTATTTATATTATATGCATATGCATATTTATTTTATTTAATTATTATTGTTAGACTTTTTATTTTTTTAATATTTTTTAAACTTTAAATCTATTGATGAGGTTTTGAAGTTAGGTAAACTTGAATTTCGCATTTGCAATAAGAACCTACTTATGCTAATGTTCGTCCTAAGTTTCTAGAAATAAAACAAGGGGCGTTAGAGATTGTTTATTGAGTACATTGTTTATTATGAGGAGTTTCTTTAATTTTGGGTTAGCTGCAAATTTATGAACTCGATAACCCAATCCAACCCGAAAAATAAATGGTTGAATTGGAAAATTGAACGAGAATTTTTTGGTTTGGTTGAAAATCACCCAAATCCAACCCAACTCATGTTCACCGCTAGTGGTAAGTAAAATGAGCTCAGTGACTCGTACTTTACTTTTATAACTCTTAGTTAACACTTTTTGGTCTTTGTAATTTGTCTTTATTCTATTTTAATTTCATTGGTTCTCAAAAAAAAAAAAATAAAAATAAATATTGATTCCAAATGTCAAATTTAGTCTATATACTTATCAAGAAAATTGAAAATTGACATTAATAGATTTATGAACTTTTCTATATACTTCATGGGTACAGTTTCGATCTTTGAATTGATATTTTACTTTTATATTATTGAAGACTAGTAGTGTCCTCTATATAGATTTTGTTGGTCCCTTCCCATTTATATTTAAAAAAAAAAAAAAAAAAATTATAAACAAACTACTATCTTATATTGTTTCTTTGTAAATTTTGGAATACGTATTTTTGTAATAAAATTATTATTACTTAAGCAATTTTGATTAAAATTAAATTAAATTAATTATAAAGATCAATCTTAAGTTTTAGTGAAGTTTAATATTAAAATTTAATATTTAAAAATTAAATAAATTATGAAGAGAAAGTTACTCTAATTATTATTTTAAAAACTATAATTTTGCCCCATGGCCATGACTTAAAAGTTGAAATTTTAATTTATATGTTTTAGAAATTATAATTTAATTTTTATTGTTTGATAAAACCTAAAAATTAATATTTGTCATCTTTAGTTGTTGTCAAATTAAATATGTGAAAATTGATTATTTATATGTAGGTGTTATGAGCTAAATGACTTGTTAATAAAAAGAATCACATTATTTACACATTAATATTTATCACTTTTTTTTTTTTACTGAAATATTTATTCACTTACTTAATTCACGTATTTTTTTTACTGAAATATTTATTCACTTACTTAATTCACGTACGATTATGAAAAATATTGACTACTTTTTTAATTTTATTAAATCTTAAAAATTAAATTATAATTTTTAAAATTAAAATGACTCAAACAAAACTTTCTCAAATAGCATAACATTAAATTTATTTTTACCTCATAACAAATTTATACAACTAAAATGGTCTATTACAGTTATATTTTTTTAAAAAAAGGTATATTACAGTTTAAACTTTAGAACTTAATAGAAACCAAAACAAGCAAAATTATAATGAAAGCTAGTATAATCTAGAGATTATCAATTCAAATTCATATCCCAAATTAGTATTGAATTAAAGAAAAAAAAAAAACTGAATAGAAATCAAATTTGAAATTTTAAACGTAAAAAACTTACTGAAAAGATATTTTTCTAAATTATTACTATGGAATCCGTTAGAAGGAGTTTTGTTGGTTGAATTTAAGAAAGATTTAAAATGAGAATTTATTAATTTAAAAAATTACATTCAAATTTTTGTAACTACTCAAAATAACTCTTTATTTATAATAATTCATTTTTAATTATTCAAAATAACTTTTCATTTTTAATCATTTTTTAAATATTAAAAAATAACTACTAATTTCAAATTTACATCAAAATAAGATATTATTTCTAACTTGTCTACATAAAAATCACATCTAAACAAATTGTTTACTATAATTTTCAATTTCTAACTACTCAAAATAACTTCTCAAATAAATTGTTCATTCAAAATTTGATCCAAATACCTCTAAAAAATTTATTACACAATATTAAAATTTAACATTTAAAATATTAAAATTAAAATGGAACAAATTCATAAATGATAACAATTTGAGTAATTGTATTTTACACACTTTACACATGGTTGACTGGTGACGGCTTAGAGAATTATTTTTCAACATCGAAATAAATAGACAGCTGATTTTATAATATGGGTTCTGTTCATAACTTTATATTTCATCCAATTCTCATTTAATTAATCTGTGCTGGGGATTTTTTTATTAAAAAAAAAAAAAAAAAAAAAAAAATCTGTGTTGGGGATTTTCTTCCAATTCTCCACAAATAAACCTTCCCTCTCCATTTCTCCCTTTTTGCCGCCGCCGCAACCCACTTCCGGCAACTCCTGCAATGGAGGCTCTATTTCTCAACGCACCCACTTCGCACCCACTCGGTCGCCGATGTCTCATTTCACCCCAACAACCCTATTTCTCCACTAACAATCGGAACAGAATCGGAGTTACCAGGCCGGCGCCGTCGTTGATTCAAGCCGCGGTTTCGAAACACGCGGTTGACATCTCTAACAATTCTGTGTTGGATTCTTCCATTGCCACTCTCGGAGACGCATTGGCGGCGCCCCCTTTGCCTCCTCGCAAAAGGGTCTCCGCCGATTCGCTGCAGTTCCCGCCGGGCTATCTCGGCGCCGTGCCGGACCGTTCTGATACTGATGGTGGCGTTGATGGGCTCGACGCTATGGAGTATTTGACTAGGATTTTGGGTTCGAAGGTTTATGATGTTGCTATTGAATCCCCCCTACAGCTTGCGCCCAAGTTGTCAGAGCGTTTGGGGGTTAATATCTGGCTCAAGAGGGAGGATTTGCAGCCTGTAAGTGAATTTTGTTGGGTTTTTTCTAATTCTTTTTCATTTTTTGTTTAGTTTTATTTGTTTGAGAATTTGTGTTTCTTTGATCAGTTGTTCAAGGATTCTTAGTGAACTAAACCACCATGGCTAGCCTAGGGGTCAAAAGGACATTAAGAAACTTTAGTTGCGAATGCAATCAATAGTGATCACCTAGCTAAGAATTAATTTCTTACGGATTTCTTTGACATCCAAATGATGTAGGGTCAGACGGTATGTTCACTTAGAATAATTCAAGTGTGCCTACTGACTCGGACATACATAAAAAGTTTTCATTTTCAATTGTAGGTTTCGTTTCACATATAATGCTGTTGACTGTTGAGTATTCATTGGTTTATTTCTTTTGAACATCAAAATGTGGTTGTGTACTGGCTTTTGGTGTCAACATCAGATGAAGATAGCTGCTTTTGTTGATGGGTTCAGCTCTAATCTAACTTTGGATGATGAATGTGCATCATGGTTAATTTTTTTTTGATAGCAAAAAAAAAAAAAAAAACTTCCAAATGGTCATGGTTAATTTTGCAAAATGGTCATGGTTGTAACTTTTTTTTTTGTGGTAGGTATTCTCATTCAAGCTCCGAGGAGCTTATAATATGATGGCCAAACTTCCAAGGGAACAGTTGGAAAAAGGAGTTATATGCTCCTCAGCTGGAAATCATGCTCAAGGAGTTGCATTAGCGGCTAAGCGATTAAAATGTGATGCTGTGATTGCTATGCCCGTTACTACTCCTGAAATTAAGGTGCACTAATCTCTTCAGATAACATCATATAAAGGTTGGTTTTGCTAATGAAAATGTTAATGTCTAACATTACAGTGGCAATCAGTTCAAAAATTGGGTGCAACTGTTGTTCTCGTTGGAGATTCATACGATGAGGCACAAGCATACGCTAAAAAGCGGAGCAAAGAGGAAGGTCGTGCATTCATACCCCCATTTGATCACCCTGATGTTATAGCCGGGCAGGGTACGGTTGGGATGGAAATTGTGCGTCAAATAAAGGGCCCATTACATGCAATTTTTGTGCCAGTTGGGGGTGGTGGTCTAATAGCTGGGATTGCTGCTTATGTCAAGAGGGTTTCTCCTGAGGTCTGTTTGTCTCTGTAGGAGTGAATTTTGTTTGAGCTTTGTTGACACTATTTAAGCAACTCAAAACAGCATAATTCCTTAACTTGAAAATTTTCCCATATCATAAGTCTTACCTTAACCATCGTAGGTTGACCTAGTGGTCAACTAAGGGCCTCTAGAATCTAGAGGTTATGAGTTTCAAGGTGTTCTTGACATCCAATTTTTCCGTGAAAATGGTCGAAGTGCACATAAGCTGACTCGAATATTCACAAATTAAAAAAAAAGAAGTTAAGATGTGATCGCACATTCATTTATTTTTTAAGTTAAGCGGCCAAATTTTAGTCCACAGACTACCATGATGAGACTTTGTTAGTGGAAACTTGCACACTAGTTTCAAATTTTATCTATTCCTCAATAACAAATTGCCTATTTTTGGACTTTGCATCTGTCTCTAGAGAAATGATATTCCAATTTATTAAATGGCTGTTTCTCTTGCAGCTCGATAAAAATTCCTTATTTTCTTGTCTCTTGTCTCTTCGGTTATTGTAGCTAGGGTCCTGCGAAGCAAGAGAGAAATTAGTAAAGTTCAATGACTCCATATAAATCCAACTTTAACAGCCTCCTTGTGTTCATCAAATAGGCTCCTCTCGTTTCGTTATTTTAACTTTTGTGTTGTTAACACTGCCCCTCTTGGATTGACTATAGACTTTTAATTAATCTCTAAGGAATGAGTGTTGAAATTTTTTATCTATTATTTTTTATATTTTTTTTATCCCTTATTTATCTACTATAGAAATATTAATTTCTAAACAACCTTATATTCACATCTTTCATACAGGTAAAAATTATTGGGGTGGAGCCATCTGATGCAAATGCTATGGCATTATCATTATGTCACGGCGAAAGAATAGTATTGGACAAGGCAGGAGTTTTTGCAGATGGTGTAGCAGTTAAAGAAGTTGGTGAAGAGACATTTCGCCTTTGCAAAGATCTCATGGATGGTGTGGTTCTTGTTAGTCGTGATGCTATTTGTGCCTCAATAAAGGTTTGAGCTTCTTTTATTTCCTATCATTCATGCACATACATGTCATTATATAAGAACATAAAAAAATGCTGATTAGTATGATCCTGTAGTTTGGATCGATAATGCTATTTCTTTTTTTTTTTTTTTGACAAATAACGGTTCTTTTCATTGAGAAAATGAAGAGTGAAGTACAAATAACAAGGAAAATTAAAAAACTTAGCAAAAAGCAAAACAGAACAAAAGATCTAACAATTGATCTGAGAGAAAAGCAAAACTAATCTATATAAAGAAACAAAACTATAAGAAGGCCTCCCAATTCAAGCTTATCTGTTGGATACAAAAGTCATCAAAGGATTTTGAAGAAGAAGCCCATAAAGAGACATTCAAGCAGGCTGATTCATATCTGAAGCGCCATGGAAGACAAGAATCTTTAAATACTCGCTGGTTTCTTTCCCACCAAAGCTCATACAATCATTATGTCACAGCGGAGGTTCTTCAACGAAAAGCTGTGGGGTCACTCCTTGCAGCCTTCTATTTGCCTTCTTTGCCTGAGCAATGGAGAAGACAGCAGCCATATTTTATTCCATTGTTCTTATGCAGCTCAATCTTGGAATAGTCTTTTCAAGGTCTTTGGTCTTTCATGGGTCTTCTCACACAATGTAAGGCAAAATGTATTTCAGCTTTTGCTTGGTGGTCCTTTTCACAAGCAAGGTCGATTTCTTTGGATTAGACCTATAATGCTAATTATGTCAAGTTTTATATTTTTGTAGTCTTTTCTTGTAGTTAGTTTTTGGGACACCCGCTTCTTCAGGCTTATATTCTCGTCTTCTTTCATTTGTTCAATGGAAGTTCGGTTTCTTACCAAAATAAACAAATCTAATTATGTCAAATTTTATTTTATTTATTATATATATTTTGATATCCGTGACTCTCTGGACCAATTTAGGCGCACTTCGAATATTGTTATGTCCTTGACCCTTTAACATTTGGATGTCAAGGAAACTCGTAAGAAATTAATTCCTAAGTAGGTGGCTACCATGAATTGAACCCATCACGTCTTTGTGACTTAAGGCCCTCTTAGTTGTACTTTTTTTTAGCTATTTGTATACTTCTGTTTTTTGATAGGTATAAGATTGACTTTACTTCTGAACTCTTATAGAGGTGTTTTTTATTCCAAAATTTCAATCTCCTCAATTATGAATCATGTATTTCTTATGAGCAACAACTTTTTTATTTTCGTAAAATCTAGCAACTACATATTATTGTTATTTGTTTCATATATGATATACATTTGACAGTTCTTGGTCAACTTTACACTTAATAGTTCATAGCAAGGATCACAGCAAACATGCAGCTGTATAAATATTTAGGGAAAATAGATGAAATCTATTGCTAATTTTGACAATTCAACACCTAGTATGGATATTTGCCCATAATATGACAAGACTTTTTGTTTTCTCCTTTCAATGGCACTTGGATAAGAATGATAGGGTTTTTGTGGAACCCGTCTGCAATATCTTTTAAGCAGTTGTTTGAGCTAGAGGTTTTTGATATTTGTTCTTGTATTATAGGATATGTTTGAAGAGAAGAGGAGCATCTTGGAACCTGCAGGTGCTCTTTCTCTTGCTGGAGCTGAGGCATACTGCAAATATTATGGCTTGAAGGGAGAAAATGTTGTGGTAATAACCAGTGGTGCAAATATGAACTTTGACAAACTGAGAATAGTTACTGAACTTGCCAATGTTGGTCGTGAACGAGAGGCTGTGCTCGCAACTATAGTGCCGGAGACACCCGGAAGCTTTAAAAAATTTTGTGAACTGGTTTGTTCATCTTAGTCTACAAAGATTTCTTGCCAAAAGTCATTCTTGGTTGATACTTGATAGTCACGGACCTTAAAATGTTGCTAACCGGGTAAGTTTTGATTTTCAGGTTGGGCCTATGAACATTACAGAATTCAAGTACAGATATAACTGCGAAAAACAGGCAGTTGTTCTTTATAAGTAAGTGCTTGTAAGTCATTATCAATTTGAATTCAAACTTGTTTCATATTTCATTTGAAAAGGAAGACAAAAAGAAGCTGCAGAAGGATAAGAAAGGAAAATTTATCAATAAAAATGAGTGATTTGATAAGGTAGTAGAAAGAAAAGAGGGAGGTTTTGTAGTTGGTATTTGAAGCTTTTCAGATTGGCTTTGAATGTTTTCTTCTTCTTGATACTTGCAAAGTTGGCTTTGGTGCGAGCTTTCCTTTGGAATATTTGGTTGGAAAGGAATAAACGGGAACATTTCTTAGAGTTTTGATCGTCTTTTAGAGATTGTCCTTGCTAATGTTTATTTTTGGTGCAAGCACATTTTTCCATTGAGTATTTTTAATTATCTTTTTTTATCACCAATTGGAAATCATTCTTGTAATAAGTTATTGTTTTTCTTGGAGTTTTCAACTCCAAATTTCATAAATCAATGAAATGTTTCTTTGACCAAAAAAAAAAGGATACATGCAAAGTTGGGTGAGAGTGTTGATTTTTTCGTTTTCTCTTCTTATTTTTTATTTTTGGTTGGGTTGGGTGGTTTGCCTTTTTTGGCTTATTGGATACTTGTTTCTTTATTTCAAGGAAGTAGTTAGGTGTTATCAAAAGTAATACTAGGCCGGTCATTTGGGGTTATTTAAACTCGTTCTTGCTAGTCTATTTGAAGCTCTAGTCTCCGCAACGAGACAGTTAAGGATCCGAAGTTTCAAAGCTGTTTGACTATTAAGGAGAAGAGCTGCAGTGATGAAGGCTGACAAACACGATTAACCGAAATTTCACAACATTGATATTGATCTACATTGGCATATTTGAATACTTTTTCTAATGATTCTTGAGTCTTGTTAGAGAGGTATAGAGTGTTTTTGATGGGCTTTAGAGAATTCTAGAGGATATGCAATCTCTTGTGAGATTAAATGCTTTTCTTTTTGTTTAGCTAGTTTGGGGTTGGGGCTTTCTCTCTTTGCTTGGTTGTGTATGCCCTGTGTTCTTTAATTGCTTCTTAAAGAAAACACAATGTTTGATTAAAAAGAATCATGAAATACTTTTCTATCGATGGGTTCTTGAATAGTTAAAGATTTTTCTAGTTGATAGTATGTATATATATTTTTTAAACTAGGAAATTAGAGTTTCGCGCTACTATATCCGGGGTAACTACGCCCATCTTTAGGCCAGACACCGGGAGACATCAAAGGAATGGAGACACGGGAGGCGCCTACAAATTAATGTCACAAGTGAATTTTGAATCTAGGACATTGAAGGGAGCACACCTTCAAAGTCCAAGTCTTTGACCATTGCGCCACTTGTTAGGGACTCTAGTTGATAATATGCGGTCATGTTTTGCTTTCTTTAGATCCTATAGTAGAGCTTATTAGTTGTTTTTAAGTCGGTTTCCTCCATATCAAGATGGATGGTTTTCTTTTACTATGCTGTGCCATGTGGCGTATCAAAGAAGGGAGCATAATGTGATATGTTTTTTTTTTCTCATTGTGCTTTGTAGTGTTGGTATGCATATGCCTTCAGAACTTGAAGAAATGAAGAATCGGATGATATCTTCTCAGCTTGAAACTTATAATCTCACAAATAATGATCTTGTAAAGGATCACTTGCGTTACTTGGTAAGTATTTTTTTGTTTGTAATCAATTTAGAAAATGCCTATAAAACAACTGCTTTAATATTAGATAGTAAATAATCTCCTTCTCAGCATGCTTACAACTGCTTTGAAAGCTCCATTTCTCTTTTCATCTCTATGGTTAGGGACATCTTACATGCGAGAATAACTGATATGGTTATGAGCTTTCTAATATATGCATCTGAATATAGAGATGTGAGGATTTTTTTTCTTTTTTTTTTGGATAAGATGAAGTGAGGATTTCTAAATTTAAGAAAACCATATCTTTAGTTCTTGCTATTGAAGCCTGAAATCATGGGTTAACCTAGTGATCAAAAGAGACTCGGAAAACTGTTGATTGGCCCTTTATTTCACAAAAGATCTAGATTGCTATGGATAAATGGTGTCAAAAGCTTGCTTTATGAGCTATGGTGGGAGAGGAATCAACACATTTTCCAGATGCTCAAATGTCATGGTTTTCTAGATACGAATCTGCTCGTCGGTGAGCCTCATCTTGGGCAAATCTCTCAAAGTTGTTTACAAATTATTCAAATCATTCAGAAGCTGGGAAGCCTTTTCATAGTTCATTTTGATATTTTGCTTAATGCATTTTCTTATATTCAGCTTTGTTTGACCTTCTTTTCTCTTTTGGTTGTTTCTATTTTCTAATCTTCTTCATTTTCTTAATGAAACTCGGAAACTAAGAGGGAATGAGTTTAATCCATGATGGAAACCTTTGAAAATGATGTTTTCTCACAATTTCCTTACCCTTTTCATATTTCTTAAGGAAACATTAACAAAAACAAGTTTTTAGGCGCAATTTGATACCATTTGGTTCTTGGTTTTTTAAAATTAAGCTTATAAAGATAAACATTATTTCCCTATGGATTTCATCATTTTGTTATCTACTTTTTTTTTCCTCTTATGTTTTTAGAAACCAATTCTTGTCTGTGGAGTCTAGCTAAGAATTCAAATGCTTCCAGCTTGGAGATGAAAACCATTATGAGAAATTGGAAGAAAAAAACAAGCTAACCAAATGAACAATATTATTCTTTGCAGATGGGAGGCAAATCAAATGTCGAAAACGAAGTTCTTTGTCGTTTTATTTTCCCAGAAAGGCCAGGTGCTCTAGAGAAGTTCTTAGATGCTTTCAGTCCTCGTTGGAACATTAGTTTGTTTCACTATCGTGGACAGGTGACCTTTTTAATTTACTCTTATTAGGAACAATATTTTCAAGTACCTTTCATACTTCACTTCCATTTGCTAATGTACCAAACATTTTTCAACTTCAACAGGGTGAAACTGGTGCAAATATATTAGTTGGATTTCAGATCGTTAAATCAGATATGGCCGAATTCCACGAGCGTGCTAGGAGGCTTGGGTATGAGTATGTTGTGGTAACTGATGATGGTGTCTTTCAGCTTCTAATGCACACGTAGACCAGGCCACGAGTCACCTAAATCGGTTTAAACGTCCGTCCGTAAGGCAAGCTACTCCAAATCTTGTACATTGTCTATGCCTCAAAAGCTATCATGTAGCAGCAAAATTAAGGGTGGGGAGTTCAATTACTCTTCTGTTTTATTTGTCTGAATTTGAACTGTTCAATGGATGATGATGATGGAAGTTAGTAATAGGAAGTCTACTAGTGAAGTCATACATCTGTATTGAAGACAATTTCCAACCATCTTTAATTATATGTGAATGAAATAATGCATAATATTGTAATCATCATGGTTGGCATAGACCTACTGGTCAAGAGTTTATTAGACCTAAGAGATTATGAATTCAATTTGTAACGATGATAACAATTAAATATTGTAGAGTTAGATGTTTGTCTCATGGGAACAATCTAAATATGTAAATTGATTGAGACATACATAGATATCTAGAAAAATATAATGAAAAGTACTTTACTAAAACTAAGTGTTAAATGCTTATTTTATCCCATTTACTGATATCTGAAACTAAGTTATGCGCTACAAATTTTATTACTCAAATAGATAAGACACCCATTATTATTTTATTATTTTAGGAGTTCATGTCTGCTAAAGTAGTTACTCAAATCATATCATGGAAACATGAATTTATAGGTTTGTAAATGAGTTGTATAACATTTTCTTGACTTTCCATTAATATGAAACTTTGAAATCTCCAAAGGGTGTCGTAAGTGGTTGAAGACTTGGGTTTTGAAAGTCTTCTCTCCTCAAAATTTTAGGTTCGAGACTTAACTGCAACATTAATTTGTAAAAATCTTCTTTCTGTGTCTCAATTCTTTCGATGTCTCTAGGTGCTTGGCCTAGAGACAGGCGTGGGTACTTTTGTTTCAAAAAAAACAAAAAAAAAACCTTGAAAGTTGCAGATTCCAATTTAATCCATTTGATAGGTTCTTCCATAAGAATTAAGATAGAGTAGCGTCGCAGAAAAAAGTTTTGCAGCAAATAGTATTCTTTCAATATATTTCATTTGTTGTGTTCCAACTAACCAATCATAAACAAAGACAATATAAATATAATGACCTTTCTTTAATCTTTATAAAGTCATCATAATTCTTAGAAAAAAATGGTTTTGAGAATAGTGTGCTTTTTTTCCCCTCAAAACAGGACTGAAATTCTAAGGTGGTGCCAAACATGCATCTACTTGAGGAAATGAGCAAAGAAACAGTTATGGCAGTTTGACTAACGCTCCCATAAGCGAAGATTCTCAATACATCTTCCTTTTTGTTTTTTGGCACCGTGAATTGAGATCAGCTTACGTGTATTTGGACTATTTTCACAAGAGAAACTACTTGACCGTACAATATATTTGGTTGTCAAGAAAGTTAGTAGAAAATTAATTCTTAGGCAGGTAATCATCATGAATGTAATTTATAATCTTTTGATTTTCGGAGGTTCTCTTGACCATTCTTCCGCAACTTCATTCACTATCCCTTCTTTCTTTCTCTCTTGCCAAAACCAGAAGCCTTCACATTTTTTTGCAATAGAAAAGAAAGATGCAGCTTCCAGCCGGTGGCTTCATAGTTCCCTTCAGCCTTCTAGCTCTTACTTTTCGGGTGGCTATCAGTGACCCTCTTGTCCCTGCACTCTGCATCTTTGGGACTCGGTCGTCGATGTCGGAAATAACAGCAATCTTCTAACAGTTGTCATGGCTAACTTTCTTCCTCATGGAAGAGACTTTGTTACTCACACACCATCAGGAAGGCTTTGCAATGGAAAGCATTTATTTAACAAGCATTTGAATGTTGCAGGGCTTTTTTTAGTCAAGAAACGATTGCTATGGTTTCAAGAAAGTTAGAATATAGTTTCTATGGTTTAAAAACTTAGAATTTAGTCTCTATGATTTGAAAAAAGTTAGAATTTGGTCTCTATGATTTTAAAAATTAGAATTTAGTCTCTATGATTTGATAAAATCTAAAAAAATAGTCTTTATCGTTTCTAATCGTTGGCGAATTTTGGGTAAATAAAACTTAGTTTTTCACGTGACAATGATAATAGTGTGAGTTCAATGATTTGGACAAAAAATTTAGTATTAATAACTGTTTTTCACGAATATAATTTACGTGATTACAAACGACAAAGACTAAATTCTAGTTTTCTTGGTTGGAACAACATTTTTAAGTAAGCACCAAACATTTTTATAGTTTTATAAAGATTAAAATACCATTTTGGTCTCTTGACTATCGAAATTGTTTCACTTTGGTCCATAAACTTTCAAAAGTTCAATTTTAGTCTTCCAACTATCAAGTTTGTTCCATTTTTTGTTTCTAGACTTTTCAAAATTTTAATTTTGATCATTCAACTTTCTAGAAAGTTTAAAAATAGTTTTTGTGGGTATAAAAATATTAACCATGGTTGGTTAGAAATATGATGGGTTTGCCAGAAAATTGAAATTAAAAAGAAAAAAAATCTAATAATTTTATAAAAATAAACTTTTAGATTATCAACCTCAATTTTTATTTTAATTTTTTAAAATTTTTGAAAAATCAACCTCAATAGTTGTGAGAGGGAAGTCAAGAATCCACACTGTTATGGTTGAAGTTGGCGCCTACGGATGAAACCATATCAATGGCAGCCATTGTTCCACACTCTGCACCTTCTCTTCTTCCTCCCACCACCTTCTTCCGATTTCCTTCCATGCCCACAAGTTCTTCGCCTTCAACGCCGCCGCCACTTTTATCCAAATCTTCCTTATCTCTCTGTAACCCAAATCCCCATCACCGCCCACTCAATTCCCAATCCACAACCACCCAATTCCCTCAATCCCCCGTTTCCATTCCACAACCCCCTTTCGCTGCCGCCTCCGCCGCCTTTGATTTGCTCCGCATATCGACCCGCTACGGCGACGCCAGCCTCGCCAGGGCCGTCCATGCCTGCTTTCTCAAGCTCGACGAAGATATCTATATGGGTAATGCTCTGATTGCGGCTTATATCAAGTTGGGGCTTGTTCGAGATGCTGAGAGTGTGTTTTCTGGGCTTTTGTGTCCTAATGTAGTGTCTTATACTGCTTTGATTTCTGGGTTTTCGAAGTCGAACCGGGTAGATGATGCTGTGGGGCTTTTCTTTGCGATGTTGGAGTCAGGTATTGTGGCAAATGAGTTTACTTTTGTTGCGATTTTGACTGCTTGTATTAGGAATGTGGATTGTCTGTTGGGTTCTCAAATTCATGGTGTTGTTGTCAAATTGGGGTACTTGAATTGTGTTTTCATTTGTAATGCACTTATGGGTTTGTATAGTAAGTGTGGGTTTTTTGAGGTTGTACTTAGACTGTTCGACGAAATGCCCGAGAGAGATATTACTTCGTGGAATACTGTTATGTCTAGTATGGTGAAGGAGTTTAGGTATGATGAAGCTTTTGATCGCTTTCGGGATATGCGGCGATGTGAGGGGCTTGGAGTGGATCATTTTTCCCTTTCTACTCTCTTGACTGCCTGCTCTGGTGGTGTTACGCCGATGAAAGGTCGAGAACTCCATGCTCTTGCTTTGAAGGTTGGGCTGGAGTCTCATTTGAGTGTGAGCAATTCACTTATTGGATTCTATACGAAATATGGGAGTGCAAATGATGTAATGGCTCTGTTTGAGGCAATGCCAATGAGAGATGTTATTACTTACACGGGATTGATTACGTCGTACATGGAATTTGGAAAGTTGGATTTGGCAGTTGAAATCTTTAATAAGATGCCAGAGAGGAATTGTATCTCTTACAATGCAGTTTTGGCAGGATTTTCGAAGAATGGGGACGTATTGAGAGCTTTGGAACTTTTCGTTGAAATGTTAAAGGAGGGCATGGAAATATCAGAATGCACATTGACTAGCATCATCAGTGCTTGTGGGTTGCTCAACAGTTTTAAAGTTAGCCAGCAGATTCAAGGCTTCATCATCAAGTTTGGTGTTTTGTCAAATTCTTGTATTGAAACGGCATTGGTCGACATGTATACAAAGTGTGGGAGGATGGAGGATGCCAAAAAGATGTTTCATCAGCGTTCATTAGAGAATGACAACACTCCAATGCTAACATCAATGATTTGTGGCTATGCTCGAAATGGGCAACTTAACGAAGCAATTTCTCTCTTTCACTCTAGTCAGTCTGAAGGAGCCATTGTTATGGATGAAGTTGTATCAACATCAATACTCTCTCTTTGTGGAAGTATAGGTTTTCATGAGATGGGGAAGCAAATGCATTGCCATGCACTTAAATCAGGTCTTATAACTGATACAGGGGGAGGAAATGCAGCAGTTAGTATGTACTCGAAGTGTTGGAATATGGATGATGCCATTCGAGTATTCGACACAATGAAGGTGAAAGAAATTGTTTCCTGGAATGGCTTAGTCGCTGGACATCTGCTTCATAGGCAGGGTGATAAAGCCTTGGAAATCTGGAAGAAGATGGAGAAAGCAGGAATAAAACCTGATAATATTACGTTTATTTTGATTATTTCAGCTTACAAACATACTGAATTGAATTTAGTTGATAGTTGTCGTAATTTATTTGTCTCCATGGAAACTAAATACAATATCAGACTCACTTCGGAGCATTATGCCTCCTTTATCAGTGTTTTGGGTCGTTGGGGTCATCTTGAAGAAGCTGAAGAAACAATCAGGAAAATACCTTTCAAACCGGACGTTTGTGTCTGGCGTGCTTTGCTTGATAGTAGTAGACTCCATAAAAATGAAAGGATGGAAAGACTGGCTGCAAAAGGCATATTGGAAATGGAACCAAAAGATCCATTTACGTATATACTTAAATCGAATCTATACTCTGCATCAGGGAGATGGGATTATTCCGAAAAGGTGAGAAATGATATGCGAAACAAAGGGTTCCGGAAACACCCAAGTCAGAGTTGGATCATTCTAGAGAACAAAATTCATTCATTTTATGCCAGAGACAAGTCTCATCCCCAGGCAAAAGACATTTACAGTGGACTAGAGATACTAATCTTAGAATGTTTAAAAGTTGGTTACGTTCCAGATACGAGTTTTGTTCTTCAAGAAGTAGAGGAACGCCAAAAGAAGGAATTCTTGTTCTATCACAGTGGAAAATTAGCTGTAACTTTCGGGGTTTTAATGACCAAACCAGGAAAGACCATCCAAGTTGTGAAGAATGTCCGTTTGTGTGGGGATTGCCATACATTCTTAAAATATGTTTCTAGTATCACCAAAAGGAAAATATTGCTCAGGGATACTTCGGGGTTTCATTGCTTTACAAATGGACAATGCTCATGTAAAGGTTACTGGTAATTATATTTTATTTCTGATTAAATCATTATTTTCTCATATCTTTATGCTTATAATCTCTTGAAATTATTACTTTATGGAAACTGCATCATTGCATTTGAACAAAATAGCTTTGTTGTCAATTTCCTGGCTTATGGTATTTAGTAATGATGCTTTTATGCTGTTAAACAAAACAATCCTTGATTAAACTTGTTGGGGGATGAGGGAGAAGGGAGAGAAAAGAAGAGGCAAGTGATGGAAGATGAACTAGTTGTATTTACGTTAGAATAGACTTAATAAACAGGGGAAATTATATTAAACCTAAAGTCCTAAAACAACAGGGAAAGTTGTACCAAATCTAGAAACATAAAACAAAAAAGGGGAAGTTATATCAAAACCTAAAAACCTAAAAATAGGAATATCCTAACAAGCAACTTGAACGGCGAGCTGATTATGTTTCTTGCAACCAGTATGTCCGAGATTCTTTTTTGTGACTTCAATGGAACATTTCCTTTTTCCAAGACATGCCTTCAATTTCAATAAAGAATAAAACAAAGCATCAGCGCTCAGAAACCCACAAAACTAAATTGAAAAAAACCATTAAACAAAAAGAAGTTTTACCTTCTTGATGACTGAGAAGGCAGTGGAGGAATCACAGGTACCCTTCTTGAAATTGTCACAAGTGCCACTCGGGTTTCCAAAGCTCACAAAATTGATGTCTTTGATGGTTCGATCGTGGCATGATAGCTCCAATGTGCTTCCTGCAGAAGGCTTTGCAAACACCTTTTTCACTCTGGTTGTCTGGATATCTATATCCAATGGCACCCCACCAAACTCTTCGAACAAAATAAGTGTGTTTTCTTGCCCTTTGTTCAGGTATGATCTTGGGATATGGTACCTATAGAATTTCCAAACAATTATTAGTTTGTTTCCACCCTGTTTCATAGAGTCATATGACACAATTTGCAAGTCCAAAAACACGAAAACATACCATCTTTGAGTAGGCTTTCCACAGTTTGTCACACACTTGCTATCATAGTAACCACCACGGAAGTCGCAATTTGAAGAGCAGCCATCCTCATTTGCAAGATAACTTGGCCAATACCTCCCTATGCTGTTTCCATTAACCCAAGCATGGCCCTTTCCCATGCCCATCAAATCCACCGTCACGCCTTCATGTCCTTTAGGAGTTTCGAAAGTGGTCTGTAACAAGTATCAAACAACCAATCATAAATGTTCAAAACTAGAAATGTTCTCAAGGTACGGAAAAAGGGGGGGAATTCAGTACCTTATACCAAGTGAAATTCTGATTCAATGGGAGATTGTCAGAGTGCCATGGCTTCCTAAATTGATGATCTGGATTGAAAAACTCATGTTTTTCACCATCCAAACCAACCTTGTAATACCACTCATTGTTTGACAAATCTCTTATCGTTTCTCCATCAGCTATCAATTCAACTGGGCCATGAACTCCTACCTCAACATTCTCAAAGTGTGCTCCGTAGTTCTAAATTACACAATCAAATTTTCAGGTTAGGATTTGAGGGTTTAAGCCCATAGCAGAAGGGTATTTTGTCAAAGTTAATGTAATTTCATTAACTTACAGGTAGTCCAACTGTAGCACTTAGTAGGGCTATTTGGTTGTATCCATGCCATAGATTCCTAACTTTCTTCTCAAGCGTGAAATCATATTTGCCATTATTAGCATATTGTGACCCTGAAATTGAATTATGAAGCAAGTTGATATATCAAAATCTTATGATATGAAGTAGAATCTTCTTACATACAGAAATCATCTAAGAATAGTGAATTTACCAATATGCTTATTGTTGAAGAATGCATGAAGTATATGGCCATGAGTCTTAACACGTAGTTTTACATTCTTGCCAAAAAGTGGATCGGATCCACTAAGATGGAAACTGAAGGAGCATAATTATGATCAGTCTGATAAAATTAAGATTAATTAAGAGGGAGGAAGATAAATATTAAAGTGAAAAAATTACCCTGTGAGGTACCACAAGTAATCACTGGAATCATTTGTGGCTACCTTTTGATCGAGTAGGCGATTGGCAGTGGTGACACTCTCAAAACTTTCATAAAGTTTACCCTCATGTGTGATGTGTTCAATTTTCTCGTTTCTCCATTGCCATTTCAGTGCTTTTTTGTTTCTTCCTACCTGGCTTGAAACCTTCTCCCTTACAGTTGTTTGAGTGTTTACCTGACATTGATAATAACAGAAATTACAAGATAATTAAGTTTTCCTAGGTACTTGAATTCTATGATTTCTAAGACCTAAACCAAATTGGCCAAAATATTTGATACTTTTGTTGGTTAATATAATTAAATTTACCACAAGCCAATCATCTTAAACTTCTGGGTTGATTGGTGGTTTGCTATCTCTCTACTATCTCTATTTATAACCTAACAACTCTAACAAACTCCCAATTATTTGCTAAAATACCCCTATTATATTTCTAATAACAATCCTATCATAATATAATAACAATATCAGTAACTCCATCAAACAAATAGGATTGATTTGAAGACAATAAGTAAAGTCCCAAAGGGCAGCCTCATTGGTAGAGATTTGGAGTCTTCAAAGTATGCTTCCTGGGTTTAGGTTCGAAATTCAAAAGTGATCTTAATTGTAGAATCTTTTGTTGTAACTTAAGTTCAGGCTTTCAAACAGGGGCACACCTTTAGACGGGCGCAAATGTCCGAGATACGTAGTGGAGTAATTTCTAGGTTATAGAGGAAAAGATGAATGAAAGGGATTATGAGATATTGACCTCTGCAGTGTTGTAAACCTCAGTTTTGCAGTCAGGAAGAATACTGACAGACCAACCAGGAACATTGTAGGTTCTGTTTCTAAAAATGATATCTATATCACTATGATCAGCATTTCCAAAGAAGCAACTTGATTTCCCTTTGTAGGTGTAAGTTGTTGCCTGTTACAGTCAGATAATTTCCATTAATTCTCTCAGCAAATTACATCTTTAACCTTATATACTGATAGAGAGAAATATAAAGATACTGACTGTGGTCATATGGCCATATTCTTTGTGCTTGACATCACCATAGGTTAAAACTTTCTCCATAGACATCACAAGCTCATGAAGTTGCTTCAAATGTCCCCATTTTGGCTGGACCATATTACCTATATTAACCAAAACATAACATCACTAAAACCAAAAAATCATGTATACTCAAATCATGATCAAGATCTAAATAAGTTGAGACCATACCATATTCGTCGAGCGGTGCATTGTAATCGTAAGATGTAGTGATGTAAGGTCCTCCCGAAGTTCTACCGAAGTTCGTCCCGCCGTGATACTATAGAAGGAAGAAAATAAGAATGGAGAAAAGATTTTATTTTAAACAAAGTAGTTTTAGAGGAGAGTGTACCATGTAGTAATTTTGCAATGAACCACCATATTGGAAGAATCTTCCCACGGCAAATGCAACATCCTCAGCTGTTCTCATTGGATCTCTTGAACCCCAACCCTTGAACCTATATTTTAGAAGTGACAATAGTTTTTTTTTTTTTAAATGAAATATTAAATATATATATAAAAAAAAAAAGAAGTTTAATAGTTAGAAGGACAAACCAGCCAGTCCAATTCTCAGTCCACATTTTGGGACTATTTTTATTATTGGGGTTGAATTGGTCACAGTAAAAACCATTGCAGGTGTCAATCTGTCCATCAAAAAATAAATATTTCAAATTATGAAATTAAATTATTACATAATTTTTTTTTTTTTATAGAAAAAACAGTAAATTCATACCATGGGTTGAGGAGCATCATTTTCTTGACACATGATCCATGGAATGCTGATGTTGTAAGATTGTGCCAAATCAGCACACCATTTCACATATTCTTTTCCAGCTGCTCCATATGATCCTTTTATATTTCCATACTCGTTTTCAATCTAGTTATTAAAATAGACATATTAGTATTAATTTTCTTTTCTCAAAATTAAATTTAAAATTTAAATAATACAAAAATAAGAAAATTACCTGGGCAATGATGATGGGTCCTCCTTGGGATGCAAATAGTCTACTTTCCTTCATCTTGTTTACCATTAGTGTGGTGAATTTTTCCATTTCATTCTAAATCACAATAAATTTGGTATATTTTTAGAATAAATGGTAAATACAGAAAATAATATGAAACATTAAATTAGGTATGATAAAAAATAAAAAAATACCATGAAAACTTGATTCTTGGTTCTGAACTGGATGCCTGGAAGGTTATGCAACCAAACAGGAAATCCACTGCAAATAAAATTTAAAAAGCAAACAATTAATTACAAATAGATACAAACAAAAAATTAAAATGAATAAACTAATAATTAAATACCCATAATTCCATTCGGCACAAACATATGGTCCAATTCTGAGAATAGCATGCATCCCTTCATCTTGTATTGTTTTAATAAACTTTACAAGATTATTATTTCCTGAAAAGTCATACTGAAAAAAGGGGGAAATGGTTAGAAATAATAATTCAATTTAAATAATTTGATAGATAAAGAATGATAAAAAAGAAAAATTACTTGGCCTTGCTGAGGCTCATGGGCATTCCAAAATACATAGGTCTCAATTGCATTAAGACCACCTTTCTTTGCTTTTTGTATCAACATTGGCCACATCTTCATAAATTTAAAAAAACAAAAAAAAAAACAATTAAACTAGATTGTATAATTTTCGGTTGAACTATTATTCTGGTTGGCTAGTATATTTTTTAAAAAATAACCTCAGGAGTGCTACGAGGATAATGAATGGAACCCGAAATGATAATTTTTCTTTCTCCATTGATTTTTAGAGCTCTTCCATCATATGAAATTGAAGTTGCAGAAGACAGTAAGGCCAGTGCCAAAACTATGCAGTTTAAGAAAACAAAAGTTTTGATTAAACCCATCTTTTTTTGGTCTCTAAACTCTCACATTCATGAGTTGCAATTGAACTCTCTATTTATATAGAAAATGTATGCTTTTTAAAATCTTGTTATTGTTTAGATTTTTTGTTCTTTGGATGAATTTTTTCATTAGATCTTTCGGTTTAGATTATGTCATACGATCATAATTGATTGTGATTTTTGTTCTGTTGTTTTTCAGTTGAAGTTTTTGAATTTTTAAATGGAAATTTATATTTTGATTCTATATATATGCTTTTTATTCAGGTTTTGTAGTTTAAAAACTGTTCTTAAAAAAAAAAAAAAAAATTTAAAAAAACTATAACTCTAGGAGGTGTTTGTTTGTTATGAGTATTTACTAACTTATATTAAAAAAGAGGTATTCTAACTATTCTAACTATTTCCTTTTATATATATATATATATATATATTTAAAGTAGTTTGATATTTGATTACTAATTAGTTATTAGATAGAATAGATATAAAAAAAAGTTATTAAATAAAATAAAAATTTAATGTATAAGATTTTTTTCTCATCTATATACATAACATTATGAACTTTGCAGGATTAATATGCATGAATCGAAAAGGTCATGAGTTTGATCTGAATTCAAAAAAAAATATTAAGAACTTTGCATTTAATATTTCATTAAGTTATTAGATAAAATTAAAAAAATTAAGTCTTTTAAGTATTTGTGGTAAATTTGAACTTAATATTAATGGAATTTGATTCAATAATGTTATCTATAAGAATTAATTTTAAGTTTTTATTGGTTATTTTGTTTGGTATTAATCTATTTCAACTCAATTCGAATCCAAAAATATATATTTGACTCTCATATTATTTGGGAGCAGTTATTCTAGGTTTGTTGGTCTCCTTCCTCCAATTTGTACCAAAAAAAATTAATTTTTTATTTTTTTTATTTTTAAGTTTACAATTAAAATTTCTATCTCTTATCTCAAAATTATAATTCAATACCAAACTAATATTATTTTGTTATAATATGAAATGAATATTATTTTATCATTTATACATTACCAAAAAAATAAAGAATTAAACATACATGTTAGAGTTAAGTGCCAAAGAATCATTTAAAAAAGAATGGACAAATTTAGTTCTCCAACGATGTTATTTTATTTCTTTGGCAAGCTATAAATTTTATTTTTCAAGAATTTTTCATTCTTTTTTTAAATTTCAATTAAAATTGAACAGATAAATTAGAATATTTTACCCTTATATAAATAAATTTAATATTTAAAAAAATTATAAACAAAATAATTAGAAGAGACAAATTAACAAATACTAATGAGAATGGAAATTATGTATAAATGAAACACAAATTTTATTATAATTATCTATATAAATGATTTTTTTTAAAAAAAGAAATCCACGACTCCTCTACAAAATTCACATTCAAGCAAATTATTGTCTTCTACAAAAAAACACATCAAACAAACTTGGAACTAATGTTCTAAAATAAATGAGATTCAAATACCAATAATGAAATCAACATGACACCAATTCAATAAAAAAAAATTTTAATTATATTAAATTAAGGTTTCTAAGACATTTTGAAAGTATATTATTATGTTTTTTAGAAAAAAAAAAT
>JBBMKA010000026.1:10897082-10915426 GCA_037833695.1 Sechiopsis laciniata | reverse complement strand
GCTACTTTGTTATTCTCATGCGGAGAGAAAATTTCCTCAAGCTAAATGGGGATAGGAGTCCTATCTCTACAAAATTTAATGGTGAATTTTGTGGAGATTGGGACGGTAAAGTCTTCCGGCCCACCTCGTGGGATATCTCTAATTCAACTTGAAATTTTGTATCTAACTTCATTTAAGCCGTAATACCTATATATATGATTTCTAGTTTCCTCCTTTGATTTATAATAAAAAAAAAAACAAAACCAAACTAAAAGATTATACATTCCAATCTCATCAACTGTTTAATCAAAAGATTACACCTTCTAATCTTTCGATTCCAAACATTTTTAATAAAAAAAACTGAAAAATAAAAAGAATATATATATATATATATCTGAAAAACAAATAAAAAAGAATATTTTAAACAGCTACAATTGATAATTTGCATAATATGAATCTGACGTTGAACAGATTCAACACGCAACCCAGCCAGAGCAGATCTATTTCTCTCTCATATCACATTCATTCATTTATTTTTAATTGATTTTTTAAATAATTTTTCGTGATTATCTTTTTTTCTTCCTCTTTTTTTTTTTTTTTTCCAAATTAATGTGGATTTTAGCCACACTACGAAATTCCCGTGATGCATTTGAGTTTTGTCTGTCATATAAATGATTGTGATCTTTTTTTTTATTTGGTATAATTTTGATTTTGATTCTAATCAATCTTTAGTTAATTTATTATTATTATTTTCGATTTGAACATGTATATATAATTTATTAATTAAACGACGTATAACTCAAATCATTCTCCCTTATTTATCACTTTAAAGATTATTTTATATGATTTAAAATTATAAAAAAGGAAATTTACTATTAGGAGTTGTCTATCATTCATATCAAAATTTTGTTAATTTTTTTCATGTTTCAATTCTCATTTACCAAGCTTCTCAAAAAAAAAAAAAAAAAAAAATCTCATTTACCATCTCTTGAACGAAGACTATCTATTAGACTGATTAAATATTATATCTGACTTTAATTAAAAACTATACTAGTTAATGACTTTTGTAATACTGAATAAAGATTTTTTTAATAAAAAAATTGAATATTTATTTATTGAAAATGATATGTGTGCTGATTCAACATTATCTTTTTTTTTTTTATTAATTTAATTCATTAGATGCATAAATGTTTTCATCTTTTTACTAAGTTGGCTTCAGTTCTTTTTCTTTTCTTTTCTTTTTTTTTTTTGTGGACAAATTTCTTCTAAAAAATTGTTATTCAAAAAAATTATTTTGATTTTTTTTTATTCATGAAAAAAATTCTAAAAAAATGTGATTTTGATCAACATCTTTTATTTTATGTGTCGGCTTCTATAATTTTGAAACCTTCAAACTTTGATTATATATATAACTCTATAGTTTTTTTTTTTTTTTGAAAACATATATAACTCTATAGTTGCTTCCTACCAATTCATTTGTATTTATAAAACATGTTTTGGGTTTATTTTTATCGTATAGATACGTACTTTTTATTAATTATTTTATATTTTTGTAATACTGTTTATTTAAAAATAAGTCTTCATTAATGGATGCGTTTCTACTTGAAATTTACTTTAAAATTTTAATATTGATGGAATGTTAATCTTATATATATATTCTATGATAAATATGATTGAGTTCTCAAATTTTCATTTTCGTATCAATTTCGTTATATTATAGATTTATTCACTTTATTCGACCATTTTTTACTACATTTTATTGTTGAACCCTAAACATTAAATCAATTTGTAAATTTTCAAAAAGTGCTTAATTACCAATTTATTCAACATGAGGGTTCACTGACATGTCTAAATTTGGGAGGTTTAATTAAGTCTCACTGTTTTTCTAAAAAAAAAAAAAGATTCTTAATGAGAATTGTGAATACATGTGACTCATCATAAAATTAAAATCACTGAAATATAAAAAGATTTTTTTTTTATTTTTATTATTATTATTATTATTATTTTCCATTGATGGTCTGTTATTTAATATCTTCACATTTTAGGGAAAAAACAACCAAAATTAATTATAAATTACTAGATTAACTTTGAATTTACATTATAATAAGAATATATCTGTTTATATATATATATATATTAGATAAAATATTGACTGTTTTTTTTTGTTCAAAGGACAAATTAATTATAATTTGACCTAACTTAGGAAGGCAACTCGAGACTGGACCATGGTTCATATGCAAATTTGAATGTAGGGTGGTGGCTGGCTCTATGGCAGAAATGTTTATTGTTTGGATTTTTTTTTTATTTTATTTTATTTTATTTTTTATTTTTTTAATCTTACTCTCATTTGTTGTTGAATCAATTTCTTAATTTTTTTTATCCATTAATTTTACATTAGAGATGTTCAAGTCAATTTACTCACAGTACATTTAGCCATAGCTCAGTAATATCAATGTATGACAAAATTTTTTTAAATTCGAGTCTTTCCAATCCAAATTATTGTATTCTAAAAATAATCCACAATCATATAAATTATATTCAAGCACCTTATAATTTTAAAGACTTTTACTAATCATTACATCTATCGTAACAGATTAAAGAAATAAGAGTCAAAACCAAAATTAATAATACAAAAAAGAGTTTAATTCAATGGGTACAATGTAACTTTTAAAAAAAAAAAAAACATTGGTACAATATATTTGATAAACAATAGATTATTGAGATTTTCTGAATTCAAATATAAAAATCTCAACAATTTGAAAGAAAGATCACTTTTAAAGGTGATTCTGAATTTGTATTTTGTTGGGTCGAATACCTCTAAAATAAATAATAATCAATTGTACACCGGTGTGGTGTGAGTCACGTAGCCTCTCATGTCTAAGTTAGTTAGGTCAAAAAGTGTAGGTAGGAGTCGTTTCTAGGGTTTAGGATAGCTTACCTTTTGTTAGGCTCTCAACTAACTATTTATAGGCACGCAGACCTTTCTGTGTAGCCCTAAGAATAAGATTTGGGCTTGTAAACTGGGTCGAGCCCGTTTTTGAGTCTAACCTCTGGTAATTGAGCTCGCAAGTTTCATTTGGTCTTGACCACGAATTTCACCCATAACAGGAACAATTTGACAGAAAGATCACTTTTAAAGGGAATTTGTTATAGTTGGCAACTTTTTGGTTGTCATTTTAATTTAAGATCACTTTTAAAGGGAATTTGTTATAGTTGGCAACTTTTTGGTTGTCATTTTAATTCTAACATTTTTATTTTATTTTTTTAATTTTAGGCATATTTTTGCTTATATCAATTAAGTAATTTATTGTCTTCTAATTAAAAATTATTTGCTACATTGATTGAACATTAGTGTGACACTCATTGAAAATTATAACTATTTGTAAAATTGGTTGAAGATGTATTGTACACTAATTGAAGCCATCAAACACATGAGTTTTTTCATCATTTTTATTATGTCTGCCCCAATTTTATACTATACACATTTTTTTTCTAAAAAATTGTTATATATATATATATTTTTTTTTTGGATATAATTTTTTTTTGTTTAGTTATACATGAACAACTCCATTTTTTTAATCCAACTATTTTATAAGTAGATTTATTTATTTATTTTTAATATTATGAGTCTAGATTTTTTTTTTTTTTTTTGACAGCATATTACGAGTTTAGATTTTTTTTTTTTTTTTAAATCATTACGAGTATAGAATCTTTTTTTTTTTTTTTGATAAAAACAATATTACGAGTATAGAATCAAACCATTAATTTGTATGTAAATACTCAGTACTATTAAATTAGTGGCTCAAATTCATGACGAAAATTTAAATACAAGAAATTGGTTATTATAAAAAAAAAATGTCGGTCACGATGACATGAAACGTTATTAGTCTTAAAAAACCATATAACGCAAGGTAACAACGAGTTATAATACGCCACGTGTCATCCAAATTTATAATAAAATTGAATATTCCGTTTCTCTTCATTTTCCTCCCCTGTTTTGAAAAGATATAATTTGAAAGAAATCACAACCACCACCACTTCCCATTTCTGCAAAACTCCTAAATTCACGGCCGCCGGAAACCACCATCTCCGGCAACTTTTCCGGCATGGCCACTTCTGGGTTTCTTCTCTACCTTATTTCCGCCTCTTCCGTCGCCGTTTTCTCTGTTTTCTACCTCTCTTTCTCTTCTTCTTCTTCTTCCTCCGCCGCCGCCGCTGGCACCAATCTCTCCGCCTCTCTCTCCGTCGAGAAAATATGGCCGGTGGGTTTGTTTTACCTTCTTTTTTGATTTTTTTTTTCAATGTGCTTGTTCTTAATCTTTCCCATTTGGGGTTTTTTTTTCCGGTGCAGGATTTGGAGGTGAACTGGAGGCTTATGGCGGCGACGGCGATCGGATTCCTTGGCTCCGCCTGCGGAACCGTCGGAGGAGTCGGCGGCGGCGGTATTTTCGTCCCTATGCTTACTTTGATTGTTGGGTTCGACACCAAATCCGCCGCTGCCATTTCGAAATGTAATTAACTGTTCTATTTGTTTAATACCAAATCTGGATTTGAAAATTATAGGTTGGTTTTATTAGATAGCACGAAGTTCCATTTCAAAATCAATTGATGATGACGTGAGTAGTCTACATATTTTAAATGTGTCAATAAATCTTCACTTTTATGGTGTAGCATAAGGTGAGGATGTTCGACATGTCCCTCGACATGGTGCTCTTTTGGGAACACCATCTTAACTGTTTTTTTTTAGAAATCGAGATATCAAAGCTTCTATCCACTATATGGGGTAACCACGCTTGTCCCTAGGTCAAACACAGGTTTGCTCCACTCTACCCGGTCACACCCTGTGGATCAAATTATACTCTTATGATGAATTTCCCCACATGTGTTAGTTTCGGAGTAATTTCAATAACCCACTTGGGTCGAATTGTACACGTATGACGAATTTCCCTACATCCGTTATCAATTTGTGAATCAAATATCCGCATAGGTTTTACCTATTTGGGTTGAGAAGACCAAAAACTTGCTTGGAGCTCTGATACTATATGCTAGGTAACGTAGAGTTTCACCTCAAAATCAATTGATAACGAAGAGAATAGTTCACATATTTGATACTATATTAAATAGTTTTCACTACTTTCTTTATTATTAATTGGTTTTGAGATAGAACCTCACGTTATCTAATATGTTTGAATTTGAAATTAATTTGAAATGGTTGTGTTGTAGGTATGATTATGGGGGCTTCAACATCATCTGTTTGGTACAATTTAAGAGTGGCACATCCGACAAAGAATGTGCCAATAATCGACCATGATTTGGCTCTGTTGTTTCAGCCCATGTTGATGCTTGGCATCACCATTGGTGTTGCTCTTAGCGTTGTTTTTCCCTACTGGCTCATCACTGTTCTCATCATTATTCTCTTCATTGGTCTCTACCATTTTTCTCTCTTCTTTTTGTTCTTTCATTTTTTGGGATTAAATTGTTCATTATGATGATGGTTTTGATTGGATTTGATATGATTTCAGGGACTTCATCCAGGTCTTTCTGTAAGGGAATTGAGATGTGGAAAGAAGAAACTATTCTCAAGGTTCTTTCATCTGTTCTTTTAATCTTAAAACCAATTGTTGGTTTTGTTGGGAGATTTTAATCTTTGTGTTTTGCTGTTGTATTGGTTTTTTTTTTTCTCAGAAAGAATTTGCCAAGCAACGTGAGGCTGTTGTGAATTCTCGTGGCGAGCGTAAGTAAACCCGAATTTAATTTGTTGGTTACACGTTTTGTTTGATAACGATTTTTTTTTTAGTTTTTTTGTACCAATAAATTGTACGCTTACCTAATCTCCAAGCGAAAACTTGATCTTACTAACATAGAAGTCTTAGGTTTTCATTGATATCTTCCGAATCTAGACCTTGGGGATGTGCGTTACTCTTGAATGTAGGGGAGCAAAACTCCGACTTCTAAATTAATGAGGCGAAATTCTGATTACCTGATACCTATAGAAAAACTATATGCGCTCCTTGAGATATCTCATATTAAAAAATAATAGGTGATCTTAATTGTTAAATTTCTTGTTGTCTTTTGAGTCCGAGCCTTAAGACAGGCGTGGGTGTCCTGTATATGAAGTGGGGTGAAGTACTGATTCTCCAGTTATCCAAAAAAAGACTTTTTTTCTTCACTTTTCAAGATCTGTTGTAGACATTGAGTCGAATTAGGAGTTTTATAGCTTAATTTTAAACAGAAAAATAGGAATTAGTCATAATGTTAAGAAAAATTGTTCATGTTGAATACTTTTTCTTTTGATGTTGTGCAGTTTTGATTGATGTGGAGTATGACCCACTGATTCCCAAAGAAGAGAAAACTGCACTGGTGGGTCTCAAACAACAGTAATTACTTTAAATGAAATTGATAAACTGTTCCTCCAAATGAAGATCTAAAACTGAATATTCTTTCAGGAATTAATGTGCTTCAATCTTAGGTGGAAAAGGACCTTTATTTTGTTTGTTGTTTGGTTTTCTTTCCTCATACTTCAAGTTGTCAAGGTCAGTTCTCTCTTTTTTTCCCCAAAGTTTTTTTTTTTTCCCTTTTTGAAACAGTAAGTTCATCTTTTTTGATGTGTGGTTTGATTGAATAACAATGCAGAATGATTTAGCAGTTTGTAGCAATTGGTATTGGGTCATCTTCTCCTTGCAGGTTTGTATAATCTATGCTTCTTTTGATAACCGTTTAATTTCCATATTTTAATTTTTAAAAATTAACCTTATTTTCTTCCAATTTATCTACCATAATTTTTGTCTCCTTACTTGAATTATTTGAATTCTATGTTAAATTTTATAAACATTTTCTTTTTTTTTTAAAAAAAAAAGCCACTCTTTTTAGTTTAAAAATATGACATTATTTTTTTAAGAAATAAGTTATAAGTTGATAAAAAAATAAAAATAAAAAAAAGAAAGAAAATTCATATGTAAAATTCTATTCATAAGTTTATTTTCAAAAACCAAAAAACTAGAATTTATATGGTTATTAGACAAAATTTTTCTTTCTTTTGTACGTTCATTATTAAATCATATATAATATCATTGGGGCTATGTTCTTATTGACATTAAACGAGCCTTAAATTAATAATTCAATCAATTACGCTACTTGTCATTTGATTAATTTTCAATACTCTTCCTTGGATTATATTAGTATTATAATATTGTTTTCACTCTAATGCATAATCAATAATTGGGAGATTAGTCAATTTTTTTTTTTTTAATGAAAGCTTAGTTCTTAATTAAAAAAGGATTAGTCAAATGTATTTTGGGATGAGAGAGTTGGAATCTTTCTGGCTTAAATATGTGTGATTCTAAACTTGTGATGTGTCCCACGTTAATTTGGGAATCAAATTTCTAAGTTTGGGGAATGGGAGTTTTCTAATAAAAGTTTATAAATTTGTGAACTCCCTTTTTGATCATTTGGTTGATATCTTTGTTTTTAGGTTTCTGGTTTTGCAAGTTATGATTTATTATCGACTTTTTTTCTACGTCCTTAAAGCTTAGCAAATTTTTGAAAAAATCAAAACATGTATCATAATAGATTAAAAGCTTTATAGAGCTTAATTAACATGTCAAAGCAGACTTAACCTAGCTATAATTGATATCTATTTTTTACTATGAGATGACAAGTTCGAATTTCTCAATTTCATAATATTGTATTTAAAAAATTAAAAGCTTAATTCATCCTTAAAATAGTGAAGTCCCCAAGTTTTTAGAACAATTTCTTTTTATCTCCCATGCTTGGTCTAGATTGCTGGCTGCAATTTCAAGAGTTAACAAGCAAAATCAAACATAATACACTTCATTTCTTAAGTCAGGTTTATTTTTTTATTATTGGTTTTTTAAAATTAAGTTTATCAACACTTATTTAATCTATGATTTCTTTTTTTGTTATCTACTTTTTTACATTTTATTTTTCAAAATTCAAATAAAGTTTTGAAAACTTAAAAAGGTAGCCAGCTAAGAATTCAAATATTTTTTTTTAAAAGATGAAAATCATAATAGAGATATGGCATAATTCTTGTAAGCCAAAAACAAGAAATCAAGAGTTTTTTGTTTTAGAAACTAAACCCATAAATATAATTTAATCTATAAATTGTTTGGTTATCTATTTTATACTTAAGTTTTCAAAAGTCAACTAACTTTTGAAAACTAAAAAAAATAAATAAATAGTTTTCAAAATATGGTTTTATTTTGAGAAAAACTTTCCTACAAATAGTATATTTTTTCATATTTTTAATTGTAAAATAAATTTATGTGGCACTAATGTACCACATATACAAAATGTGAAGCTTTCTTATGCATTCATGTGTTGAGAAGTCTTCTGTCATTTTTTATATCAGTCCAAGAACTCAAATGACATTGTAGACAAATTGTATGAAAATAACTATAAATTTTAAAAGCCAAATATTTATCTAAAATATAGTCTTAATGATTATCAAACAAAATAGCATGTCATTGCAATTGATTTGGTCTCATAAGCTAAACTATGATTGTCTCAGTTCCCCATAGCATTTGGCATGTTTGGATATGAAGCAAGAAAGCTTTACAAAGAACACAAGAAGAGAATGGAGACAGGCAATTTAGAACACATTTGTGAGGCTTCAATAGAATGGACAGCCTCCCACATAACCTTTTGTGCATTGTGTGGCATTGTTGGAGGCACTGTTGGAGGGCTTTTGGGCTCTGGTGGTGGCTTTGTTTTGGGCCCTTTGCTCCTAGAAATTGGTGTTGTCCCACAAGTTGCAAGTGCCACTGCCACATTTGTCATGATGTTTTCCTCATCCTTATCTGTTGTTGAGTTCTACTTGCTCCACAGGTTCCCTATACCCTTTGGTAAGCTACCCTTTTCACTCTCTAGCTACCCTAATTCTCTTATTTGATAGGGGTGTTCGAAAAACCCGACAATCCAACCAATCCAACTTAATTTGACGGTTTGGGTTGAGTTATTAACTTGTTTGAATTGGGTTGGATTCAAATAAATAAATTTTACATAGGTTGGATTGGTTCTTGGGTTGACCTAAATTATCTGAATTTGTTTTTGATTTTTAAAATTATTTTTTTAACCTATAACATAATTATATGTATATTTATTTAATTATTGTTTTTGGACTTCTTATTCCCTAAAATTCTTTAATATATTTTTCAAGTTTAGGATGTTGAATTATTTATGGTTTTTGTTAGGTTGATTTCTATAAAAATGGAAAATAAATAACAAATATATATTTGAATTAGAAGCAAAAATAACATCCGATGATCCAACCCAAACTCGGAAATGTATGAGTTTTGTTGCTCTAACACAAAGGGTTGGTGGATTCACCAACCTGGAATTCTGGGTTAGTCAAAAAAATCTTCTTAATCAAACCCATGCACTATTAGATAGAATGATTTGTGAGCTTTTTCTTTCGGGTTTTCTTGCAGCTTTGTATCTCACGTCCGTGTCGGTCTTAGCCGGGTTCTGGGGGCAGTTCTTCGTTCGAAAAATGATTGCCATTTTGAGAAGAGCTTCGCTTATTGTGTTCATTCTCTCTGGTGTCATCTTTGCCAGTGCCATCACTATGGGTATGCATTTAACGACATTTGAAAGTTTAGGGACGACTGAATGATGAGAAACTAACTTCGGGTTTTGTTTTTTGTTTCAGGTATCGTGGGAATCTCGAAAAGTATAACAATGATACATAACCATGAGTTCATGGGGTTCTTAGATTTCTGCAGCAGTGAGTGATGCCACACGGGTAGAAACAATTGGTTTGAGTTTGTAATTGATTGTGAAGTTAAGAGGCAGGAACAATTGGTTTTAGTTATAATTGATTGTGTGAAGTTAGGGAATTGGCCAACACCTTGTTGTCCAAATCCATGGTTTTTGTGAAGAAAATAATAAGGTTAATGATTGTTAGCTCCTCGCTGACAACTTCGTACCTTCGAAGTTATTTAAATGTCTCAAAATTGGTTGGTTGTGGTTGCTGTTCTGTTAGCATCTCGCTGACAACATCATCTGTAAATTGAACTTTTTTGGTTTGTTAATGTTATCATGTTTTGTGTTCAATATTATTTTTCCAACATGCAATCTCTTGATTGAGGATGTCTGTCAATCAACGAGTTAAGTTTCTTTTAGTTCTTTTTACTTTTCTTTTTTTTGAAATCGAAAAATTGGAGTTTTGCTGTACTATATTTGGGGTAACCCGCTTGTTTTCATATTGAGGATGTCTGTCAATCAATGAGTCAAGTTTCTTTTAGTTCTTTTTACTTTTCTTTTTTTTGAAATCGAAAAATTGGAGTTTCGCTGTACTATATTTGGGGTAACTCGCTTGTTTTCATATTGAGGATGTCTGTCAATCAACGAGTTAAGTTTCTTTTAGTTATTTTTACTTTTCTTTTTTTTGAAATCGAAAAATTGGAGTTTCGCAGTATTATATTTGGGGTAACCCGCTTGTTTTCAAGGGATGGTGTGGTGGTTGAAAGTTTGGCCTTTGAAGGTGTCCTCTTCTCAAAATCATAGGTTCGAGACTCACTTGTAATATTAATTTGTAGACATCTCCCCCTGTGCCCGGCCTTTATTTATATATCTTTATTTATTCCTTTTTAAAGATATTTGATGATCGAATTTCTTTCCCTTTTTTTATGTCCACGACTATTTAGGTCAACTTATTCGACCATTGTCACGGGATATATAGTTAGACCTACAATATTTGGATGTCGAAAAAATCGGTAGAAAATTAATACCTATCGACTATCATTGATGAATTCATCACTTTTTAATTATCAAAAACCTTCTTGATCACTAGAGCACTCCATCATAGTTTTGAATCTCTTCTAAGAAATTAAAAAGGAAACAGTCCACACTAAGAAGAACTAAAAAAGTGTTTATCCTTATCTTTTAAAAAAAGAAGTGTATCCTTGGCAGATTGACTCTGTTCTCACTTGATGACCTATGTTTTAAAATCAAATAATAATTCAACACCAACCTTGTCTTTTCCTTTTATCTTTTTCGAACTAATTAAAAGAGAAAACTTGGATACGTGTATATATATAAAAGAAAGGGAATATGAAAACCAATAAATCACATTGTACACCTGAATACAAGGAATATATTCTTTTGTAAAATGGTAATGAAAAATGAAGATTATTTTTGAACTGTATCAGTACCTAAACCACCCATCTGGACTCCACAACACGACACAAGCATTGTGTTGTGTTCATCATTGTTTGTGTTGTGTTCATCATTGTAAACACAAGTTTCTTACTCTGAGTTGTTGGAGCTTCTTTTGCTTCACCCCTTTTAAAGCAAAAGCCAATTGCTTCATTCAGCTTTTTGGTCTCTTTGCTCATTACAATCTCAACCACCATTGATGAATTCATAAGAGCAGAGACCAGATTCAGGTATTGCCTTGGGAATCATTGGCTTGTTCAGATTCTGAACTAATGGCAATGTTTCTCATTCCAGCTTCCATTGACTCCATATCTTCATTCTCCTTCGTCTTCCTCTCGAGAATGGTGGGATTCTGGGATGGTTCCAACAACCGAGGCACGGCGTTCAACCATGGATGAAGAAGGCATTGACCTGCAGAGGGTCGGTTTTCTGGAACAAAATCGAGGATTGGTACTAGAAATTCTGCCATTTCATTTGCATCTTGTTCACTAAAATCATACTTCTCCATGAGAACTTTGTTTAATGGCCAGAAACGTAGCCTTCGGATGTGCCTCAAATTTCCATATCGGTTGAAGAAATCTCGAGAATAGCGACCACCGAAAGCAACCTGAAAACGATTGACAGCGGAGAAGTGTGTGGTTATGCTACCAGATAGATTTTAAAAGGCCAAGAGGAATGACGGATTACCTTGCGTGGCATCGTTCCAAGAAGTTCCATCATCAAAGCCAAGTGGTCCTGGAACAAGAATATATTGTTTTCAAAGTTTGAAGACTTTGGCAACTAATAGGAAAGCAACTTCAGAAAAGTCTAAATCAATATAAATACAATGTTTCAGCAATGAACAGCACATTCAAACACAGAAAATGACAATGACAGCCTCAAGTAAGGATCACCAGTTAAATTACCTTTCTAACAACAATTAAGAAATAATTAAATAAAGATTCAAACAAATTCTCTCAAACAGATTCTACAAAACATGAATTTGAGATGTGATCTTTTATGAACAGGTGGCTTTTTAAGCACAAAATTCAAGAATGAAACAACACAAAAGAAAAACCTAGCTAACCAAAACGGATTGAGATTAAAATGTATAAATGTATGCTAATCCTAAGATGTCACTAAATTCTATCACAAAGAGAAAAAAAACAATTGTGGAAACAAATTGCAGTTATAAGCTCAAAGAAGAAAGTCTGTCCTAATAGTTTTAGAATGGCATCCAAACCTCATCTTTGTCATAGTTGTCACCACTATGAGGGTCAAAGAGTACATCACCAGTTGCAAGCTCAAAACAAATACAAGCAAAGGACCAAAGATCTGCTGATGTAGAATACTTTGATCCAAGGATAACTTCTGGGCACCTATACTGTCTAGTCTGAATATCATTTGTAAACTGTTTGTATGTCCAACATGCACTTCCAAAGTCAACCAACTTGCAATGCAGATCCGCCGAAGCCAATAACATCTTCTTTCTCAATCGACTTCCTTTCTTGGCAACTTGAGTTTCTTCCCCGCCGCCTTTTGCTCCATCAGCATCTGAGGATCTATTTGCATTGAAAGAACTAGATTGTTTTTCCTCACTAGCACCTGTGCTCGACTTCGCATTAGGAGATGATTCGACTCTAGGATTGGCCTCAGCCTCCGCAGTCTTATCCTTCTCTACACACCCCTGCGCAGCTTGCTTTGCCTTTCGTCGAATGCTTCTCTTATGGTGTTTATTAAAATCTCCATTTGATAATTTTATGTCTTTTGAAATCGCACACTCCAATGTAGCCTTGTCCTTGTTAGTTAAAAGAATAAGAGGGATGCCAGATTTTCTAGGATCCTTTGCTGGGTCAATCATTGACAGTAACAAAATATTTTCAGGTTTCAAATCAGTATGTATAATAGACAGCTGTTTATGCAAGTAATCCAAACCAACCAATATTTGAAAACATATCTCCTTAACCATATGAATTGGTAATCCATGGTATTCACTATACTTGATAAGTGTCAACAGATTATCCCCCAAATACTCAAAAACCATACAAACATGCTGCCCATTAGGTCCTGAATGCTTGAAATGATCTAAAAGCTTCACCACACATTTTTTATCATCAGGGTCTCCCTCTGCTATCTGTTTCAAGATTGCAATCTCATCCATAGCTGCCTCAGTGTAGTGCTGGGCACTCTTCTGCACTTTGAGAGCTACATACCTCTGGACATTATAAAATCAGTTTAAAATTCAAATACACAAAGCGATTAAGAACCTATAAAAATAGACTTTGTCATTTCTAATCGTTAGCGAATTATGTATGTGAAAGTTAGTTATTCATGTGTCAATGATGACGATGTGAGTAAGTAACTGATTAGACAAAAAATTACATCGCAAGGGGGTATTTGTTTGTCGAATTGAAGGAGCTATCTTTTACAACCTCTTTTCAAATAACTACGTTCAAACGAGCTGTAAGCACTCATTTCTAACCACTCAAAATAACTACTCATTTCTAACCACTCAAAATAACTATTCATTTCTAACTCCTCGTGCAACTCCTCTACAAAAAAAATCACATCCAAACGAGCTTTCTACAACTCTGTCCAAACTAGCTATTACTACAACTCCAATTTTTAATCCCTCAAAACAACTACTCATTCTAATCATTTGTTTAATTACTCATCTAAACACTAGAGATTACAAATGCCAATGACTATTTTTTATTTTTTAGGTTACTAAATTCTAGTTTTTAAAATAGACTAAACTCTAACCTTCTTTAATGATAGGAACTAGACTCTTAACTTTTTTTAAACCATAAGACTAAACCCTAACTTTCTTCAAACTATAGGGACTAACATTAACTTTCATTTTATAATGTACCGAAAAAGAAGAAGATGATTTTGGATTTTATGTATCGATGTTAAACATGAAGATCCAAAAGAAGCAAAACAAGAAAAATGAACAATGAACAGTGCAAAGAAACAAAAAAATAGAGAGAGATAAAGTAATTACAGAATATTGTGTATCCCAAGCGAGCCAAACGGTGGAGAAATGGCCCCAACCGAGCTTGCTCTGAACCACATAAGCACCATTGTTAAAAACATCGCCAAGTCGAACGGCGTGGTAGCCTCCTCGCCGGTAATCCTCAGTTCCTTCGTCGCCGGAGCTGCAATCGCTGCTATCGGTTCGATCATCCTCTTGCTTCTTACTGGCCATCGCTGACCTCGCCGGCCATGCGAGTTCTAGGTCAACAAACTCTCCAAGCTTCCGATTCGCTCGGAAATTTCGGCCGATTCAGGAATTGGAAGGCTGTTTACGAAAGTTGCACGTTGAAATTGGGAATTTCAGAGGACTGAGTGAAGAAGATGATGAAGATGAAGAAAATGGGAATTATTGGGATTGGGAGCTACTTTTCTTGTTGTTTGCTCTTTGTCAAATATGTTTTTTTTTTCTTTTTTATTTTTTTAATTGGGGGTGGAATTGGAATTCCCAGCTTGGATAATTATGAATTGAATTTTCTATAATTGAATTTATAATTTTTATTTTGCTACGAAAAGGAAATGTGAACATCATTATTATTTTTATTTTTATTTTTATTTTTAAATTGTGATGGTTCTAGTTGAAAATATGCAAAAAAAAGAAAAAAAAAAGGATTTGTCAAAAAAAATAATATCTAAAAAAAATTTCAACTAAAATGATCTTGTGGAGGTCAATTACACAAGTTAATAATTTAAATATCTTGCGTAATTATTTTATAGTATTTTTATTTTATAAGATTAAAGACTTATTAAATTTATCTTTAAAAAAAATAAATTAACACAAAAAAACAAATTTAACTATTTCATCAACAAAAAAAAAAAACTAAATTTAATAGATTTTTTAATCAACTAAGTTTAGTTTTTAAAGTTGTTTTTTGTATTGTTGATTTATTTGTTTAATGAAAGTTTGTTTCATCTAAAAAAGGATTTTTTATTTTAAAAATCTATTAAATCTATGCCAATTATTATTATTAATATATTTAATGAACTTTTCATGTATAATAAAATAAAAACAAAATAAACCTATGAATAACAACTTTTTTCAAGAAATTCGTGCAATGTATAAATGGAAGGCCCACACTAAAAAAACAAAAATGCTAATGCCTCTCATAGCTTCAATTAATGCAACACATAATCTAAAATCAATGTACATATAATCTTCAATAAATATTACAAACCGTCTTATCTTCAATTGTTATAGTTTCAATCAAGTGAATAGTAAAATTAAAATATGTAAAAGACGTCCAAAATTTTGCTAGGGATTAAATATTTTTTAAAAAATGATATATTAAAACACGCAATTAAAAGGTTGCGAGCAATTTTTCTATATTATTGTTTATTTTGATTTAACGACTTATGACACAAAAAATTATTAGCTTCAAGTCTTTTTTTTATGGTTGAATATCTAGGCGAAATGCGAGCACCTTAATTTTTCTTATGAGATATATCCCATGACCTAATAATTTTGGATATCAAAGAAATTTATAAAAAAAAATATTTTTTGGTTAGGTGACTAAGTGAATAAACTAACGACCACTTTAAAGTTTTATTAGACATAAAATACAATTCTTTTTTTTTTAAATGTATCCATTAAATTAGAGAGAGTTAATATTTTAGAGACTTTTTTTAAGCAAAAATAATTCATTAATAATAATAGTAATAAGACATAAAAACCCACTCCCATCAAATTGGGAGCAACCAAAAAGAGAAACATAATCTTGAAACTATGATTTTGGTCCACAACTTGGATCCAAACAAGTTGGAGAGCTAAATATAAAATAAGTTGTCTATGGATCAACAACACCCTGTGAGTTGACCTTAATACATATGGGAGTGAAAGATCTCAACATAAAGGACAATCTCAATAATTTTAATACTAAACCGGTTGAGTTTTGATGAAGTTTGGTGATTAAATCAACTGATAAAGAACATACTGATGTACTTGTAACCACCAAAGAGAAAGAAGCAACCTCCAATACCATAGATGAGAGGAGACAACTTTGAGGGTAACATTTGATGAATCTACTGATATAATGACTTTTATCAATCTACTCTTCTTCGCAAAAGACGAGAACAAAAAAGAAACTGAAATGAATTGCTTGCAACTATATACTACCAAACTTATTAATACTAAATAAAATTCATAAAGACATAGAAAGTGCAAACACTTTCATGATATCTTGGGGTGCCCATCCTCCGAACATCCCAATTCACATTACTTATGATGGTTGGCAACCCTGAGTTTTAGGGTATGCCAATAAAAAACATGTGACTGATTCTACCTCACCCAAAAACTTTTTTCTCAATTTTGTTTTCTTCACAACCATTGAATCCAAAGTATAAACCACAAACTCAATTAACTTGTTTGTCACCTTCCTTTCTTTCTCCGTACACTTAAAAAATTGAATGATTTTTTGTATAAAACTAATTACACTTAAAACTTTTTTTTTTTGATATCCAGGTGGGCTAGCTTGCGTGTAATGTCACGGGACATTTCAAACCAATCCAAATCCAACTAGTGAACCTAAGAAGTGTAATTTAATGAAGGGAAATATTATAATAAAAATTGTTTTTTTTATATAAAATGTATCTAATTTCAATAATAAGTGAGTTTTTTTTTTTGAAATCTTTATTATATCATGTTTGATAGAAAAATGCTCACAACTTTATAACCAAAACTAATTAAACATCCCTTTTCTGATTTGGTAATATCAAACTATGTCATATAACACCTGTAAGTTGGGACTTTTCAAAAACAAAAAAAAAATATCGCTTTCTTAGAAGAAGAAAGGAATATTGGAAATTCAGAAATGATAATCTCTCGTGAAGTGTCGTCGTCATCAACATCATCAAGAATCATGACTAGACTTTTATTTTATTTACATTTATACACAAAATATTGAAGCTATTATTGTTATTATTATTATTTATTTATTTATTTTAAAGGATAGAAACTTTATTAAAAGATAAAAAAACGTTTACAACAATTTTCTCATAAGAGAAACAAAAATAAGGAACAAAATGTAGGTGTTCCTTAAAAGGTGTTTTTTTAAAAGTACATAACGGAGGAGGGAGACGAATATCGATTTTTGAAATTAAATCTGTGACATTAATGTTGAACTAGTTTACAACCAAACAATGAAACCATTGCACCACTGACCCATTTGATATTCCTTAAAAGGTTTTGGATGTGAAATTGTAGTCATTATTTTGAGTGATTATAATAGCTCGTTTGATATAATTGTTTGAAGAGACATTGTAAAAGCTCGTTAATTATAATTCAAACAGACCTTGAAAAGGCTGGGCTTGTAAATGGAACTGGGCTAGCATCTTGGGCCCATACATTAAATGGCCCCGTGGCACTATAGTGATTAAATTATAAAGAAGGGGCAATTAAATAAACCTTAAACTATATAGACATCGTTACCTTCGAGCATTGGTCGGTTCTAGGGTTTCGGCGAGCACGAAGGAACAGAGGAGTAGCCACCAGCCGCCACAATGGTGTTGAAGTGAGTTTCTACAAACGCTCTTTCGAATCATTGTTCATTTAGTTTTCTGTATTCCTTTCATGTTCATCGATTATGGCGAAATTGAGCAAGATCAGCATGGTTATCATGTTATGTGTTTTTTTCGGTTTAAGCTTTGAGTTCGGTTTTGTTGGCGAAATCTCTAGGTTTTCGTTTAGGTGAATTTGATTTGTAGGTCAGTAGATTTCGTTATGATCAATGAGAAATTGCGACTTTTGGTTCTAGCAGTGTTTGTTTTAAAGGTGCAACAACAATCTAGAGCCTGAGGTGCAAGGCACACTAAAGGCGAGGTCATTTTTCGAAGGCGTACTATGTTTAGAAAAAATTAAAATTTATAAATGTATATATGCATAAAATGATCTCTTTGACTATATAATTTTTCACATACCTCACACTAGTGTTTTAAAAGGCACGCCAGGCGAGCGCCTGGGCTCAAGTCCCACCTTTAGTTCCTCGCTTGTCCTAGGCGAGGCGCGTGTAATAAGGCGCGCACCTTATGGCGCCTTACGTGAAGCCTCGGGTGCCACAAGGCGTGCGCCTCGTGGGATTTTTTAATTTCCTTTGTGTTTTTTGAGTTTTAGATCCCGTACTAGGTCATTCGAAGTGCGTGAAGGTTGATAGTTGAATATTATATATGTTTTATATATTATT
>JBBMKA010000026.1:10851274-10864602 GCA_037833695.1 Sechiopsis laciniata | reverse complement strand
AGTTATAGCGAGAAGTTTTCACCACCTTTATAAGAAATGTAAGCTACCGTCCAAGTTTTGAGATGGACTCATGTTATATGTTAAAAAACCTGACAAACTCGACAGGCTGATCTCAGTTATCATCAAATAAATAAAATTTTCATGGGTTGAGTTGGTTCTTTAGTTGAGCTATATATATATATATATATCCGTGATTGTTTGGGCTAGCTTGGCGCACCTCGACTGATATTACGGACATGTCGTTTGACACTACAACATTTAGATGTCAATAAAATCTATAGAAAATTAATTCTTAGGTAGGTGGCTATCATGGATTGAACTCATGCATCATTTCTTAGTTTTTCAAGACTCTCTTGACCACTTGGTCACTCCATGATAGTTTTGATTGACCTAAAATTAGATTGGTTTGACCCGAATTTATAATTAGTTTTAAAATATATGTTTTTACCTATAACGTATTATATATGTATAATTATTTTATTTAATTATTATTTTTAAACTTTTATTCTTCAAATTTCTTTAAAATATTTTTTTAGTACTTAAAATGTATATATCATAATATAAGTTGAAGTTGATTTCTATCGCAATTAAAAATAAATAACAAATATATATTTGAATTAAAAATAAAAACATCAACTCGCTAACATAACTTAATTCAACCCAACCCAACTGGCCAACTCAAAAATATACGGGTTAGATTAGGATGCTCAAACATATAAGGTTGGACAGATCGACTAATAAATTCACCAACCGAGAATTTTGGGTTTGTCCATAACATTCTTTAACCCAACTCAAGCCAATCAAAACTCATTAAACTTAGATGTGTATTCAATATCCAACCTAAGTGGTTATAATTTAGATCCAATCCAAAATAGGTGCATCTCTTGTGGTAACAGTTTTTAATGGTTTAATAGAACATGGAGAAGAGGACTAAGTTTGAATATAATTTTGTTTTTTGTTTGGTTATGAAGATGATGAATGAAAAAGAAAGGAAGAAAATTAAAGTTTAGGGTTAGTAAATGCAGGTGGGGATGGAGGGGTCCAGAGATCAGTGGAAAAAGGACAATGGAGTACAGAGAAATACAGACAACAGTGTTGTCTTTTGTATTACTAAACCTGAATTTTGTTAAGATTGCCAAAACCCTAAAAATGGTGAAAGAGACTCATCATTTTATGACACTTTCTCTTTTTCCCTCTCCAATATTTCCCTATTTATATTAATGTATTTCCATTTATTAACCCATCAAGTTCAAAGGCTTGTCACTCCACGGTCGCAGGTTCGATCCCTGAAATCGGTATTTATAATCTCTCTTCCCCCAACTTGTACTAAAAAAAAAAGCAAGTTCAAAGGCTTTTTTATTATGAATTAAAAAAAAGGCTTTTTTGTTATTATTATCATTTAAATAACCTATAATCAATGATATTCAATTATAAGAAAGAGCAATACTTAGGTCATGTCCTGAGTATGACTTAAAAAATGAGAAATATTTAGGTGATGTCTAGGCATGACCTAAAAAATGATGTCCACATACGTGACCTATTATGAGCTACATTCTATTTTTATTTATTTCATTTTTTATTTTTTAGATTTAAAATAAAATAGAATGTGGTCCATAATGAGCCACTTAGGTGGGCATTATTTTTTAGGTCATGCTTGGTCATGACCTAAATATTACTCCATAAAAAGCTATATATGAAGAATGTTGAAAGTTAAACATGGTTGTTTTGCAAATTCAGTTTAGTAAGTTAAGAAATTAAATAAATTTAAGTTTTACATTTTAATTTTGTTGAGTTAGAATGCGAGTTAGGCATGTAATAAAATGAAGTAAATTAAAAGTAGAAATGAGAATTAGATCTAGGTGGGAGTTATAGATCTACATCTTTCCATGTAATCCTATAAATAGGATGTTTTAGTATGAGTTGAAATATCAAGTATCAAGCAAAAAGCATAACATAAGTGAAGTAAGCTTGGAAGAAAAAGTGTGAATCAAGTTGGTAGCTTTTCAAGAAAAGTTCTCCAATACAAGTGAATTATTTTCCTTGTTTGGTTCTTTGTTTTGTGAGTGTTTATAACACGCTTCCAACAAAGTGGTATCAAAGTTTGAGTTAGAAAGAAAAAATTGTTTTTGCAAATGGCAAACAACAATGTGGTTCCTTTCCAAGTTCCTCGTCTAACGAAGGAAAATTATAGTAGTTGGTGTATCCGAATGAAAGTTCTACTTGGTTCACAAGATGTTTGGGAAATGTTTGATAGAGGCTATGACGAGCCTGAAAATGACGCCGCTTTAAATCAAGTTCAAAGAGAAGTTTTGCAAAGTACTAGAAAGAAAGATCAAAATGCGCTCATCATTATTCATCAAGCAGTTGATGATACAAATTTTGAGAAGATTTTTGGAGCAACTACTGTGACGTAAGCATGGAAAATTTCGGAGAATACGTACAAAGGAGTAAATCGTGTAAAGAAGGTCCGCCTTCATAAATTGAGAGGTGATTATGAATCATTACACATGAAGGAGTCTGAATCAATTTCAAATTATACTTCAAGACTACTTTGGTTATTTGTTCTCCAATAGATAATCAAAGTGTGAATCAAGTTTGTAGCTTTTCAAGCAAAGTTCTCCCATACAAGTGAATTATTTTCCTTCTTTGGTTATTTGTTTTGTGAATACTTATAACACGCTTCCAACAAAGAAAGGGAAAACCCCATTACCTAAAATATCTACATTTCCTTTTCTTTCTTCTTTTTTTTTTTTTTGAAAAATTATGCATTTCCATATGTATACATTACATGGTGGGTTTAGTTTGAGAGTGATATTTATAACTTCATAAATGAAAGGCAGATGACCTAATTGATTTGCAGTCAAAAACACCATACGATTTTTTTTTTTTTTTTTTTTGAGTTACAACAATTGGAGGAGGGGGATTCGAACCCTTGACCTCTTAGTCATTAGGTGTACAAGATGTCACTGAGCTACTGCTCTTGTTGACCCATACGACATAATTGTTTTTGGATAAAAGATACTTGTATTAAGGGGAGAAGAAGGGGAGCAAAGAGCTCAAGAATTACAAAAGCGCATGTCAATTTAAAGCATGCGATGAACACTCACAAATAAATATTGAAACAGGTAATAATTTTTTTCAGAAAGAGAAACGGGAACTTTATAGATAAAACAGTATGTATGGAATATATACTCGAGTACATGGGAGGCAAAGGCTTTCCAATTTAACGAAATAGAAACTACATCGTAATTTTTCTTTATAGATGAAATTTTTTATGCTAGAAAATCTACATTTGTAACTATATCTTCCCATAATACCCCCCACCAGTTTGTGTAAGTCGTTGAAGACTTTGGTGTTGCATTCGTTCTAGAGAAACCAAAAAATAGCTCCAAAGAAATTTGTCCCCATAATAAAGGCACCAAAGAAGATCCTTGCATTTTTTGGTATAAATGAGCAGAAACCAATTGGTTTCAAATGTTATTGTAATAACATTTGAAAAGAATAATTTACTTATATCGAAGAACCTTTCTTTGAACCTACAAATTTGATCTACATTCTTCATCCACTTTTACATTTAACGTACTATTTTAAAATAAGTTATATACCAAAAGGATTAAGGACGTGTTGATTTCAATATTGTTTAGCGGTAATTGGTGGTATTTATACCACTTAATTCCTTAACTAATCTAACAAACTGTTCTTGACTAATTACCAATATAACCCTAAACATTATTACTAATAATAACAAATAACAAACATAATATATAACATAAAATCCACTCAAATATTGTTGAAAATTGGATCACAAATTAAAGAAAAAGGGTCATCGCAAAAAACGAAACGCTGATTTCTACTCTAAAATTCGAAAAATAATGGGTACAAATTTCCAACTTTTCTCTTGCACAACTTTTTATCCTTTAAATATTAATAACTAGATAAAAAAAATTAAAAATAAATAAATAAAATAAAATAAAATAAGATTTTATAACAATATTAAGAAAAGTTGGACAGTGATAGAGTAAAAATTGTGAATAGAAAAGAGAGTTGCATTAAGAGTAAGAAAAGATTGTGAGAGTGGTCCATTTTATAAACAACAGAGAATCTGTAAACGAGAAAGACCAAATCTCCATATGTAAGTAAAGCAAAGCAAAGATATTGAGATAACTTCACCAGCCACAAAACTACTGTGGGGTTTCTGTTTGCAGGCGACACCGTGGCCCCTCGTAGGTGGACCAAATACACAACCGTCACACAACTTGACGATCCAATTAGTACATGCACCACCCTAGTTGGCTAAACATTTGCACACTCGAGTCGAAAGAACCGAAGGCAAATTTAAAGCAATGATTCTCTATCGACGCGTGTTATCTATCGTACTTTTTTATAATAATACAAACTTTCATCGAGAACAAAATGAAAGAGAAAGTAAGAACATACAAAAAAGGAGAGCCCACCAAAAAAAGAAGATGTTATAAAAACGGTTTCTAAATCAAGAAAAATTACAAAAACCATAGAAATAGAAGCGAAACATAGAATTTAATACAACTCCATATAATTTCACTCCATACCAAAAGTCGACTTGAAATCTTCAAAAAAGAGTGCTAAATTTATTTTGTATCGTACAAATTTTATTTGTGTATGTGCTCCCGGGAAGACTCTTATTATTTGCACTTTGAGTCAATCGAAGAAAAAAAAAACCCATACAGTATTCCTTGGAATCCTGAATATGATGCTACCAATAATTTGTACTAATCTATATGTCTTTCTCTCATACGTATAGCATACGTCAAACATTAATCAAACACCGATATATTGTCACCAATAGTATAGCTCAATGGAAACAAATAAAGTACGATATAATATCGAAAGTTACGGTTCAAATCTCCTACCTTAATTATTATTGAATAAAAAAAAATACCAACATAATAAACAAGAAAGTAGAAAATTTATTAGTGAATAACATATTTATGAGGAAGGCCCATATATATGATAAATGTAATTTAGAGGGGGTGGGGTCCATTTCAATGTTGAAGGTCCATAATATGTCTTTAATTTCATGTACCTTAATGATTCCTACTAACTTTATATGATCGATCTACAGCAGCTTTCAAAACTCTGAAGAGTCCTCCAAGAAAGCAAGAAAAGTATTTAGTTTATTCATACAATTGTGTCGTGGAAAGTATTCGGGTCAAAGGACACTTGACTCAAAAGCCAAGACAAAGTCCAGCCAAAGAAATATGCAACCTCTTCCGGGATGTTTGGATGAGGTTTTGGATGAGGAATTAGTTTGAGTAATTAAAAATTGAGAGTTGTAGAAAAAAATGTTCTTTTGGATGTAGTTTGTTTTAGAAGAGATTGAGTCAAAACCTTATTTGGATGTGAATTTAAGATGAGTAGTTATTTTGAGTAGTTAAAAGAAGAAAGATTAGAAATTTGTGCTTAAAAATGATTTATTTTGATTGATTAGAAATGATTGAGTATTTATAAATGAATGATTAAAAATAAATGGTTAGAAATTAGGAGTTATTTTTAAAAGTAAAAAATAGGAGTTCGTAAAAACTCGTTTGGATGTAGGTTTTCAAGGAGTTAGTAAATCTTCAATATAAATCCTCCTTAAATATGGTAAACAACTACCCCCTTAAGGGTTGGGAGGCACCCCAACCCTTCGACCGGTCGATAAAGCTCCCCAAACTCCTTAGGAATTGGGCCCAACCTCACCATGAGTCAAGGTGGTGCCCCTATATCCCTTAGGGGGTGTTTGTTTGTTGAATTTATAGACAATTTAAAAAGAGTATTTATTAATTACTCCTCAAAAAAAGCACATTCAAACGAGATATTGAAATTACTCAAAACGACTCTATATTTCTAACTACTCAAAATAACTTCTCATTTTTTTTTCACTTATTTCTAATTATTCATTTCCAATCATTCATATCTAACTACTCAAAATAACTCATTTTTAATCATTCATTTTAACTACTCAAAATAACTCCTCATTTTAAATCTACATCCAAACAAACTATTGTCTCCAACTCCTCTACAAAAAAATCACATCCAAACGAGTTTTTTGCTGCAACCCTTTCATAAAAATCTACATCCAAACGAGCGAGCTATTACAAAAATTTCAATTTCTAAACTACTCAAAATAACTCATCAAACTAACACCTCCAGGGATCGAGCCCTTTCACGGGTCACGGATGTGCCACCGCCCAACCCTTGGGATCAAGGGTGGTGCCCCTGAATCCCATAAGGATCGGGCCCTTTCACTAGTTATAGAGTGTGGCATCGCCCGACCCTTGGGATCAAGGGTGGTGCCTCTGAATCCCATTAGGATCGGGCCCTTTCACTGGTTATAGGTGTGGCATCGCCCGACCCTTGGGATTACATGTTCCTTCTTATAATTTCATGATCTACCCCTTATTTAATCAATGTGGGACTACATTCCTTTGTTCGTATTCCCATCACTCTCTTCTAATATGTAATCGAAGTGTTACAAATTAGAACAACGCATTAATTTAACGACGATGATTACATTTAAAAGATCTTATTTATACTCCAACCAAAACAAGAAGGTAAGTAATTCTGAAACAATCTAAGAATTATTACCCTATTTGGTAATGTACTCGTTGTCTGTTTCTCGCTTAATATTTCTTGTTTCTCGTTTCTCGTTTTTTCTAAACAATAAACAAGATTGAGTTTGATAATTATTTCTATTTCTCGTTTTTATTTTTTATTTTTTATTTTTTTTTTGTTTGTTATCTTGGAGTTTTTTCTTTATAATTTTAAAATACTTAATTTATATAGTATAATTAAAATGTATGATACGCATTAAAAAAAAATTATCAAAAGCTTACATGATTTAATATAAATAATTTTTTATCTAAAAAATACATATAAATCTCAATGTAAAATTTACAACAAAATTGTAAAAAATGTTGTGAACTAAAATCAAACTCAATTATATTACTTCACAAAGGTAATGGTTGTAAATTTTTTTTTTTTTTTTTTTTTTTTTTTTTTTTTGAAAACAATGGTTGTAAAATATTTTAGTGAGGTTAAATGTGTATTTTAATAAATAAAATTTATATATTAAAAAAAAAATCAAACTTACTGGAATTGTACTAAAAATTAAAATTAAAATGAGACATAAATATAAAATTGCCAAATGTAATTCAAAATATTATAAATCTACATATTTTTCAAATCTACTCTAAAAAACATATTCTTCAAATGTTATGAATAAATTACCAATAATATAAAATAAATGAAAATTTAAGAATTTGAATAAGAGAAATATTTGCTTTCTTATGAATAAGGAGTAAAGCTTTTCTTAAAACATATGTGTCACTATTTAGTGGCACAAAAATTTTGTACAACTATTTTTAAAACAAAATTAAAAATTGTAACACGAAATGATGCTACATATGCTTTACGGAAGACTTGCCTCCTTATTTATAAAATACAAAACAAAAATTTGTTCTGTTGGGTCAGAAACCCTTACTAACATGGCAGAACAATCACTCTTGGTGCACACAAAAGTGACAAAACCAACAGAACATGGGAACACAATTTAGCACTAGAGGAATGTATTTATACAAATAGGAAACAAAACAGCAGAAACTTCTTTTTTTTCTTTTTTTCTTTTTTTTTTTTTTTTTTTGTATTTTCTCAATATTTTATCCAATTTAAGAAACGTTTCTCAAATGTTTAGAAACGAGAAATAAGAACAGTTATCAAATAAACACGTTTCTTAAAAAATAAGAAATAGAAATAGAAAACAAGAAATAGAAAAAGGTTTAAATGATTCGTGTTTTTTCCTCTCCTCTCAAAGAAACTAAGTTGAGTGTCAAAGTATCGATAATCTAACACCACACTTTGACTCGTCATTTGTTTGGCAGGCCGTCTTCGTCTCTAATAAATATAAATTTACCGTTGATACTCAGTTACCCAATATTCGATATTAACAAAGTACGATCATCTGATCAGAATGCTAGCACAACTTGTTATCCAAGAAGTTCAGCACTGTTTTAATTTGAAGTGAAAATACACACATCATGGAACTTCATCATAAGTCACAAATAAATGGTATTAACCATTATGCACATCCTCAGCAAAAAAAGAAAAAAACTACAGTTTCAGTTTCAGTTAGTAAAGACAAAACAATCACAAAATAGCCAACAAGACCAATAATTTCACAGCTTGTGTACTCATAAACCAAAAGATTACTAGCTCAAGTGATCAAAGAAGGTCTTCGGATGTTTAAGGTCATGGATTCAATCCATGATGGCCACCTACCTAGGAATTAATTTCCTACGGATTTGCTTGACATCCAAATGTCATAGGGTCAGGCGATATGTCCTGTGACATTAATCGAGATGCGTGCAAACTGGCTCGAACAATCATGGATATCAAAAAAAAAAAAAACTATTGTGGAGGGCATACATAAACTAGATGGCATTCTCGTTGCTTCAAGGCCATTGCAAAAGGTCATAATTTCGAATGTCACCCTACTATTGAGGTAAGGTTTTGGCTTGCACTAGTGGATGTGGATTTGTGGTGCATTTCTTCATGAAACTGGGAAATCAAGGACAAAATCTTAGCCAAGAGGGGTTTTTTAGACAATTGTTGGTTGTTTCATTTTCTCGGTTATCCCTTAATTTAACCAAAACCTCTCATTGAAACTCAAGCTTTAGCTGCCGGCATCAGGTTGTAGAGAAAATTAATTTCCGATTATTCATCTTAGTTGAGAAACCTACCGAACTTCTAATATTCATATAAGATACATGAATTATTCTCTCATTATTAATTGGTCTTAAAATAAATATTCATACTATCTAATAGAGTATCAGAGTCTATTAAATTCAAATGAGTATTTAGTACAACAAAAAGAAATTGAAATCCAACCCAAAATTGTTTTGTTAACCCAAAGCATTGCACATACTATCTAATAATCATCAGGCCAAAGAAAAACTCAATAAGAACAATAATCCCTCCCCATATGTCCAATTAGTTTGATATTGCCTACTTTCCAGAAAATCTTGTTTTGTTTTACCCAAAAATCCCTCTCTTTTATCGTAGTGAATACCTTATTGATAGAAATTTAAGATCTTCAAAATATACTTTTTAAGAGATTTTAAATTCAGAACTCACAAATCATCTTCGTCATTTCTATTTTTCACCTAAAGGTGGTGGTGAGAAATAGATGAACAACCTGGTCAGAAATGGTGGACTAGTGGAGATTACAGGCCTTGAAGTCAATATTAAGTAAAATGGGAATCTACATCACTTCCTTTACTTTATATAGCCGTCTGGGAATGGGCTCCAATGGACACTCTGGGAAAGGGTTCCAATATAGACGCTGGAATAATGCTCTGGACCACTTCTAATCCAATGGCTCGGTTTCGAAAGAGTACAACAACAATATTTGAAATTGGAGGATTCGATCGACTTAGTCCAGCAAAACAAAGCCCACTTTGCAGATGTTGGAACACCTTTGCTCATTATTTCATTTCAAAAGCACAGCTCTCTAAAGCAAATAGAAAAAGTAACTAAATGAAACCATAACTAAAATCAAATAAAATTTTGCCATGAACAACCATGGCTTCTAAACTTGCGAAAGTCAACTATGTTTCATGAGTCATTTTACAGTTCCTCACTTATCAGATCTACTCAAATCTTCAAACCCATGTTATATAATTTCATTATACCTCATGGTGGTGGTGACAACACCAACAAACAACAAAAATATCTCAAAAGGCTATTATTGTAATTTCCATTTCAATCTTCAAGCTCAATAATCTTGACCACAGATGCATCCCCAACCTTCTGACAAACAACAACTCGGTCATGTGGCTTGATTACTCCAGATGCTTTCCCATGATCAAGAGCTACCTTTAGAACTGACTCATTTGTTGCACTTGTAGACTCCGCCTACAAATCCCCCACCAAGAACAAAGTACAATCAAAAACCATGTGAACATAATACATAAAATACTATTCAGATTTTGAAACGAATAATTAGACAAATCTGAAGAATATAATGACTTTTGTCCTTTTCGACATTCTATGCGTAATTTTCAACTCCCATGTGTGGTGTATATAAGATTATTTATCATGCAAGTCCATGATAAACGCTGTTGCTCATTTATATTCTCAACGACAGGAGCCCTTTCTTGATAATTCCAAACCCTTTCGGATGGTTTTGTTCCATTGTTTTTTTTTATGACCGAGAATTAGAGCTCCCCTAAAACCAAGGGAACTCCTGACCCGTTCCTAGGCTGCAACACAGGGATATATCAAAGGAGTGGAAACACAATTAGAGATGTCTACAAATTAATGTAAAAGACTCATAAACGGGTCTCGAACTGAATCCTCAAGGATAGTATACCCTCAAAGCCCAAACCTTCGACCAATTGCACTTATTCCATTGTATATGACCCGTTTTGTGGGCAGTAACTTAAGCCAAGGCAATCAATAAAAACTACGTGACTAAATTAAGATAACAAAGCAAAATGTCTTAAAACGATCAGTTTTTTTTATAACCGTGAGGGTCAGGATCAGTTTAAATACACATCGATTAATCTCACAAGACAGTTGTCTGACTCTACTACATTTAGTTGTCAAGAAAATCCGTAAAAAATTAATTTTTAAGTAGGTGGACAACATGCTAGACACTTTTGACCACTAGATGTAGTTTTAAAAACAATTCATTTTATTGAAAAAAAAAAAACAGAACTGGCATAGAGATTGATGACCAACAAACAAACCCTTTTGAATAATTTGGAAGTTATCATAAAAGAATCACTAATGAGCCAGCGATTCTGTTATAAAACAAAAGCATAATTCACTATTCATCAACCATATAAAGCAAAATATCAAAAGGAGTGCCATTATATACGATCAGGTAACTAAGAGGTTAAAGATTTGAAACCCCCCACCCTAAATGTAATTGAAGTCCAAAAAAAACCATATAAAGCAAAATGGGAAATGAAACTCACAGGATGTCGTGGATCAGCAAGCATGGGGAAGAGGCCTCTCACTATCAATGACTGCCTAGCCTGAAATAGTTCAAGATCAAATAACACATTGTCAAAATAAAAACTCCTAATTTAAGTGAAATTAAAACAAACACGTGGCTATGAGAGAAGTTTGAGACGAATTTGCACAAAGTTCATAAAGGGAAAGATGATAGTTAATCTGACAGCATCTAGATGAATACATAGCTTCATATTGAACATTAAGACTCGCCTCTAAAAAAGAGAATTATATAATCAAACTGATATACAAACTTTCCTGATGAATTTGAAACAGAGTACAATAATCTTATGCACAGTCAACAAGTTCAAAATCATATATACTGAGTCCTATTAAGCAATCTTTTTTCTTTTTTTTTAAGCACAAGAAATTGATTTGTTGAAAATTTGAGATATCCGAGTATGAAGCACTTAATGAGAAGAAAAAACAATATAGAATATTGTCCAAAATGAATTAAGAAATACCTCAAATGCACCAGTAAAGCTCCACCTTAACTGGTTTGTCTTCAGCCTAGGAATGACAACAGATATAACCGGCATTGTGGGCCTATATTTAGCAATTAATCTGCATAACCGTACAGAAAGTTTAGAAGAACTCGATGAATTAGACGGCTGAAAAGATTTAACAGAATTTCAGCTTGTTTGAAGATCGAAACTGGATTCTAGAACCCTAATACCTTGCAGCTCTTCCAGATGAAGTGAAACAAATAATAACTGAAGCCTTCACCTTAATGGCAGCCCTAACCTAAAAACAGAACAAACCTATTGCATGTTAAAACAAAGGTAGAAATAGAACTACAACAATTTGAAAAATATATAATTCATAAGAGTCTAGAACCATTGAAAATAAATATATACAGTAATCAGAATAAGGAGTTGGTACCGCTGAGGAAGCAATGGATTCCAAGTGCGACATAGGTTCACCAACAAATTTGACAGTCTTCTTGAAATACAAATCTTGATTGAACACCTTTTCAGACTGCATTTTTGTTTTGGAAACAAGAACACTCAGGGTTTAAGAAAATATACACATTTCAGAAGAAAAAGGAATCAAAATTATAGATAGTGATAATCCACAAATCCTATAAATTTATATAATCTTTATAAGCTTACAATATCATTATAAACCAATTGGCTAGCAGATAACGTTCAAATGTGATATTGTGATGTGCATCTCTCTTCTGAAAATTTAAAATAATGATTGAATTGTATGGAATATGCATGTTATGAGTATCACGATCTACATTTCTGGCCTATCAAGAACAAAAATGTTATGACTATCACGATCTACAAATAGAAGAGGATAGTTCCAAATCTCGTGAATGACAAAAAAATTCACTACTCATAAGATGAATATTGAGGCAAACAAGCCCCATTTTTTCTTCACTTGGAATACAGACAATTCTATAACTAATGTTGGTCTTTGGAGCATGGGATATAATCAACAACATAAAACAAAAAAAAAATTAATGATGTGAGAGGCTCAGCCAATAGCATAAATCCTTAACAGAAATAGATTTCAACGATTACAAAGCAAGCATGCAACTACGAAATATAAATGAATTAGCAAAAGGCTCAGTTGCCAACAAGAGCAGTAGCTTAGCGACATCAGTGTACACCTAATAATTAAGAGGTCTTAGGTTCGATTCCCCACCCCCCAATTGTTATATAATCTCAAAAAAAAAAAAAAAGCAAAAGGCTCAGTTTATCAAATGGACCTAAAACCCGCAAGATATTACTAAGAGAAATTATGCTTAAAAAACAGATGAATTTGAATATTGGCACACTAATTTATTTCAATATAACTACTCATCAATGTTAGAAATAGTGTCGTCTATAGTAATTAACATAAACAGCATTGGCAGCAAAAAATTAATTGATGGTTCAGCAATACAACCATAACTGTAGTCTCAAGATATAAGTGGGTAAACAAAAGGGTTGAGAAAAGAAATAGGAAATGGGTTGTATGGCTTCAAATAAAACTAGAACAGCTCAATCAAATACAAATAAACTATGAACCACCAAAATAATTTATTCGCCCTCGAACTCTCTTGGCATACTTGAATTCAATGGTTAAATAAAATCACAACGTAACTATGCAAGAGCTTACAGGACAAAAGAAGTTGCAAGACAACTCTCCATTTGTCACGCTAATGAAAAGGGAAAAGTTCGAAAAGATCTTATATTTTGAGGAGCTTAAAAGATTGAGTTCACACATTAAGGGGGTGTTTGGCTACAGGATAAAAATTTTGTAGGGTGGTATAGTATGGTAAAAATTTTGTAGAGTGGTATAAA
>JBBMKA010000026.1:10840076-10851174 GCA_037833695.1 Sechiopsis laciniata | reverse complement strand
AAATCACGCTCAATTCTTTTAATATCAATTTGAGGGGGAGGATCTTCAGATTCGACTAATTTAAAATAGAAGTTGTTTAACACTTAGGGTTGGTGAACGTTGGCTTGCGATTCAAGCCTAAAGGTAAAAGGATCAATGGTTCAAGAGAAGGTTGTTTTAAAGGAAAACACGAGATAGAATTAGCGGGCATGACACAACAAAAAGCTCTTGAGGATTCGACAAAGGTAAGTAGGCAAGAAAACTTCTTTGTATGTTATTTTTAAGCTAGAATTTGGATTATCGGTTAGGAATAAACAATGGAAAGAAGTGGTGAGTAGTAATGATGTGTAATAGGGAGACAATTTCTGGTAAACAGCTGTATGATACCATGTAGGATCGCCAGGTAGTGTGCATGTTGAATTCCATGGAGGTTAGGTCTAAATTGGTGTCAGATATGTCTACAATTTAGGGTGGCGTTAGGCTGGTATAGGTGCGTTTCATGTAGAATGGTTTGGGCAAGGTTATTGAGTAGTAGAATTTAGATTCTATGGAAAAAGTGTGCACTTGAAGGGTTGAGTTAGATAAGTCATTGGGTTAAATGTGTCAACCTGGTGTTTGCATAAATTATGAATGGGTTTTTGCTTAGAGCACGGGTTTTATTGTATTTATATTGTATTCAAATTTGTTGTGATGTGATTGTTGATACTTTATAGCCGGAAAGCAAAGGTTATGTGGACAAGGTAGTTATTTGGGATCATGGTCTAGAGATAGTTAAATATAAATTGTACGTGCAGTTGTTGAACTTTTAGTCTTGCTTTATAGTTGGAACATATTGGTCTACCTTTGCAGGGTCTAAGTAACCTAGAAGAGTTTTGAAGTTTTGATGTAAATGTTGTTTTACGAATATAACAAGGTAAAGTGTTATGTGGTTGTGTGTTAACTAAATGGTGGGGTGCTACAGGTTGATTCAAAGCGAATGGGTTAGTCGAGTATGATAAGTTGCGGATTGGTGGGAGAATGAATTCCACATCCTCATGTGTGTCTCTTGGTTTAACTAAGTAGCGCATCGAAGTGAAAGGTTTCCTTTTCATTTAGTTTTGTGTGATGATGAAGGTTATTTCCTCTAGTTTGAGATACTTTTTCATGGGTGTTAAATGATGCCATATTATTTCAATGTTGTGTTGTTGCAGGTTCATTTGACTTTCAACATCAAGGTGTACAGGTTCTTTGCTGGCCATCTGAAATGCTCAGTGTTCGAAGCTAGGAAAATATATGTGAATGTTGTTTATTTAGTTTCTTTATTTTACTGAACTTAATGTATTGGTGGTTCTATTAACTTGACATACTCGTCATAATATTCTGTAAATGACTCCAAGTTTAATGTGTTTGGATTTGTTTTAAAAGCCTACCTTGTATTTTAGGTAGCGCAAGGGGTTAGGTGAAAGCAAAGTCGATCTGTAAAGTACGGGGTGTTACAATTTGGATTCCAAACCAACCCAAATCCAACCAGTGAACTAATTAAACATGGCCTAAAGTAAGCTATCAAGTACTACAGAATGGATAAGGCTAAGTATAAGATATCCAATAGTACAAGTTACAAGGTTAAAGATGAGCAATCCAGTAGTACATAAAAGATAAGGCTAAGTATGAGCGATCCAGTACTACAAGTTGGATAAGGCTAAATGTAAGTTATCCAACACTACATAATACATTAAGCTAAGTATAAAATATCCAATAGTACAAGTTGAATAAGGCTAAATATAAGCTATCCAACACTACATAATGGATAAAACTAAGTATTAGCTATCCAATAGTATAAGCTGGATAAGGCTAAATGAGAGATATCCAGCATTACATAATTAACCTTTACTTTTGAAATTCAAACTAAGTACCTTATCTATATTCAAGAGTGGAGGAAACTGTTATAGGTGAAATCTGTAGTCAAGACCTAATGAAATTCACGAGCTCAGTGGTAAGAGGTTAGACCCAAAAATGGGCTCAAACTAGTTTAAGAGCTCAAATCTTATTCTTAGGACTACATGGAAAGACTTCTATGCCTATTAATAATCAGTTAAGAGCCTAACAAAAGGTAAGTTATTCTAAACCCTAGAGACGACTCTTACCTACATTTTTTGACCTAACTGACTTAGGCATCAGAGGCTACGTGGCTCAAATCACACAAATGTCCAGTTGATTATTGTTTATTTTGTAGGTATTCGTCCCAACGAAATAAAAATTCACCGTTGATCTCGAAGACCAAATTTTGGCATCAACAAGTTTTAATAAAAATTTGTCACTTAAAAGATACAAATAAACCATTCAGAACTAAGTGCATAATGTGTATGACTTATAACCAAAAAGTTAGAATCAGACCCTCCTATCTTGTTAAGGATCCTACATCGAAAAGAGTAGAGACATCATAACAATATTGAATAGAGATGAGTTACTCTATTTATTGTCAATTAATTTTGAGATGAAATCTCATATTATCTAACATCTTGTCCGAGCTTATAAGTCTAAATCGATGTTTGGCCCAATAAAATTGAAAATTAGAATTTGATTCAAAATAGATGAGCCCAAAAAAATTTTCAATTAAAAAGAGTAGAGATTTATTTTGAGATGAAACCATATTATCTAATACATCTAAATGAAAAAGATAGGGGAAGAGAGGCGTGATTAACGTGAGAAACGTGTCACAACATCCGTCCATGCTGTACGTAAGGAAGACCACTTTTTGGTCGGTGCCCAATAAAACTGAAACCAGAGAAATCGGTTTTATTGCATTTACAAATTCCAACCATATTATATATTGTTGTTATTTTAATTTCATTTTCATATATAGTTGCTGATCTGTATCTTTCTTATGGTCCCTACATAATTAACTATCAATGTCAGCAATGTCCCTTTCTCACTCCGTGTTTGTTGAGTTGTATGTGGATGTTATTTAATGTGGGAAGTAATATTACTTGGGTTTTCAAAAAAACACGAAAAGTATCTTTAGAGGTTTTTGGGGGCAAATTGGATAAAGAGGGTAGTTTTTAGTTTTTTTTTTTTTTTAAATTATATACTTCAAATAAAAATTTAATACAATAATTAAATTTCTTGAAAATTATAAATGAAATCAAAAGTTTTTCTATTCAAATAGTTTGTTTAAGCTATTTTTTAAATTCATTTAATTTTTTAAAAAATTAGTTTTAAAGAATATATATGTATATATATATATATATATATATATTTATTTATTTGAAATAAGGAATAATACATAAAATTACAAATGTGAAATGTCATAGTTTCATGTGAAGAAGAAATCACTCAAAAAAGAAAATAAATTTTTTGTGAAACAAATACTAATAAATAGTATACTAACAAACACCAATAAATAGTAATTAATTTAATTTAATTAAAAATTTTAATTAAGATTGAACTACAATTTATTTTTTCCATTTTATAGTTTTCCATTAAAAACATTAAAATCATAATAATTTGTTTTAAAATATAGTAAGAATCGTGGAAATGACCATTTTAAAATTTAGATTCATTCTTTTTAAACAAATAAAAAAATAATTTTGAAATTAAAAATATTATTTTCTATTTTAAATTGTGATTTCTTCCTCATATGAACCATATATATGAAATAAAAAAACAATATAAAAATTACGAAATATACTATTTCTAGTCTATGTGCTATTTATTTTAAGAGGTTTTTTTTTTTTTTTATTAGAAATAGCCAAATTAAAAAAGTATTTACAATACTAGTAAAAAAAATAACAATCATAGTCAAAGGACATTAATAATTATACAGTATTATTAATAATAATTTATTAATAAAACAAAATCCTATATTAATAATAAAATAATACTATATAATGAGTATTAATAATACTATTTTTTTCTTACTATGAATGCAAATATTTTATATTTGACTAGATCTACAATTATTTTGTGAAATTATACTATAGAGCACAAATTACCTTATTTTAATTTAAAAACTATTATTTATGTATTTAAAATAGTAAAATATAGATCTTAAAATTGATATTTAACTATTTTTGTGATAGTTGTGAACAAATCTTTATATTTTTTTTAACCTTAACAATAAAATGAAAAAAAAATTAGGTTGTAAATCACATTTTAATTAAAATATGTTAGTTAAAAAACTTTAATTAAATTAAATTAATTATTATTTATTAGTGTTTTTAGAACGCTATTTATTAGTATTTATTTTACGATTTTTTTTAGTGATTTCTTCGTTACACGGGCTTGGCTATGGCATCACATTTTTGTGATTTTTGTATAGTTCCTTATTTCAATTTTTTTTTTTTTTCAAAATTGATTTTTTAAGTTTAAAATGAATTTTAAAAAATAACTTAGACAAATTATTTAAGTAAAAAAAATCTTGATGTCATTTATTACTTTAATAAAATTTAATTATTGCTTTATATATTTTTTATTTGAAATTTTTTGATATTAATATCTTTATTGAAGTGTATGATTGTAAAATATATAGGTGCGAGGCATTAATTAAAAATTTTGAATTTTAATATATCTTTAAAAAAAAAAAAAACAAAAAAAAACAAAAAACAAAAACTTTAAGGATGACCACGTCATCAAATTTTATTTTCAATTAAAAAATGAATTTATAATATTTATTTTTTTAAAAAAAGAAACTTAATTGTGGCATCTGCCACGATCAGTGGCAGTGTTCAGAGCAGGAGCAGGCATGGTAAAGATTGCGGCCTCATCAAGTTTCATATAAGACAAACTTTTTACCCTTCTTTGGTAAATATATTCAAATCAACCCCAATTTTGTAAATGTTTTTAAAATCCACCCTCTTTTTCCAATTTGCCCGGTTTTTGGACAAAATGAAAATGATTATGAAAAAAAATATATTAAAATATGGAAATAAGAATAGTTATCTATATTTATAATAAAATAAAATGAATAATTATAAGGAAAATGATATTAAAGGAATCATTCTAAATTTCACATCTAATATTTTTGTTTTTTAATATAAATTGAAGGGAGTGGGATCACTAAACTATTCGTACATGCACTATAATTTTCAAATAATATGAGAGTCAAATACCAATATTTAGAATCGAACGTGTAACGATGGTGTTGAACTGGATTACGACCAAATAATGAAATCATTACGCCATTAACCCTTTAAGTAATTTAATCAAATTAAGCACTCATAATATTTGTTATTTTATATATTCTTTTATTATATTCTTTTGTCCGCTCATCACAATTTAAACGTTATTAAATTGTTTTAACAATTAAAACCAAAAAACTAAAATTGAAAATTTTAAAAGTTTGGAGATCAAAATGAAATAAAAAAAAAAAAAAAAAAATTAAGAATCAAAATTGAATACTTTGGTCTCAGTTTGATAAAATTTAGTTTTTTATTTTTTATTTTTGAAATTTAAACTTATTTTTACTCAAATTTTCTATAATGTATTCTATTTTTCTGTGGATGCGAATTAAATTTTAAAAACAAAAACAAGTTTTTAAAAACTACTTCTTTATCTACAAATTTTGATTTAGTTTTTTTCTTTTTGAGATTTTGATTTGCATTTTTTTTAAAACATAAATAAGATGTAGATACTGAAGAAAAGCAATATAGTAAAATGGTTGTTGTAGATTTAAATTTTAAAAATAAAAAAACTAGAAATAAAATAGTTATCAAACACGACCTTGATTATTAGGTTATGTTTGATAACCATTTCGTTTTTTTTTTTCTTTTCTAGTTTTTCATTTTTTGTTTTTGATTTTTAGTTTTAAAAAATAAAAAATCGTATATGTTTGATAACTGATTTTAGTTTTATGTTTTTAAAAATTAAAAACTAAAAAATATGTTTGATAACTGTTTTTTGTTTTCAAGCATCACATTTTGTTTTGATTTTTTTAGTTTTTTACTATTTATTCTTGATTTCTTTATACTTTTTTAAAAATGATAACAAAAACCTGTTTTTAAAAGCTATTTTTTTTAGTTTTTAGAATTTCTTTAATATTTTAAAAATATTTTTAAAATTTTAAAAACAAAAATCAAAATTGGTTATCAAACAAACCTGTTTTTAAAAAGGTAAAAATAAAAACAGAAAACCAAAATCAAAATGGTTATCAAACGGGGCCTTAGTCTTTTATTTTTTGTTATTGAAATTTAAACCTATAACTATTCTTGCTTTCATTATTTTGATATCTACATTTTACTTATAAATTTCAGGGTAAAATATAAATTAAGTACCTATGATTTGAAAAATCTCATAGTTTTAAAAATTAGAATTTAGTTTCTATGATTAAAAGAAAGTTAGAATTTAATCTCTATGATTTGAAAAAAGTTATAATTTAGTTTTCATGATTTTAAAAATTAAAATTTAGTCCTTATGATTTTATAAAACCTAAAATATAATCTTTATCGTATGCAATTGCTGACTTATTAAATACATGAAACTCACTATTCAAGTATAAATGATATGATTTTTATGTTATATCAATCACTTAACTCATAATTCAATCATTGACATATGAATAATTAACTTTCAAGTACTTAAATTAAAACGATTAAAAACACCAAGGACTACTATTTAAATTTAGACTAAAAGAACTCTAATTCTATATTTCTTCAATCTATAAGAACAATAATTTTTAAAACCATGAAAATTAAACTTTAACTTTATTTAAACGAGAAACACTAAACTTAAATTTTACCTTAATTTAAAAACCAAATTAAAATTTGAAAGTTAAAAAAAACTAGTTTCCAAATGCTTGTTTTAATTTATGGAATTTGATAAAATTTACTTACTTTCTTAAGAAAAGATAAAACCAAAAACAAAATAATTATTGAACTTTAATAATTATCCAACTTAAAAGTCGGAGGACTAAAATGAAACGAACATAAATTTGAAAGACCAAAATAATATTTTAACTAAAAAGAATAAACTATAGCTATTTATCAGTATGTTAAGATGATCACAATTCAATCTTAAATAATTTTTTATTTGAACTATAATATAACGGTTATAAATTCTCAAGTACAAGTTAAAAAAAAGAAATAGTAGCTCCTGTTATAGAAATGTCAATACCAAAAATAGAAATGAAAATAAACAAAAACATGAAATGGGCATTGAATTGAATGAATAGCTTGAACAAATTAAAGTTTTGCCATGAACCCCACAGCTTCAAAATTTGGGAAAGCCAATAGTGTTTAATGACTTCCCCACTTATCAAACTTCCTCAATCTCCAAAAATCATGTATCAAATTTAATTATAATTATACCTCATATGGTGGTGTGACAGCACCCGAAAAAAAAGTCACTTCGGAAAAATTAGCAGGAAAAATAATCATTCTTCAAGCTCAATAATCTTGACCACAGATGCATCCCCAACCTTCTGACAAACAACAACTCGGTCACGCGGCTTGATTACTCCAGCTGCTTTCCCATGATCAAGTGCAACTTTTAGAACTGACTCATTTGTTGCACTAGTAGACTCCGCCTACAAACCACCCAGAAAAAAAAATTATAATCCATAACTTTTATGTCATATGATTTTATATTAAAAAGAATAACAAACATAATGGGTATTGTCATTTTTTTACTTCCAACGTATACTGACGTCACAATAGTCCATCAATATAAAAGAGAATACTTAGAAAAATTTGAAGGTGGGTGCTTGAGAATAATTTATTTACTCACGTTTACACCACCGAGAATCATTCTACTCATAACCACTATTCATTCCCCCTTGATCACTCCGTTCCTCATAATAATCTTTACTCTGTGATATTTCCTCTCATAATTATTTCCTATATCCAAACATGGCTAACAGTCCCCACGAATACTGTATTTCCATATCATTTTCCTTCTCCTTACCCCAAACTCACTATAGTTCTTTTTGACTTTCAATGCATACAGACATGTCAGAACTACATTAATATGCATACACGGAAAATTTTCATAATCCGTCCATAACAAATGAAGTACGCTCATTCTCATTCTCAACCACAGAACCTTTTTTTGGTGGTTCTGTTCCATTGTACATGATCCTTATATGGTGGTGGTAAGTTGAGAGCTCGGGCAATCAATAAAAACTATGCGACTTGATACAAGGTATGAAGAACAACAAATTGTGTGTATATATATATATATATATGTATAAAAAAAATAAAAAAAATAAAAAAAAACAGGTATAGAAAATGACCAACAAAGAACCCTTGTGAAATTTAGAAGTCCTCGTAAAAGGATCACAAATGAGCGGGATTCTGAATAAAACAAAAGGCATAATAATTCACTCTTCATCAACCGTATAAAGCAATATGGAAAATGAAACTTACAGGATGTCGGGGATCAGCAAGCATGGGGAAAAGGCCTCTTACTATCAAGGACTGCCTAGCCTGAAAAGTTGATCAGACATAACAAATTATCAGAAACTATCAGTACAAGTGGCCTTAAAAAGGATTAAAAGAATTCACGGTTGTGGAAATGTTCGACAGTACACATAATTTAGTAAACTGATTCTGTTTGTTATTACAGCACCATTTAGTTTGATCTATGTGAATATGTAACTTCTTATTGGAGATTAATACTCACCTCTAAACAAGAGAATTATAAAATCACCCATACACATCTAAAGTAAGGTTAACGAACGTGCAACATGTAACAAACAATCGATACTCTAACTATTCAAGCGATGAAAGAAGAAAATATTTGGCCACAAAATATCATTATTGTTTCGATTGGCTTTGGTAGAGGCCCAGGTTTATCGACACCATAACTTAGAAACTTGTATTGCACTTTTTTATGTCACATCCCGTGATAAATGCTCTTATTATAAAAGATTATATTAATTAATCATTTCTTAAATGATTTATTTGATTAATGTTGGTTCAAAGTGTCCCCCAAGGACGACTTTATTGGTAGAGACTTGGGATCTCTAAGTTATGGTTTTTTGGAGGTTAATTAGAAAATCTCTCGTTGTCTCCTGGGACTGGGCCCTGGGCCAGGCACGAGTGTCCCTGGTTCCAGTTATAAAAAAATGGACTTTGAACACAAACTTTGTCGGAGAATTTGAGACAGTATACCACAATCAATTGAATTTGAGACACTATACAAACAAGTTCAAAATCATGTTATTTTTTATATCCATGAGAGTTCAGGTCAAATTACGCATAGGCGCACCTCAACTATTATTATGGGACACACCATCTTTTTTTCTTTTTTTTTTTAAATATCTATAATCGTCTGGGCCAGCTTACATGCACCTAGACAACCATTTGGATGTCAAGAAAACTCGCACGAAATTAAATTTTAGGTAGATGACCACCATACATTGAACTCATCATCTCTTTATTCTCTAAAATCCTTTTGACCACTAAACCACTCAATAATAGTTCACACAACACTATCTAACCCTACAACATTTTGGTTACAAGGAAACCCGTAATTTTATAGGTGGCCATTATGGATGGAACATATAACTTCTCACGTCCCCCAAGGCCACCCCAAAATCATGTCTACGGATTCCTTTTAAGCAATTTGATACTTGCTGTTTTCTTTTCTTTTTCTTTTTTTTTCAAAGCACAAAAAAAGAAGGCACAATAGCGAGAGAGCATTGTACAATCACCGACTTGTGCATAGAATTGAGACAAAATGCATGAAAGGGCTCCCTTTCCTAAAGCACCCACACTAAGTGCAGGAATTTTTTTTGTTAAAATTATCGTGTATGAATTACTAACAGTACATGAAATTTGCTCGAAATGATGCAAGACATACCTCAAATGCACCAGTAAAGCTCCACCTCAACTGATTTGTCTTCAGCCTAGGAATGACAACAGATATAACTGGCATCGTGGGCCGATATTTAGCAATTAATCTGCATATTCGTACAGCAAGATTAGAAATCTATAGAATAAATGGCTGCAAAACTTTTACAACTTCAGCTAGTTCGAAGATTCTATGCGGATTCCCAAACCCATACCTTGCAGCTCTTCCAGATGAAGTGAAACAAATAATTACTGAAGCCTTCACCTTAATGGCAGCCCTAACCTAAAATCAGAACAAATATATTGCATAAGAAAACCACGATAGAATAAAACCAATTATTAAAACGAAGATTGTAGCTAATAAAACCATTGAAAATGATATATATATATATATGTATAGTAACCGGAATAAGAAGTCAGTACCGCTGAGGAAGCAATGGATTCCAAGTGCGTCATGGGTTCACCAACAAATCTGACAGTCTTCTTGAAATATAAATCTTGATTGAACACCTTCTCAGCCTGCGTTTTTTGGAAACAAGAGCACACAAGGAACCAAAAGCATATTGTGAAAAATCCAAAATCCTTCAAATTCATAACAATGATCCTTTATAATAAGCTTATAATGTCAGTATCAACCATTAGGCAAGCAGAGAACGGTCAAAATGTGATATGCATCTCTCCTCGAAAAATTTAAAATAGTGACAGAATTGCAGTGATTATTCATCAAGAACAAAAATGCTTAAGCTGAAAAGAAAAAAAAAGAAAAAAAGAGAAAAAAAAGACTATAAGAACCAAAATCTACAAATAGGGTGTGTTTGGAGTACCGATTATGTAATTGTAGACAGAGGATTATGATAAACGGTGGGTTAAAATAAACAGTGTTTGAGGTGTAAGTTATTATAAGAGGGAGTTATGATAAATGGTATTTGGGGGTGCAGGTTATTCTAAGAAAAGTTATGAAATTTTTTTCATAATTTTTTTTAGTTACTTAAATTTAAATTAAAAAAGTTAACAAATAATTGATAAACTTATAATTAATATTGAACATAAATTTTTAAGTCTTCAACCGGAGACCTTGAAGGGAGCATACCCTCAAAGCCTAAGTCTTCAACCACTGCGCCACTCCTTGGGAACATTTATTATCTTTTTTTTCATATTCTATTTCACTTATATATTGATTTAGTTATATATTAGAAATTAATTTTTTAAGTTAATATTGACCTCATGAAAAAAAATTTCAATTTTAAGTTTTGTTTTCTTTATTCTTCACAAAATCGCTTCTTTTTTTAGATTATTTTTCCAAAATCTTAATGTTTAAGTAGTGAATCAATTTGAAATAAACAAAATATACTAAT
>JBBMKA010000026.1:10823715-10839976 GCA_037833695.1 Sechiopsis laciniata | reverse complement strand
GGAATAATAATAAATTAAAAAATAAAAATAAAAGAAAACAAACAAAAGCCCCAGAATTTAGAGAAGAAAAGTAAAAAGAAAAAAAAAAAAGTTTGCACGGCAGATTTAAAAAAGCAGGTGAGGATATTGGAAATGCCGTTCTAGACAGCATGATGGAGGCGGCCGCGGGTCCCAAACCCGCACCCCAAACAATGAATTGGGCCGCCGGTTTAAGCTTAACTGGCCTATACCCGGCGGCCAAACAAGCTGTAAGTTCTTCATAACATGCCAGCCACATATATATAAATATAAATGGACAGAAGGTATTTACCTCAGCACAAATCCTACCAACAGTTGAAATCGTCTCTACTGGATACTGTCCACGCAAAGTCTCAGCACCCAGAAGAATAGCATCACTTCCTGTATCCATGAAAATAGTTTAAACCACTGTTGGGAATTGTAAAGAGAACAAGGAATTAAATGTTAATGTCATGGAACTTCAATGAAAAAGTTGATGTCAACAAATATTCCAATAAAAATTCACAAAGATTGGAAAAACTTTAAAACAGTTTGATTTAATAAATAAAATGAACGTCCAATAGGTTATAAATCATCTTTATTAGTATTAAATTAAAGTCCCTTTGATTTAAGAAAATGTTGCGAAGAAATACCAAGCAATAAAATAGTAGAAAAAAGACGGAGAGAGAGAGAGACAAAGAGTAATTGAGAGCCAAATTTCAAAGAGTACATCCATAACTACGGCTGTTGAGTATCAGCCATTTGCAATAAACCGAGGACTATAGGAAAAAGGCTACACTTCATCTTCTTTATCTTTAAATTTCTCATTATTTTTTTCTGATAACCGGGGATACACTGCATATCCGGGGCACCCGCAAGTATATTTTCTCATTATTATTGCACGACTTACCATCAAGGACAGCATTTGCAACATCAGTAGCTTCTGCACGAGTAGGTCTTAAATTGTTGGTCATACTGTCCACAACACGAGTAACTACAGCAGGCTTTCCAGCCATGTTACACTTGTAAAGGGCAGCTTTCTGAAATAAAAACACCTGCAATATAAGAAGTGATCAGAACGAATCCTACCTTGAGCCTTAGAACCTTATCATCATAGTGAGAAGAATACTATATTTGGACCAAGACCATCAATAAGTGAAAAAGAATTTATGAGTGGACTGTTGCAATACACTCAACCAAGTGACTTTGGAGTTTCAAAAGACTGACTTAATATGGCAATGGCATCATTTCTTGTCCCATGAGTTAAACTTAAGACCCAGTGAAAAATCAAACGGAAAATCATATAGTAAGCTTGTGAAAAAAAGAATATGATTTTCCAACAGAGCTATCAGTGCAGCATCATTGCCCAGCTATCCCTGAGGTAAGGGAGTTCCAATTTTCGACCCATTCAACCAAATATCAAGGTGAAGAAAGAATATTGATATTCACAAGTCTCAAACACAAGAATCAGCTCTAAAATGCAAGCAACATGAGGACAGCCAAAAAAATATATACATAAATAATTGATGGAAATTAACTTGAAGCTGCAAGACTATATTTGAGATTATACTAAGAAACTAACCTTCTCGGGTGGGAGATCTATACCCAAATTCCCACGGGATAGAATAATACCATCTGCTTCTTGTAGAATCTCATCGAAATGGGTTAATCCCTAAAAAATAGGATCACAAAAATATGCAAATGTCTGAATCAGCATTAAAATAGAATAAAAAACGGGGGGAAGAAAAGTAGATATAACTAACCTCAACAGTTTCAATCTTGGCAAAGATTTGGGTTTGGCTAAGGTCACCCAACTTAGAAAGGAATTCACGAGCCTGTATAACAACATAAAAGCCATTTATTTGACTGAAATAGTCTAAAAAGAGAGGTAAGAGAGAGCACAGTGTAAAGAAATATACTTGTCGAACGTCTTCCGCATGTCTAGTGTATGACAAAGAGAGGAAATCAATTTTGTTTTGAACTCCCCAACTAGATACAAACTGAAATTAACAGTTAAGTACCAATGAATAGAAATCAATAAAGTTCTCAAGGAAAATGACAATTTGTAAATCAGAAAGCTCGCCCACCTCCTTATCCTTATCCGAAAGTGTAGGAAGATTAATATGAATTTGACAGCCATGCAAAGTGAACAAAGCTCCAGACAGTGTGGCAGAGTTCTTAATTACACAAACAACATCATCGCCTTTGACTTCAGAAACCTGATTAAGTTACCAGCAAAAACACAGTCAAGTACAAATTCATATCTTCAGCGTGATATTCATTTGCAATAACATTAAATATATACAGTTAAACTATATTTTCATGATTAGAAATCATCCAGACAAAAAGTGCATATTCAACCGCACACAAACGAAGAACCATAGTTCTAATGTGCAACCGTGAACCAGCTAAACAATGAGGGAAAAACTTGGTCGCAGGAACTAGAAAGTTTTTCTCACCTCCATCCATACAGAAGTCGATTCACTTCCAGTGAAAAGGTATTGACCCACAAAAATGGTGTCTCCTATCTTCACAGCCTACAAAAGACAAAGCAATGAATTACTTTCTGATAAAGAATAAAGATCACTTGATAACACTTGCTCAATTACATGCTAGAAGCAATCAGTGACATTAGAAAGATAAGCACGTAATTAAGAAAAATCAAACTCATCATTACTTCGCCAAGGGGACAGTCATCGCGAAGTATGAAGTTCTATACCTTTGAAAGTCCTGGAAAGTTAATAGGCAAAAGCTCCGAAGTTGCCTCGAGCTCTTGATTCGGCGTAAGGACAACTATGGCATCTTCCTGAAGTGAAATGTCCTTCTCAGTTTTATTTATTACTTGCAACTCAGGGCCCACAGTATCCAGCATAACCTGAGAAGAGCAGAAGGCATCCCATCAGTTATTTTCCTTTATAACACATGAAAGTAACACTTGGCACATACAAGACGCAGCATCCAATAAAAAGGCTGAAATAACATTTCATCAGTAGAAATTATTCTTTAGATCTAACTGCACAACTACCTCATTTTCAAAATAAAGCATCGCCATAGCAAAAGATAAAACTCTATCTATTGCTAATTTTATGGACTCTATAGTGTATTTAGCTCTTTTTTGGGTTCATCGTTTGCATCCATTTTGTGCTTATTTCACAGCCGAGGTGTTTTTTGTAACTTGTTTCGATGGGAACTACCAATTTCAATTTCATCTATCAATGAAAATCGTTTCATTTCCTATCCAAAAAAAAACACATATTGTAGGATTTAATTTTGGTCAAGTGTTTTGTATTGATAAAAAAACAGCCATATATAAAGCACTTCAACGACAACAACAAATACTTAGCAAAGTCCAACAACTAACAACTATAACAATAACATACAGCGCAGAGCTTCTTAGTGTTCTTCACAGCCGCCTTCAAATTCTCCAAAGTCTCCTGATGATATTCCGCGTTACCCCATGAAAAGTCAAAACGAGCAACTATAACCAAGAAATTAAGAAATCTCTTAGCAACAAACAAAAACCCATCAAAAATACCGAGCACCCAGATAAGAACAATAACCATACCCGACATTCCAGCCTTCAAACAACCAGAAATCGTCTCAACAGATCGAGACCTTGGACCAAGAGTCCCAACGATCTTCGTCATAGCAGGAAAAAAGCTCTGAAAAACAAATACCAACAAACAAATCATAAACCCAATATTCAGAGCAAATCAATAATCCCTTTGAACAAACAAAACATGGGAAGTATTCAGAATCAAGTAAAACTGATCATAGATCCAAGCGAATTCAAGAACATCAAAAGGGTAAGAACTTACGGATTTGGATGGCTCGAGGATGGAGGCCATGCGAATAGGCTCCTCGAGAAGCAAGTGATTGGAATGCATCTTTGATGATGGGTGTGATTGGAAACAATTTGGAAGAACTTGAAGAAAAAAGGGATTGAAATCGAAGATGAAGAAATGGAATTAAATCAAGAATTGATCAGGAAATCGTGGAATATTCGTTTGTGTTGAGAGAATTTCTATATCTCCGGCGCTGAGAGCGGGTTGAGGAGAAAACCTGGTTCTGATCTGTGCTCGCCGCTGTTATTCTTCGTTCTTCCAATCTCGCGATAAATTTGTTTTTTTTAAATTATAATAATGATAAATTTCTTTTTTTTTAATTTTTTTTTTTCGAACATTTGTTCTTTTCACTTTTTCCGTACAAGTATAAACACAATTATTTTTATTTTATTTTGATTCTTGGTTAGGGTTGGAGAGTAAAAATGTAATTAAACATCCCATTTTTATAAGCATTCTTTTATGATAGAGTTTTTTTTTTGGGATTTTGGATGTATAATAAAAAAAATGCAAAGTATTTATATCTATAACATAAAATCGAAACTAATTCATTTGTAATAGAAAATTTAAATTGAGTTCTATCATCGATAGAATTCAATGAGTGATAAAGTTATATCATTGGTTAAGTGATTGAATTCTACAAGTGGCAAACTCATTTGGTTCTATCACTGATAGAAAATCATATGCTATAGATAAATTATTTTAAAAATTGTGTTCTAAATATAATAGAATAATGGATAAATTTCCTTTATTTTATCTTGATTTTTGATTTTGGTTAGAGGGTAAAAATGTAATTAAACATCCCATTTTTTTAAGCAACTTCATAATTTCATTATTAAGCCAGAAGAAGATTAGAAACTACAAATGGGGACACCCTTCAAAGACTGGCATTGACCAAACCATAGATCCCAAGAAATGAAACCCTAGAGGTAAAGATCAACTTGGTCAATAAACAGTCTTCCTTTTTTTTTTTTTTTTTTTTTTTTTGAGATATAAACAGTCTTAGTTTGACTATATATGGGTATGAATTCTAAATATAAAATGAAATGTTTTCACCCTTTTCATTATATTCAAGTTGTATAAAATATATATATATATATATATATATATATATATTTTTTATTCAAGTTAAACAGAAACTTTTATTGACCTGCAAGTTGATCTTTTATTAAATAGTTAGCATCATCAATGTATTTTCAAAGAATCAAAAAGTGTTAGCTCAATAATTGTCAATTTTTCTACGATTAAATGGAAATCGTTTAAGGTGTATTTTGATGTTCCCGAGTGTCGTTCACTATAATATTCTTAACAGGAATTGTTCGAGGGATATGGACAACTTCTTGATAGTTTGAAATCTTATGAAAGTTGCGACATTTTCAAGGCGGTTTTTAGTGTTCATGTATATTTTTCTTATTATTGTTGTTCCACTCTCTTGTGACGACATTTCATAATGTAATATTTTGTTTATATGTGTCGAGTTGATTGATAAAGAAATTTCTAATCTAACTTTGGATGAGAGTTATCTTTGAAAGAGTTTTCGTTCTTTTATAGTTTTGAGATTTTTGATTTGTAACTACTTTGACGAGATCTTACTTGTCAGTAGTTACTATGATATTAGTGTTAACCCTCAAAACTTCTTCAATGTCAACTAATGAAGTGTTCTAATTACTACTAACTTGTTACATTGAAATCTATTAGTTCTTTATGTAAAGACAGTTGATTTGAATGATATTTCGCGGATCATCACTTTAGATGTTTCTTGATTTACAATTTTTCATCTTTTATTTTGTGTTGGCTCAAATTATAGATAGAATTCAAGATGTCTTACGAGTTTATTGTTCTTTTGTTTTGATTTTCCTCTCAGAGTATTATTGTATTCTTTGTGTTTGTTTATTAATGAAATGTTTTGGTTTGAAAATAAAAATTGGTCACTTCTCATATGTCTGTCTCTTCGCGTTTATACTATTTTTCGCCATGTTTTTCTTAAGCATTTGGCAATATTTTTTTAAACATTTGTCGACGCAAAATAGATTTATTTTTAGTATAAAAACACATAAATTTTTTTTTTCTTTTTGTTGGAAAACACACATGTAAATCATAATTGGGTAACTGAACACTCAAGCTCAATCTTAGTCACCTAACAAAAAAATTCTCAAATATTGTGAATTTACAAAAAATAATAATAATAATAATAACAACAAATTTAAAAAAATCAATCTCAAATCGTAATTTTACTCTTAAAAAATTCCAACTTAAAAAAAAAAAGTCAAATTGATTTTTTTAGTTATTTGGAAAGAGATTATAAAACTCGTACTAATACTCTCAAATAAAAAGAGAATCTAATATTGATCTTCAAAATCGAATCTAAATAAAAATATGCTTCTAAAAGTTGTAGCCCATGGTAAAGTATTGCGGTCGGATGACACTTTAAACTTTACCTACTTTTATTTCTCAAAAAAAAGAAGAAAAAAAAAACTTTACCTACTTTTATATAATAAATAAGATACGCCCACAGATTTCCCTTTTTCTTTTTCTTTTTTTTGAAGACCCTAAAATATTATTAAATACAAAATTACATTTTGTTTTTCCATAAATTTAAGAAGACACAAACATTTTACTGTGGGCTTCCAAGTCAAAGGTATTCCTTCTCCCAACTTATTATAAAAAGAAACATTTATATATCTTAAAAATAAAAAAGAAAGAAACATTTATATATGCCACATCAAGAAAATTATTTATTTAATCTAAAAATATATATTTATTTTGGCTGAAAATAATTGGAATGGTTTATTCCATGGTAATATGCTACTTGTAGTTTTTGTTTTTGTATGTTTCATCATTCATCTCAGTCTGCTGTTTATGAGCTAAAATACTCTAAAACATAAACAGAATTTGGGATGCATTAGGATCAGGAAGTAATTTGAAAACAAAGAAATTAGTCCAGAAAAGTTTTATGTTATTATAAGTTATAATTATTATTTTTCACAATGTTATATAACACAATATATTTTTTATTTTAACAAAAAATAATGAAAAATGTCATTCAACATTATCTAGAAAGCACGTAGAGAAATTTAAGGTTCAAAATAAAAAAGTAATAAGAGAATTTTTTTAGCAGAGTTTTGAAAATAAAATCAAGAATATGAACCAGAAGACTAAATTAACTTTGTTAGACGTTTCATTTTTTTATTTATTTAATTTTTTTTTAAAAAAATCAATCATGGTAGTTCTAAATTGAAACTAAATAATTGAGAAATTTATAATCTAACAAAAAAAATAATTAAAATGTATTTGGATTTGGAAGAAAAAAATGGAGTGGGAAGACGTAGAAATGTTAAATGATATTTAAATAATTACTTACTCCGTTAATGGTTTGGCATTGATTGAAATAACTAACAACTCATTATTTTCAAAAAAAAAAAAAAAAACTCATTTGAGAATTTGTGTGAGTAATGGTCGAATAATTACCTAATTTGTTTGAACATTAATGTTTTTTTTAAGTACTTTTTGGGTTTGAACATCATTATAGAGTAGTCAATGAGAGCGGTGTTTAAGGTAATTAATTCAATTTATGGTAACCACTTACTTACAAATGAATTTCATATGAATTTTTTTGACATCTAAATATTGTAGGATCACGCGATATGTTCCGTAACATTAGTCGAGATGCGCGTAAACTGGTTTGAACAGTATATAAAAACAAAATGATAATAATAATGATTGAGTAATATGGTTAATATAAAATTTGACAAGTGATTAAAGATAATCGTATCCAATACAAATAGAGAATTTAGAATGATTATTTAAAAACTCTACTTGTATTATTGTCAAAAAAAAAAAAACTCTACTTCTATTTTCTTTTTTTAAAAATGTCTTAGTACGCCAATAATCTATAATTATCGCGAAAATATGGAGTTTTATTGGAGACGACGGCGGTGAGAAATTGACGTGTTGTAAACTTGGGCGACACGAAAGCTATAAATGATTATGGCGTCAAAATGCCGCACAAAACCAAATCAGCGAGGGCGATTAGATTAATAATTAAATTCCACAAAAGGAATTCCAATATATATTTCTCTAAATTTGGTATAAAAAAAATTTCTAATATATTTTTCGAAATTTCGTGGGTTAGAGTTATTTTGAATAATTAGAATGAAAAGGTTTGTATATGAACTTTTGTTTTTATATTTTATTTGTATGGATAATTTTTATAATAAATTTATGTATCATTTATACAAAAATCTTTCATTTTCATTTATGTCGATCACTTTTTCTCTTCAAATTATTTTGTTTTGAAAATTTTGAAATATCTAATTTATTTAAATAATTTTAAATTTTTTTAATATACTAATGTATTCAATTATTTAATATTCATCTATTGAATAACCATTATCACTTGTCTAATTGTTCTTGGTGTTAAATCGTTATTGATTAAAATATTAGTTCGATCCAAGTTTCTTCCATACTAGTCATGATACTTTCAAACATAATATTCTATATAAATTGATATCTATAATATATTTAAAGCTAATTTTAATCAAAATTGAATTTAATAATATTTCGTAAATAAAATTTCGGTCAATTTAAAGTTAGAAATTTAACCGTAAAATAAAAAAAACTTACATATGACATGACAGTAAAAAAAATGTTTTGGATAAAAATTTTGTCAATTTAAAATTATAACATATGTGTAGTAGGAACTAAAAAAAAATGTTATAAATAAAATGTTTGTCAATTTAAAATTATAACATGTGTAGTAGGAACTAAACAAATTTATAGATTTTAACTATTAAAATATAATTACACTCTATAATAAAATTTTGGTTAAAATATCAATTTGGTTTTTATACTTTGAATTTTGTTTCAATTGGCCTCTAAACTTTCTAATGTTCAATTTTAATTCTTCGACTTTTAAATTTGTTCTATTTTGGTCCCTAACTTTCGAATGAACATCTTTCTCTATACATTTTAGAAATAGATTTCCATTTTATTTTTACTTGTATTAAAATTATTAATATTATAAAATTAAGTTCCATTAATATTAACTTCAAATTTATAATAGAGAACTAAGTTTAATTTTTTTTTCCACCAAAATGGAACAAAATTAAAAGTCCAAAGATTAAATTGGACTTTTGAAAATTTAGTAACTAAAATAGAATAAAATTTAAAGTCTAACGACCAAAATAATATTTTAACCTAATATTATATATATGATTAAAAAACTATATACATTAAAAAAAATTATCTAATAACTTAATAAAACTATTATTCAAATCAAACTGCGGGACGCAACAAATTAGGAACGGTTTTAAAATTAAGAGTTATTTGGAGTAATTTTGAAATAAAAAATTATTTTGAATGAATAGAAATGAGTAATTAAAAGAAATAGTTATTTTGAATGGTTATTGTAAACACAAGATTTCCAGACATAAATATAAATGAGACACGTGTAAATGAATTTGAATTTTGATTGATTTGATTTGATTTGTGTGTATGTTACAACCTCTAATATTTGTCCTCTAATTCTTTCTCTCGAGATGTGGATTTCGAAGTTGTTGATCTAAGGGCTTGGAAACTTATTCTCAGATGGAGGGTGATTGAATCTTCAGTATGTTGGTGAAGAGACGATCGGTTTGAAGAAGCCTTTGTCTGAATTCTGAAACTTGTTCTCTGAATTCTCTGACTAACCTTGAAGGCTTGAGGATTTGGATGGTTGGATGCTCTGAGTTCTGAATTCTCTACCCGAAAGCTCTGGAGTTTCTGAGTTTTCAGTTTGTAGTTCTCAATTCAAGTTTTTGGAATCCTTTGCAAATGAGGGAGAGCTCTCTGTTTATAGAGTTTTTATGGGCTTGTGGACTTGGACTTCATGAGCTTTTAGGCCTAAACCTTGGTCTTGGCACTTTATGCATCTTTTAGGCTTGACCATTGCGTTGGAGTCTCATGCATCTTTAAATCTTATCATTGGCTTGGGTTTCATGAATCTTTAAGCTTAATACAAAACTTAGACCCAACTTAATATGGACCTAAATTCTAAACGAAATAACTTTTAATCTAATTAATTTTGGGAAAAATATGGATTTATAATTTACTCAATATTTAATTACATATATTTGTAAATAATGTAGCAATTTTTAATTGGCCGAAATTTCTCGATCAACCGTTATAATATAGTTTATTTAGGAAGGAATTGTAATAGCTCCTTAATACTTATATGCATATTTTATTTCTTTATTTAATATTAAGCATTGTTTTCATTTTTTTTCTTTTTAAAAGAGCAATATTTTTCATTACCTTCAACAACCAGTTTAATAACTTTGCAAAACCCATATTTTATAACCTCAATGAACTCTTAACTATTAATAGATTTTGTACTTAAACATAAATTAATAATTTATTGAATACGCATCAAAATATTGCTTTCACAATTATTCAAAAGAATACTTCTAAATCTAAAAAGAAAAAAAAAAAACTTTCCCATGAAAACTACGACAACACTTACTTAAATTTAAAGCAAAGATTCACATTTTCCATTTTTTTTTATTGACCGTCAAAGCGCACTTTAACTATTGTTCCAATATATACTACAAAACTCTACAACATTTAGATATCAAAGAAATTCGTAGAAAATTAATTCTTCGGTAAATGACTATCATAAATTGAACTCTTCACGTCTTAGTTCTCTAAGACCTTCTTGGCTAATAAGTAGTTTAAGATTCATTTTTTTTCAGTCAACTAATTGCAATAATAATAATCTAATTTGAAGGTGTAATTTGAACAAAATTTTCTTAAAAAATGTCGATCAATACTCTTATACCATCACTAAAGACTGATAGTTTAATCCACACCTCAGCAACTGTATTACAAAATTACTTACGCTAATATAGCAATAAACATTTTGCGAGCATACCTCCATGATTAATAATCAAATGGTCAATCTCCAAAAGGTCAATCTGTTGGACTAAAAAATAAATAAATAAATATTATTCTTCAACTTCACAGGTTGCTTTGTGTCAATTCCATTGAACTACAAAACTTAGTTTCTCTTTCTCAAAAAAATAAAAAATAAAAAATAAAAAACTTAATTCCTATTTTTGAAAATATCCTATCTAGGAGTGCCTAACATGGACCAACCATTTATTTTTTGTGATCATCAAAGCCAACTGCCAATTTAAACTTGCCAGTTTTTATGTTAATAGTGATTTCAAGATAGTGACACAAAACAATAAAAATGTTCAATGGATTTTTGCCTAGGGGGTAAAAAAGAATCACCTGAATTTGCTATCCCTCATCTCTACCCAAAAGCACTTCTCAGAACATTGGAGTTTAGTGAATTCCAAACACCCATAATGATGCCACTCGCCAAAGCCTGCTGCGCATTTTTTGCGGCTGTTCTGTGAGCTTCCAAAACTTTTTCATCTTTAAGGAGGTTTCTCAAAGCCTCTTCAAGCTCCAGTTTTGCACGAACCTGAATCAGTTGAACACAAATGACAAAATAATATCTTCTAATCATCATTGGTTGACCTAGTGACTAAGAGAGTCTTAAGAAACCAAAAAATTATGAGTTTACTCTATAGTGACCACCTACTTATAAATTAATTTTCTACGAATTTTCTTGACAGTAAAAAATTGTAGGGTCAGACGATCTGTCCGGTAAGAATAGTCGATGTGTACATAAGCTGGTTCGAACATTCGCGAATTAAAAAAAATTGTCCGATTATAAGTTCAGTTTTTTTTTTCATAAAACAACAAGACTAAAGGTTCAAATGATCTCATTATGAAGTGATTTAGTGGTCAAGAGTGTCATAAGCACCTAAGAGGTAATCCCCTGACCAATGCCACGAAGGATGTGGGGTTCAATCCATGCCACCTACCTAAGAAATAATTTCTTACGGAATTTCTTGACATCAAAATGTTGTAGGGTCAGACAGTATGTCCCGTGAAAATAGTCGAGGTGCACGTAAGCTGACCCAACACTCAGGGATTTAAAAAAAAAGGACCTTTCCAATTATCTAAAAAATCAGAATTAGTGTAATTAATTAAAGAATAGTTCATCTTGCATCTAGAGTGATCACCCAAACAAAGCTCTTGATAAGATTCACATCATTCTTTAGCATTTTTCTTAAATAGGTGGTAGAAGAAGAGTTGACTTGATATGTTCCAGGGCTTGGTCCACCTATTGAGAAAGATGTGGCAAGGTGAGCACATGAATCTGTGATATTCAGTCTCCACAGAAATTTCACAAAGGGTGCCACAATGCCAAGGTTTCTTCTTTGAAGTTTATCTTGGTGGTTGATAGTGATACCTTCCAAATAAAGACCGACTTTCTTCCTTCAGATATTTTTCTTTCCAAACAGCTTTGCGCATGTAGTGGCTTAAGAGTACTGTTAAAGTTTGATTACTATTTGATGGGCTTACAGCTGAAGAAAACAAGAGAGATCACAATTCCATCTCCCATAATCACAAGGCTCAACCCATAAAAGCATAGCTCAACTGGGATAAACTGTGGACTATGACCGGGTCATGGGTTCAAATCTCCACACACAGTTGTTGAACTCAAAAAAAAAAAATATATATATCTCATGATTCACTACAAAAATTATGCAATTTCTGCTTCCTATGAGAGCAACAATTTTGAAACTCATCATCCTTTCAAGGAGATGCCTAAATTTGAGATGTGCATAAGCTGACATGAACACTCACACATGGTACAAAACTTATTAGCTGATAGAAATAATCTTGATCGGTCTAATAATCTTTCCAGAACTAAACCTCTACGTGTGAAGACTATCGCATTTACTTTCTTATACGAGCAATCATCGACAGTTAATATCCTTATGAACCCATCAAACAAGAAGAACTATAATCCAAAATCAAACCGGCATGGTTTTACCAATGCAATATATGACGGCCTCATCAAGACTTTAAAGTTAAAATCCCGACAGTTAATACTTGGGCCGATTAGAGAATGTTGTCAAGGCTTGAGAACCAAACTTAAAATATTCGCATGACTCAGAACAAGGAATGACCGAGATGTAAATCCAAGCCAGAGCATTACATTTCAAGGAACCAAAAGAGAAATATAAAGTGGAAAATATTTTCTGTTCACCTGCAAAACTGACATTGGATTAAACTGCCGCATTTTAACCACCATGCTTGAGAAATGGCCAATATATGGACCTGTCAGAGGAAAAAGAACAATTCCTGAGAACAGAAGTGTTAAGGATGATGAGTATATATCAAAAAGAGTACAGCAGCAAATACTCACCAGTCAAAACTGCACAACCAGCTGCAGCAGCTTCTGATATGTTGTGACCAGCAAGACCAGGCAAGAAAGATCCTCCAACCACAGCAATGGGAGTTATCCGATACAAGTATCTTAATTCACCTAAATTGCACGTGGAAATCACATTTAGCAGATTTGTTTATCCAGATGTAACCAAAACATCTCGCCCTAGCTTCAAAGTAACAATACAAGATCAAGAAAGAATGTTTATTACTTGGTCCCTTGGGCCAACAAAATTAGATTTAAGATTTGACTGCTGCATGTCATTGATGTCAAAGTAACTCTGAAACGCATAGTTGCATGCTTACAGTTACAAGCATTTTGTCAAAATTGTAAGGAGTTTTAAAATCATCTGTCTTCATGTTTACCATTCAAACATTTAACTTCCTCAATTACCTTGATGACCTTTTTTACATTTCTACTTGAGACAGAAAAGATCTTTCTTTCCAAAACATTTTTTAAAAGTTGAGTGTCTCATTCATTATGGTTAGTTATTCTATCTCAAGAACTATCCCCAAAGGGTGGTCTCATTGGTAGAGGCTTGAAATCTCTAAGGTACGCTCCCTTGGAGGTCTTAGGTTAAAAACTAACAAGTGAGTTTAGTTGTAAAATCTTTTATTATCTCCCGAGTCCGAGCATTGGGACACACACAAATGCCCCTAGGTATGTAGTGGGGCAAAACTTTGATTCTCAGTTATCAACAAAAATAAACATATCTCAAGAACTTGACGAGGTTTTTTATCCAAAGCAATAGACACGGCCCTCTCCTCTAGTACAAAATTTTGAAAAGCCAATAGGCTATATCTTTATATCTTTAGAAACTAGAACTGAAAGAAAAAAAAAAGAAAAAAAAACTTTTGAAGCTAACTTCCAAAGAGAGAATATATTCGAGCAAAGAGTTGAAAGAAACACCGAATGATATAAATATTGTTTTTGAAACAAGGATAACCACGCCCATCTCTAGACCAGGCACCGGAGACATCGAAGGAGTAATGTCACAGGTGAGTCTCGAACCCAAATGATATAGATATTACATACCTAATGTGTCTACAACATATACATTCGTTCCTGATGTAATGTTTTCACCTCGAGACCTCAAAGCTACATTGTGCCCTTCTTTCTGCATCGTCTATGCTAATTAAAATGGCAACACAAAAAACAAATTAACAAACATGAAGCTAATTATCATAATAGAGCCACGCACGTTAGATATCATACTAACGAAAGAAATTAACATGTATAGATCCAGTTCCATACATTGGTTTGACATAGAATGGTCATGTATAGATATTCTTGAAATCAAACTCTTTACTTGAATTACATTTGTCGGTCAGAGTTATTTATAAGTTTTTTCCCCACATCAAGTATATTTCACGACTCACGCAGCATGATTAACTTAAAAATTGTTCTGAGGGCATAAACATCTCAAAGAGTCTGAATGAAAACACTGCAGATAATATTTAATGGTCAAAGTAATAGGTGAGAGACATGAGACTGACAAGACGTAACCGGAGCTATCAAGCCATCAATGAAGTATAAGAAACCTACTACAGCAATCTCTTTTCCATGCTGTGGATGCCGTGGTACAATAACAGTGACTAGATTTGGATGTGCTTCTATGAGCATTTTATGAACTTGAAGTATAACTGCAAGATGAAAAACTCAACCAATATTAAATTAATTACAAAGCATAAAACTTCATTTACATATTGTGTTACAAAATGCATGATTTTTCATCAAACATGCAACTAATTGAACCTGCAAGACAAAAAATGAATTATCCAAGATACAGCTATCAAACCTATTCAATTATGCACCCATCATCCTGATGGAGCTCAACATCCATAAGTATTAACTCAAAAGGGATTGCATAATGTAACCAAAATGCGAAATATGCAACAGACATAAAAGTGTAAACTGTGGAAGAATTTCTCAGTGAATGCAAAGACCAAGGGGAGATAAAAGATACCTGCACAGTTTGGCAGACAATATATGTTGCAAAGAAAATGTTTGTGCATGAAGAAGATCATAAGGAATCCCCAATATCAAAACTAAGCATAGAAATATTTGTGCATGCATTGATTTCTGGAAGAAAGTATAATATAAAAGAAATAACCTTCTTCTTCGCCTCTATGTATGGACGAAGCCATCCAAACTTGTCTTCGAGCCAATTGTCCTCTTAAATCTTCAACCTTTTTTATCTCTACCTCTGACATTCCAACATCTTCAACCGCTGAATGGAAAGAACGAATCCAAAATCCAACCTTAGTCAATAGTTCAAATATTAAAAGCACACTGATAAAGCTCAGTAAAAGTAATAATGAAAAACATGTGGTTTGATGTTTGTAATATAAAAATGATTAAACCAATCTCATTCTTGTCAGAAAATAGAAGATCTGACAGACAACTGTGCATTCATTTCATAAAGCATAATTATTGTTGCACCACATAAGAAGAAAAAGGTTCATTGTCCATACAAAACTTCAGATCACCAGCAAAACTAATGATTGATGGCGAAGCCTGCAGTAGCTGGAACTGGATTGCCTGTAGGTTGCTCTATAACGCAAAACAAGATAAATGATACAGGAAAAGAAAAGAAAAGAAAAAAAGTAAGTTATAATAAGGAAGAGTTGGAAAGTCCATACCAATGGGAGAATTAATGAGAACTTAGACAGCATAAAAGAAATCAAGGGAAGAAACACTGGAATTGACCAACGCTTAAAGGACCTAGCTGACATCCGAGCATTCAACAATGCCATAGTAATCTGAAGAGAGTAAGGACAAAAGTAAAAATCTCGAACACTGATAACATAACTTGACTCCATGATGAGAATATATTTTAATAGAATGTATACTCAAATAGCATGACGGCATTATCAAGATATTCAGGTTTCAACAAGATGAAACAACTTACACCACGCTGTGAAGCACCCAAGATAAGATTAGGCCAAAGTTCGCTCTCCATTATCATAATAGCTTTAGGCTTCCAATATGCAATGAAAGAGTCTATGGCAGCAGCTGTATCAAGTGGGGCAAACTGATTTGCACAAAAAAAAAAAGTGAATACCATGGGAGTAAAACTAGATTTCCTAAAACATATCAAACCCCCAATATATATATATATATATATATATATATA
>JBBMKA010000026.1:10794314-10813581 GCA_037833695.1 Sechiopsis laciniata | reverse complement strand
GGTGAGTACAAAGGCACTCAGTAAGAATCCCCAACCGGGGTACAGTACGAAACAACGCATCAACTAGCAATCAAGTACACAAGCAAACGATTACCAGCACGAAACCCTGGGACACAATGTCCAAAACTCTTGGGTCTTCAGAAGTCTTTAACTTCCGGCCAAGTGGTCAGCTCAATAACTGACCCTGAACTAGAGCTACTATCGAGGGTCTTCACCCTCGGCCTAAGGGAACGTTCCCAAACAGTTGGTCCAAAGAAGTACAAGGACCGTTCCCACACAGTTGGTCCTGGACCATTCCCACACAGTTGGTCCAAAGAAATACAAGGGCCGTTTTCACACAATTGGCCCTAGACCGTTCCCACACAGTTGGTCCAAAGAAGTACAAGGACCGTTCCCACACAGTTGGTCCTAGACCGTTCCCACACAGTTGGTCCAAAGAAATACAAGGGTCGTTTCCACACAATTGGCCCTGGACCATTTCCACACAGTTGGTCCAAAAAGTACAAGGACCGTTCCCACACAGTTGGTCCTGGACCGTTTCCACATAGTTGGTCCAAAAAGTACAAGGACCGTTTGCACATAGTTGGTCCTCTCTCAGCCTCTGGCTGATGACATCCTAACCAATCTATCTAAGATCACCCATCCCCTGTTTCTTAACAAACAAACATGCTTCACAACAAGAACCCTAGTATGGCACTACAAGCTTTAGAACAGGAAATCAATCATGCTGGAAGGCCAAACCTAGCATGGCACTAACATGTGCGAGCGACCACACGATTTGGACATCGCAACAACGGCTGCTAGCTGGGGTTCTCGGCAGGGTGTTCGGCGAGCTGCGGCTGGGCAAAGGAGGTGTGGCTGGGCGAGGGAGTTAAGCTCGATAATGGGGAGAAGAGAGAAAGAGAAGAAGGTCTCGGCTAGGTTTCCTTGGAGAGAAAAGGAGAAAATGTGAGGAAGAAGAAAAAGTCGGTAAATGCAAATGAGAGGAACGACTCAAACACCTAGGTCTCGCAAAAAGGGAAGAGAGGGATAGGATTGTGACACGTGTCCCCTTCCAGGTTCTGGCTTCGAGCCCTGGCAGGTGCACCTTTTTCTTCTATTTTCCAAATAAATAAACTGAAGCTCCAATCCTTCCAAAAAGACCAAGCTAACTCCGGAAACCTGAAATCGAACAAAAACCCAACTTAGAGAAATAACAGATCAACCCCAGAACCCTGGCAAATTACGAGACTACCCCTGGAAGTAAAATTACCAAAATGCCCCTAGAGGTCCAAGCTGCCCTAACGGCCCAACCGAACAACAGCAAAAGTAACCGAATGAACCTGGGGAACTGGAATGGAAAACTGGGCCGTTACATCTATGCTCCTCCAAATCGAGTAATTGCATTATTCTAACAGCTCTTGCTTTCTAGAGATTAAGATTTAACTTCTTTAGTGCCCAGAAAGCTTTATGTTCTAGCTCGATTGGTAGATGGCATGCTTTCCCATACACTATTCTGTAGGGCGACATGTTCAATGGCGCTTTCAACACAGTTCGGTAAGCCTAAAGTGAATCATCAAGTCGCATGGACCAATCCTTTCGGTTAGGTCCTACAACTTTCTCAAGAATACTCTTAATCTAGCGGTTTGAGACTTCAGCTTATCCATTGGTCTGTGGGTGATAAGGGGTGGCAATGTGATGTTTGATGTTATACTTTTGTAGCACCTGAGACATTGCTCTGTTTATAAAGTGTGTATCCTTGTCACTGATTAGTGCTCGGGGTGTCCCAAACCTTGTGAAAATGTTCTTATGAAGGAATCTAATGACTTTTTTAGCATCATTTGAAGGTGTTGCAATCGCTTCAACCCATTTTGATACATAATCAACCGCTACCAAGATATACATATTTCCGTGTGAAGGAGGAAATAGGCCCATGAAGTCGATTCCCCAGACGATAAATAATTCAACATCCAAAATTGACGTCAACGGCATTTTATCCCTTTTTCCTATGTTTCTTTTCCTTTAGCACTTATCGCATGTCTTCGCATAGTGATGCGCATCCTTGAATATGCTTGGCCAGTAATAGCCAGATTGGAAAATTTTAGCTGCGGTGCACATATCTCCAAAATGTCCTCCATACGGCGATGCGTGGCACGATTCTAGTATTGCATTCTTCTCATGTTCTGCTACGCATTGGCGTATTAGTCCATCAGCACATTGCCTATAGAGAAATAGTTCATCTTAGAAATAAAATCGCGTGTCGTAAAAAAAATGCTTCGCTTGTTGTTTTGTGAGTTTGGTTGGGATGACATGACTTACTAGATAGTTGTCAATGTCGGCGAACCAAGGAGCATTCTTCTTTTCTATAAGGTTGAGTATGAATACCTGTTCATTAAGGAATTTTTTAGATATGTTTAAATATCAGGTTGCCTATTCTCTAACCAAGATAGATGATCTGCTACAACATTCTCACAATCTTTCTTATCCTTGATCTCTATATCAAACTCTTGTAGCAGAATAATCATTTGATCATTCTTGGTTTTGCATTAGCCTTGCTCATCAGATATGTTATAGCAGCATGGTCGGTGAACACAGTCACTTTGGATCTTACTAAGTAGGATCAGAATTTTTCTAACGCATAGACCACTGCTAAAAACTCCTTCTCAGTAGTTATATAGTTCTGCTACACTGTAGTTAAAGTCCTGCTAGCATAGTAGATAGGATGGATCAGCTTTTCTCCCTTCTTACCCAAAATAGCTCCTATCGCATAATCACTGGCGTCGTACATTAGCTCAAATGGTTGTTCCAGCCAGGCGATATCATGATAGGTGCAGTTGTTAGAGTCTTCTTTAATTTTTTAAACACTTACGAATAGTGCAAGTCAAAATTAAAGGGACGATTAGCTTCTAAAAGCTTGCACATAGGTTTTGCTATTTTTTAAAAGTCTTTAATAAAACGGCTATAAAACCTAGGATGGCCTAAGAAACTGCGCACTCTCTTCACATTCCTTGGTGGCTCCAACTTCTCTATTGCTTCAATCTTTGCTTGATCAACTTTTATTCCATTCTTAGAGATCTTATGTTCGAGGACAATTCCTTCTCTTACCATGAAATGTCACTTTTCCCAGTTAAGCACTAAGTGTGTTTCTTCACAACAGTTGAGCACTTTTTCTAGATTTGCTAGGCAATCAGAGAAACTGCTTCCAAACAACGTGAAGTCATCCATAAACACTTCCATGATGTCCTCGAGCATGTCGGAGAAAATAGACATCATACATCTTTGAAATGTAGCAGGTGCATTGCAGAGTCCAAACAACATTCTTCAGAAAGCAAACGTTCCATACGGATAGGTAAAAGTGGTTTTCTCCTGATCCTTGGGATCGATTGTGATTTGATTGTATCCTGAATATCCATCCAGGAAACAGTAATACTCCTTCCCTACGATGTGATCCAACATTTGGACTATGTAAGGTAAAGGAAAATGATATTTCCTCTTAGCTTTATTCAGTTTGCGGTAATCTATGCACACATGCTATCCTGTAACTGTCCATGTTGAAATTAGCTCATTTTTCTCATTGCGAACGACGGTGGTGCCTCCTTTCTTAGGCACGCATTGAATTGGGCTGACCCACTGACTATCTGATATTGGGTAGATGATCCTAGCGTTAAGCCATTTTAAAATTTCCTTCTTCACTACCTCTTTCATAGCGGGGTTCAATCATCTTTGATGTTCCACTGAAGTCTCGACATTGTCCTCTATAATGATCTTGTGCATACAGAATGTAGGACTAATGCCTGTTATATCTGTCAAAGTCCATCTAATTGCCTTCATGTGCTGCCTCAGGAGTTCCAGTAGTAGCTGCTCATGCTCCGTTGTTAGTTGTGAAGATATGACTACTGGTAATGTCTCATTTTCTCCAAGGTAGGCGTACTTTAAATGGGCAGGGAGAGGTTTTAACTCTAGCATTAGAGGTTCATTAGTTGAGGGACGCTGTGGTAAATTGCTTCTTATTCCCACATCGAGCGCTTCATGATAATGCATTTCATTTTCTGCATCCTCCAATGTATCTTCCTGCAAATCCTCTGCTTCCTCTGTATCATTGACACTGGTCATCGTCTCCTGCTATTGTTCAGTCATGACTGCTTCATCTAACAGCAGTTCCAACTGACTGATATTGAAATTATCCTCTGTGTCAGGCTGCTTCATTGAATCGAATATGTTGAACTGAATCCTCTGATCATTCATTCTTAACGTGATTATTCCTTCGTAAATATCTACCAATGTTCGTCCAGTTCTTAAAAATGGTCATCCCAGAATAATTGGAACTTCTAAATCTGCCTCGTAGTTAAGAATGATGAAGTCTGCTGGAAAAACGAACTTGTCGACCTAAACTAATACGTCTTCAATTTTTCCAATAGGGTGAGTTATCGATCTATCTGCTAGCTGAATTGTTACTGTTATAGGCCTCGCTTCACCTATTCCAAACTTTTTGTAAATCGATAGCGGCACTAAATTGATGCTAGAACCTAGATCACAAAGTGCTCGCCCAATATGATTACTACCAATCTTGACTAGAATGGTAAACTGCCTAGGATCGACTGCTTTCTATGGGATTTTATTTTGAATGATTGCACTACATTCCTCCTTTAATGTTACTACCTTGAATTCCTCGAATTTGCTCTTTTCCTTAAGTGCATCCTTCAAGAATTTCATATAGTTCAGCATTTGGCGCAGCGCATCAACCAAAGGGATGTTGATGTGGATTTGTTTCAAAATGTCCGTGAATTTCTCTAATTGAGACTCTTATCCCTTGCTTCTGATCCTTTGAGGGTATGGTGGTGGTGGTGGTTGGTAAATAGGTAATGGTTTTGCCATATTTGTTGCTTCCTTTGCTATGGTCGGTTCTTCAATCGTGCCCTTTGCTGGTTGCTTTCCTGTTGATGGTTTCATTGGGGTTTTTGTTCCCTGATAGTTCCTAATTTCCCCACTATCCATCAAAGGTTTCCCACTTCGTAATTCAATCGCATTTACTTGCTCCTTGCCATTTCTCCTAGATCCTTCCGTATCTCACCGTAGTTACCTTAGCAGTCTATTTTTTATATCCGCTGCGATTTGGCCTAATTATAGTTCTAGAGCCCGAAGAGTTACTTGTTGAGTTTTCAACAGGGTTTGATGTTCCATCATGACCATGTCGTTCTTCGCTATGTAATCCTTCAGTGTTGAGTCTGACTGCAGAGCTTGCTGGTGGTTGCTTCCAAATCTAGATTGTGGAAATGTGCGCTGTTGTCCCACTTGGTTAGTGTTGCTACTTTGTCCTTCCCACGAAAAATTTGGGTGCTGTTTCCATCTGGCACTGTACGAATTTGAATAAGGGTTGTATATTGTCGCGAATTAGAATTTCCAACATAATTGACAGATGCTAAGTTTTCACTACAGAATTCGTACATATGATCACCTCTGCAGAGTGCGCATAATTCAGGAGTTGATTGCTTAATTGTCGATGCGTTCTAAGGTGCAGTCATTTGAACATTTTTTAGAGTGTTCATTAGTGTAGCCAATTGTGCTTTTATGGCGGTCATTTCACTTAGCTCAAGTTTACCTGATGTTTTATCTTGGTTTAGTCCTTGGCTTATCTTAGGTGCATGGTTTTTATCAGTTGTTTCGATGATTTTATACCCCTGATTGTATGTTTTATCCATCAGACATCCCTCTGCTGTTATGTTAATAATAGCCTTTTCTGATTCTGATAATCCATTGTAAAGTGTTCGATTTGAAGCATATAAGACAGACCATGGTACGGACATTTCGCTATAACTTCCTTCTACCGTTTCCATGCTCCTCCTATAGTTTCATCATCTTCTTGCCTAAAACTAATGATTTCATGCCTAGAATTCATGCTTCTTGCACAAGGATAGTATTTTGCTAAAATGCTTTCTACCATTTGCCACCAAGTATAATTATTTGGCAGCGTATTTATCCAGTATCTAGCCTTATCCCATAAGGAATATGGAAACATAAACAGTCGAGTATCTTCCAAAGAAATACCGACTTCCTAGTTGGCGTCACTAACAGCTAAAAATTTGCGCAGATGTTGATGCGGATCTTTCAAAGGAAGTCCTCTAAAAGGCTCATTAACTCTAAGCATGTTATACATATTAGTAGTTAACATAGGGCATCTTCCTTCACTGTTAGGTCTAACTACCTAGATATGCTATATGATTGAATTCTCCTTGTTGAGTTCACATGACTCTGTCTCTTTCATCTACCTCCTGTGCTGGCGGTAAATTAGGATTTGGGTTCGCATTTGCTCCAAGCTCCACACCTGCTGCTGCTGTTGTTGGTGGATCTATCATTCTAAGATGATGTTGTGCCATGGGATCCATTCTTCTGCGGTTTCTCTTTCTCTCTTCACGAATCTGTCTTCGAAGGGTTCGTTTAGGTTCTTGATCAAACACCAGAATAGCACTCATGCACCAATCAAACTAAAATGTTGAAACAAATGAAAACTGAAAATATGATTTTTTTTTTATATATATTCTAAACACTCTCGTCTAAAGATAATTTACACAGTCCCCGGCAACGGTGCCAAAAACTTGATGTGTGGATCTGCGATAGCTAATAACCAAATGCTTAAAGTGTGAACAGATCTCACTTCGCACAAGTATACGCGGTCTACAGCAAGTAATAAGTAAATTATCGATCTCCACATGAACTGGAAACTATCCAAGGTGATATTTAGAATTGAATGGAAATTGCACAAAGATTATTTGAGTTGGGTTGAGGTTGAAACATAAAAGTAAATAAATAACGGAGTAAATTAATATTGATAAAATAAGGCTATACTAAGATATTCATGAAATTCAGCAGCAATGAAGTAACCAAGAAACATGCTGTAAGGGACTCTATCGTACTACGCCTACAAACTTCCTTTTCCGTTTCCGTTTAGCATCTAGTCTGACTTCCATCGCAGCTAAATGTAATTACAGCTGACGCTAAGTATGTAATATTTACGCGTTTATTCCTAAACTCCGACTTAAAGTATCACAAATGTAACACTACCTATCAAACATGCAAAGTAGACTTAGGTTATTTCCTCTTTCGATTTATAACCTACTAGTTTATGTGGACGGCTGGTCAACACTTATTGTTATATTGAAATACCTAATCTACATGCTTTAGATGAACCCTTCCAGTTTCTTCCTAAGACATGCTACTAAGATTCACTTTCTCCTAGTTTTGCCCAAATGAACTCGGTTCATAATACAAACAGATAACACAATACGAGATGTGGAAAACATATTAGAATTGTATTACTGAAGTAAATGAGTCTAACAGCGAAAAGAAAATAAAAACAAAACAGTGAATTGTCGTCTTGATCGAGACTCTGAATTTTTCTGAGAAAAAAGAACAGGGACATACCAAGCCTCTTTCCTATTACAATTGTCGTCTTGATCGAGACTCTGAATTTTTCCAAGAAAAAAGAACAGGGACATACCAAGCCTCTTTCCTATTACAAAAACACCTTACTTATAGAACTAGGTCATCGAGTCTCCGAATATTTCAGAATGGTAAGAATCAATTTCTGCGATGATTTCTCTTTTAATTACTTTGCCAAATGTGTTTGATTTTTCTAAGGTAGGAATCCCGTGATTTCAGCAATCTGTTTCTTAATTGTTTGGTTAGTCAACTTCTCGCTAGCAGATAATTCCTTCCTTAGGTGCTTGAAGTGCTTCTGGCCTTGATCTTCTGAGCTTTATTGCTCTCACTCGTGCGTCTTGATTCTCAGCAAAGCATTACTCCGCTAGCGCTAACCCTGCGAAAACAGAAATCAACATAAGCTTTGCGAAATCCATGCTAAACGTGCTACTTTGGTTATTTTCAGCCTAATAATCGATATTTTTCATTTTACTCCCCCAATGCGTAAGCATTAGCGAATTACACCTTTTTATTCTTAATTTTTCCTTACTTGCAATAAATTTTAATTAATAAGTGCGAACAATGATCTAAAGTCAGGCTAAAATCTGACTTTATTTTAGAGTCATCACCTTGCCTTTCAAGTCGATTCCTTAGTCCCCAAGCATTTCAAGCCTATAAAAAAGAGAAGAACCAATAGAGAAAGTGTGTCTATTTTCGGAGTTCTTCTCCCACACTTGGGAGTAGGATTTCAAAGCGAAGTTCGTATTCCTATTGACACGGAGTCCTGCTCTTTAAGAAGTCTTTCCATTTACTGCTTTCCAGTTTATCTTTTCTTTATTTATTTTATGCTTTATTTATTTACAGCACCATTGTTTCTTTCGAACAGTTTTTGTATTTGAATTAATTCAGTTTTCTTTTGCAATGACTTTCGCTTTATTCTTATTTATTCTTTTCCTTACTTTCATGTCTAGCTAAGCATCTTAGGCAAAGGTTAATGGTATGGGTTGGTAGAAGCATGAACTAGGGTAGAGGGAGTTGTTAATTGAAGCATGTTGGATTAGGATCTTAATGAAATAGTAAGTGTCGACCGATCATCCACATGCACTAATAAGTTGTAAATCGGAAGAGGAAATAACCTAAGGCTAGTTTTCATGTTTAGTACGTTAGTATTAAGTCTTTCATACTTTAAATAGGAGTTTAGAGATAAACGCGTAACTACTGCATACGCTGCGCCGGTTGATTACTACATTGAGTCGCAACGGAAGTTGGGCTTAATGCAAACGAAAGTGGAAGCAGAAGTTTGTTAGGCGAAGTATGGCAATTACTACTTACCGCATTTTATCCTAGGAGTTGCTAGACGCATCCCATAACTTTAACCCGAGCCTTACTTAGTTCATTTCACATTTTAGTTTACTTTCACATTTAGATATAAAACAAAAAAAAAATCTCAACACCATTGTTTTTACTTTCTTGCACAACTCTTAGATTAATTAACTGATTAAAGACATCAATCCCTGTGGAAAACGATAAAATATAAATACTCATCACTTGCTGCATACTCGACTGTGTATACTTGCGTATTAATGCGATTCGAAGTGTAGAACTTAGTTTCACTCTTAGAATTAATCATTAGCTTATTTATACCTCACTGAATAATCTCACCAATGGCCAAGCCTTTGATGCCACAACTTCGCCTTCTCTTGATTTTGCAGAGAAACTGAAGCAGATGTTCCTAAAACTGTGCTTCCTTGCAAGATGTACAAGCTATTGGTGAGTTTACTCTTCAACTTCACAATAGCTCATTTGATCATTTTCATGGAACCATTTTCTATTTTACATGAGTAACTGCTTTGTCAAATACTCCAAAAGACAATAAACTCCTTAAATCTGGCACATATCTCACATTAGTGAGAATTCTAATTTGATTATCAAACATCTTCATTTGTATTGAACCAATACCTTCAACAACATGTTCTTTGTTGTTTCCTAGAAGAACATTACCGCCATGAATGATCTCAATTTCTTGAAACCAATGTCTGTGAGGTGTCATGTGAAATGAACACCCTGAGTCTAAAATCTAGTCACTGATCACACCCACTTCTGATACTGTTTAAACCTTAGCTGAATCATATCCTTCAGAAACATTTACAGTACGTGGTTCTTCTTCATTCTTCTTCTTGTTCTTGAGGTCATAGCAGTTTCTTCTAATATGCCCTTCCTTATGGCAATAGAAACACTTTTTTATGATTTTATTTTATGACTTCGACCTTTCACGACTACTATTCCCTTTAGCTGGCTTCTTATCAGTTCTACCTTTAACTAGGAGAACTTCATTCTCTTTGCCTTTTGTCTCTCTTATTTCTAAATCTCTAGACCTTAAAGCATTAAGTACAATATCTATAGAAAGACTATCTCTACCATACTTGATTGCCATCTTAACTCCATTATAAGATGCTAGTAGCGAATTTAATAGTACAATAGTTTTATTTTCATTTGAAATTACCTCATCAATATTATTCAGATCAAGTGTTATCTTGTTGTACTCATCTAGATTCTATTCCAAATCTTTGCTAGGATCCATCTTATAACCGAAAATTTTTTCCAAATAAAGGCTACCCAATTTAGACCATACCTCAAAAGCTGTATTTGCAGCATGCACTTGCCTTAACACATTGTTTGCAAGGTATAAGATAATCGTATTGTAGGCCACTTTTAGCATTTCCTCTTTTTCAGCTGCTGTCATTGTCGCAGAATACTTTTCAGGATTATCAAGAGCCTTAGACACTTTTTATTGGATTAGGAGAGCACGCATTTTCTTTTTCCAAATAGAAAAATCACATCTCCCATCAAAACGCACCACCTCAAATTTTGCTGACATTTTGATTAGCAACCCAAAAATTCTCAGCAAAAATTAACAAAAAGCTTACAGCAAACCCAAAAAAAAATCTGAACCAAAATTAACAAAATTTAACATAAACCCAGAAATATCACAGCAAAAAATTAATGGCTCTGATACCAATTGTTGAAAAATAAACTTGCTCTTGAAACCTTTTGGCCAAACAATATCTGTCAAATAAAAGTGGAACAACCAGACAAAATTTATCTAATAGAATCAGCAGCTCAAGAACAAACCAATTATAGAAATTAAAGAGAAAAAGAATAACACCGAATTTTAAAGTGGTTCAATCATACGCAATTTACTCCACTAGTCCCTTTCATTAATCGGTGGTATACAAGCTTTAAATGGCTTTTCATCAATTGATCTTAAAATCAATTCACCAGAATTTCCTTTCTCTCGGTCAATGCACACAACCTCTCACTTCGTGTAAAGGTTTAGGAAGAAAACTATCTCACACAGTAAAAGGCATCTTCTCACTTTGAGGGAAAACTCACTCTGCTTTGGATGAAAGTTACAAAAGACAGCAGCCTCACAATAGGTTTTATAAAGCTATTTTACATTTTTCATTGAGATATACTAGTTGAGCCCACACTTACACATGAGAAAAATGGGACATACAGATATCTATAGTATTTGTCGAAAATACTGTTGATGGATTAATTTAAACAAATATAATCATTTGTCAAAATATAACATTTACTTAAATGAAAAATCCCAGACTCCCTACCATTACTATATTTTTGTAGATTCTTTTATCTTTTTTAGTGTGATATTTTTTTAGATTCCTTTCATAACTAATTATAACTTGTCAAATCTTTAAATGATGGTAGTATACTATTTTCTGATTAAATGGAGTATATATAAAGAAAAACTTTGGTTTTTCTAAGGAATATATATGTATATATATATATATTATTCACATTACTTATGCAACACTATTATCTTGTGGAAAATATGTGTACCAGATATTTTCTAAAAAGTATCTAAGTTTTGCTCTATATATATCAACAAAATCGGTTAAAATGAAGGCAATATCTTGTACTAACAATCTTGAAGTTAGAAGTTCGATTCACCATCCAACATATTCATAAAAAAAAATAATAATAAAAAATAAAAAAACTTAAAAGCCCGGTTAATCTCCACTACTTTATTAAGAAGCAAGTAGCCAAAATATATATACAAGAGTTGATTACGTGGCGAGAGAAATAAGATTATAGCAGGAGAACGAAACCCACTTGACAAACTAACACGTGATTGTAAAATTATTAAAGTTCTTGACAGAAAATAACCACCAATATTATACTCTCATATGAGAAAATATATATGCATACATATGTATATAAACTTACCAGACTAGAAAATAATTATAAATAATTTTAAAAAAAAATATTATACATGTAGTCATTGATATTAATGAGTCATTGATATTAATGAGTCATTGGTATTAATGACTATTGTCACATATTTTTTTATAAGGTTGGTATAATGTGTATTTATACAGAATATACTAAAAAAAACATAATATATAAAAATAATTATTTATAATATTGTATTAAAATATTTTATTGACTATCGAGGCAAATATATTAGAATTTGTCTAGATTTATAATTAATTCATGAAAATAGTCTATCTTAGTACAATTTTCCTATACAATATTGTTACTAAAATATAAGGAAAAATGAAAAAGAGAAATAATATAATTCAACAAAATTATGAGAAAAATGGTATGATCTACCAAAGTTAAGATAAAATAGATAAATAAATAGCAAGTCAATGAACTTTATGGAGGAAAGACTAGCAACCAGATCTCATGTAGATAATTAAGCTCCTTTTTTTTTTCTTCTAAGCCTTCATGAAGGAAAAAAAACATGAATTCAAAATGACAACTTGACTACTTGCCCCAAACTAATAGCAAGCTCATTCAAACCGAAAACCATGTCCCATCTTAAAAATAATCATGTCCCCATACACTCTTTTTATATGTATGTGAAATTTGTTTAACAATACCCATAATTTTTTTTAATCAACAATATTGGAATATGATGAAAGGTTAACATATAACTTCCTTTTTTTTTTTTTTTTGAGAAGTAACATATAACTTCTTTATTATTGAACCTACAATAATAAAAATACACATGTTTAAGGCACAAACTTGTACCATCTACCGAAATGTTCGATTGTAAAAATAAAATAATTGGAAAATTAATAATAAATAATACTTTGTAAAAACGTTTATATAAATCTCCCTCTTTACTTATCCGGTTATTGCTTCAACTTCCAGTTGAACTAGAAAGCAAAACTTTCACAAACCCCTTATAATACTTTTTTTTTCATCACTTCAAAATTTGGTTTCTTTCTGAAAAAATCTAAACCCAACCCAACATTATATCCATCCTTCCCTTTTTTTTAGAACATTTTTGTTCTCGAGAAAATCTTGTGTTGTGAACCCAAACAATGGTGGGGGTTGTCTCAGAGATAATCGAAGGCACGACATCGGGCGACCTATCGTTTCAAGTATGGATGATATGGGATGCGATAAAAGGTCCGATTGTCGTTCCTCTGCTCCGGTTGTTGGTTTCCATTTGTCTGGCAATGTCGTTAATGCTGTTCGTGGAAAGGCTTTATATGGGAGTGGTCATTGGTTTGGTAAAGCTTCTTAGAAGAAAACCATTGAAGAGTTATAAATGGGAGCCCATGAAAGATGATATCGAGCTTGGTAAATCTGTTTATCCCATGGTTTTGGTTCAAATTCCAATGTACAATGAAAGAGAGGTAAACTCCTCATAAAAATACTCAATCAATCAAACAGAGGAAATTTTAGTTTTTGTTTTCTAATTATTTTTTAATTTGTATAGGTTTATCAGCTTTCAATTGGGGCTGCTTGTGGCCTATCGTGGCCGTCCGATCGAATCATAATTCAAGTGCTTGACGATTCCACTGACCCAATAATTAAGGTCATTTTTAATTTATAAATTTAATCCATATAATTTTAAAAATTTGTAATTTTAAAATTTGAAATTAGTCATTATACTTCGAAAAAATTTAAAATATAATCTTTGACATAATAAATTTTACCATTTTAAAATATAGAATTTTATTTTATTTTATTTTGAAATAAGGATAATCATGTCCGTCTCTAAACTAGGTATCCGAGACATCGAAGGATTAATGTAAATATAGAATTTAATTTTATCATTCAATAAAATTAAAAAAAATAATCAATGTCATTTCACAATTACTTTAACTCATATCGTTATCATTTAATGCATGTGGAAATAAAAATATGAGTTGCAAATTATAGGATGCTGTGAAAACGGAATGCTGTACATGGGGCAGCAAAGGAGTAAACATAAAATATGAAATAAGAGACAACAGAAATGGCTACAAATCAGGGGCTCTCAAAGAAGGCATGAAACTAAGCTACGTCAGCCAATGTGATTATGTGGTCATTTTAGATGCAGATTTCCAACCCGACCCGGACTTCCTCTTGCGAACGGTTCCTTTCCTTCTCCATAACCCGAGAATTGCCCTTGTCCAAGCTCGCTGGAAGTTTGGTATGTAGACTAGTCAAATCTAAAAAATCAAAATTTTTTTTATATTGAGCGAATTCACACATATCAAGACTATTCTCATAAATAATTATTTGGTTAATTATTAGGAAAGTGATAGTAAATTAATTCAAAAAAAGTAGATGAATACATAATCGCCACTTACTTAGGAATTAATTTCTTACAAATTTTGTTGACATCTAGATGTTGTAGAGTTAGGTGGTAGATGAAGGTACGTGCAAGTTTGCCCGGAGAGTCACGTAGAAAAATGTTTATGCTTATGATAATTTGAAACCCACCTCAATTACTGTTGTTATATTTTGGCAGTAAATGCGGAAGAATGCTTGATGACAAGGATACAAGAAATGTCATTGAATTATCATTTCACCGTAGAGCAAGAAGTGGGGTCCTCCACCTACGCTTTCTTCGGCTTCAATGGTAATTGTCTATTTCTTTTTTAAATAATTAATGAAAAATGATTTGAAATGGGAATTACAGGGACGGCGGGAATATGGAGAATTGCGGCACTGAATGAGGCTGGGGGATGGAAAGACCGCACCACTGTGGAGGACATGGACTTAGCGGTTCGTGCCAGTCTCAAGGGCTGGCAATTCTTGTACCTTGGCGATGTTCAGGTCAATTCACTTTAAAACTAATTTGGCCAAAATATCATTTTTCGTCGGTCTTCTATTTTATTCTGTTCTGAGTTTTTCTATAAATTTTGATATTGGTTCCATTTTGACTCTTACCATTTCAAATGTTTAATTTTATTAATTGTATTTTCAAAAAAGAAAAAAAAAATTTAATTTAATTTTTATGATAAATTTAAATTCAATATTGGAAATTGATTTAATAATGATAATAATTTATAGATTTATGGACAAAATGTTGAATTAAAAAATTCTAAGGACTAATTTTAAATTTTCTTTTCAAAGTTTAGGGGACAAAATGAACAAATCTAAAAGTTTAGGCTTCTCTTTGATAACCATTTGACTTTTTACTTTTGGTTTTTGAAATTTAAGTTTTTTTTTACTCAAATTTCCTTCCATTTGTTACATCTTTTCATACAATGTATCGATCTTTCCTTTTGAAAATAGGTAAATGCTAACTGAATTTCAAAAACAAAAACAAATTTTTGAAGCCACTTTTTTTTATTTCTAAATTTTGATTTGGTTTTTAAAAATATAAGTAAAATGTAGATATTCAAGTATGAAAAAACATATGATAAAATAGTTGTTGTAGACTTAAGTTTCAAAAACCAAAAATTAAAAATAAATTGATTATCAAACGAGGCCTTAGAGATTATACTTTTGAAAGTTAGGAGACTAATGCAGAACAAATCTCAAAGTTGAGAGATCAAAATCGTATTTTAGTCAACTATTTTGCTAACTTAAGTTCAATCTAATATCAGATATGAGAATTATATTGTATTATCTTATATTATATACTTGTACAGGTTAAAAATGAACTGCCGAGCACATTGAAAGCGTACCGTTACCAACAACACAGATGGTCATGCGGGCCTGCCAATCTATTGAGAAAGATGGTGATGGAGATTATCACTAACAACGTAATTAAACTCAGCACTCTTCATTTCCTTATAATTACTATTTTATTATACACCTACTACATTCTATATTCATTGTTCATGTTCAATATGATAGGATCATAGGATGATACACATTAAATTGAAAGAGAATATGTTTGATTTTTTTTTTGTCAGTATCCATAAGTGCTCGGACTAACTTAAAAATTGGTAGAAAATTAATTTTTAAATAGATGAAAATTTAAATTCAATTCATAATCTCTTAATTTGCAAACTCAATTTTTCATCATTTGTTCAATCTTATACTTTTATGATTTTATTTTTTGTTTCATCTAAAAAGTTGAAACTTATAAAGATGGTTGTCCCCATTTATATACTTATACAATTCTCTTTAATTAACGATTGTAGGACTACTTTACTTGCATCTCAACAATCCTTCTTTCGAATAATGTGTCATTGAGTCTCTCCTTGAACTCGTTGTCTTTGTTTTCTTGAGATTAATCATCAAAATTTGTGTTGGTTAATTAGTTGGTAAGATTTTTTCTTTTTTTGAAAACCGAGAAATCGGAGTTTTGCTCCTATACCCGAGGCACCACTTGCCCGTCTCTAGGCGGTGGCACCGGGATACTTCGAATGGTATTCCAGTTTAAGCGCTTTTCAGCGGTCTCGAACCAAAGATCTCTCAAGAAACCATGCCTTGAAGTCCTTATTAGTAGGCAAGATATTTAAAATGTTATTTAAAGAAGAGAAGTTCTTAGTTCCTAGTTATGTTACAAGAGGTTAGGTTGATATAATTAAATTTATCTTCATTCTGCTAGAAAGTCATGTGTTTATCAAGAGTTTAACACTAATACTAAGATATTGTTTATTGAATAATAGACCTCCTTTAAATAGAGGTAGAAAGGGAAACAGAGTGCTAACAAACAAACTAAAATAACTAATTACACTTGTTAATGTACTGAACAAATATCATAATACAATATCCTTGATACTCCCCCCTAAGATGGACATCGAATGGGAAAGAGTTTTAAAAGGCCTTGATCAATTCTCTCGCGAACAAAATGACAGTCGATGTCAATGTATTTTGTACATTCATGGAAGGTGGGAATCATAGAATTTGAAATGGTCCCTTGATTATCACAATAGAAAGAGGCAAGTGAAGAAGAACCCCCTTGGAGATCGGTAAAAATGAAAGAAATCCATGATAGTTCACTTGCAACACTAGCAAGAGCGCAGTACTCTACTTCAACTGAAGAGCGAGAAACCATGGCCTAGTGTTTTGTCTTTCAGGAAAATAGATAATCTCCTAAGAAGATGCAGTGATCGGTGAAATATTTAAGACTATCGGCATCCAACACCCAATAAAAGTCCACATAAGCCTTGAGTTGAAGGGAGCTATTAGGATGTAGCAATATACCTAGCCCTGCATTACCTTTAAGAAACCGTAGAAGATACATAGCTACTATAAGATGGTCTGTTTTGGGAGAAGCGACAAACTAACTCACCTTGTTTTATCATTTGGAGCATGTATAAATTGGCATACCTTGTTCACACTGTAAGCAATCTCAAGACGTGTGATTGTGACATACTGTAGGGCACCAACTGTGCTGCTATATAGCATGACGTCTTCCATTATATCACCTTTTATAACAAAACTACTGATCCCCCAATCATAGAAGTAGAAACCCCTTTTGTTTGATGCATATGAACTTTGTGAAGAAGGTCTAAGACATATTTTGCTTGTGACAGAAATAGTTGGCCATCTGAAGGATAAGACACTATAAGACCCAATATGTAAGAACTCAACATTTCTAACTAGGATTCCTACGTTATGCTGACTCTAAAACAGTTAGAAAACATGCAAGCTGAATTTAAATTTCAAAACTGTTGCTAATTTTGTTCTTTTATTCAAACCAAAGAAACATAACCAGAAATCAAAACAGTTTTATTAAGCCATTGGCCAAGAAAATTAAAAAACAACTTAATATAGTTGATAAAGTAACGCAAAGGCATCCATGCCCAAATACTAAACGTATAACAAAAATACTTGCAGGAGTTTAACTAGCATGCCAGAACAAACATAATGGATAAACGATAAAAGAACAAACTCCTAGACATAGTCAACAACAACATCCTCCCAGCTAACCATCTCGATACAACCCATGATTACTTAGTGGTAAACCACATAATAAGAGTGACTATAAAATAATACAAAGTAAAAACTCTCTACAAAGGTACAATACACATAGTCAGACTAGCACATACATGTTTACAGCTCGATATAGTATCAATCACTCAGGTCATAAAGTTTGTTACATGACTCTCTTGTAAGTCCTTTAAAGCACTTACCTAACTCATCAAGGTAGTCCCAGACTAGCTGGCTTATACTTACATATCAACAAATGGTGTACTGATGACACCGGCCTAGGTGAACCATCTACCCGATACCTGGTGTATGCACGTATACACCGCATGCTACTAAAAACCAGTCAGGTGTAAACCTACCAAGACTATCCTGGTCCATGTCCACACGCCTAACTAACAACAGGAAATGTGCTCACTAAGTCACAGTTGGTCGAGACCCTCGCCATCAACTAAGTCAACCTTTTCACACCCATTACTCGAAGCTAAGACTCTCCCATAGTAGGTGTGTAGCATGATCAGGGACTGCCTTGAACTACCTACAAATTAGGCATCAATGGGGGAGGGATGTTACATCGCATACCCGACTAGTGTGGGTGGCATAAATCCTCACATCTCCAACAATGAGAGATGCATATTAATTTGCATCCTCTAGAGCCTCTAGATGATAACACCTAACAAAAACTATCTAAGAATGATATATGCTCAGTCCTAATAGATCTCACAACATGAATCGTCACAACCAGTTCATCCTAGTAGGATACCAATCAAGCAAAAAATCAAGACTGACTAAGATTCTAGCACTCATGTCATCCCAAATAGACGTGTGTCACATTAGTATGGCAGAAAGTAAGCAGTCATAGAACATAATGTAAAGACCCGACCCAAAAATGGTCCTAAACCTGGTCCTTACTTAGCATGCATGCATAAAAGATAATTAAAAATCACCTAGCATTCTGGTTTGCATAAAAACATACATTTAAAACTCCAAGGAACCTGTTTATAAACGTTTTAAAGAATTTATTCCCTATTCAAGCAACCTTGGCCAGAGCATAATTTGAAATAAAAAAATACAAAACATTCAAATACAACATCAGGTTCCATACGCAAATCCTATGGACTCCATGTCCAACTACATGCTGAATTAAATCAATAAATAAAACATAAAGCAAAATGCCGGCAGCTCCCATGATCATACACTTCTCCTCTAGCCGTCCTAGTGCTGTCCCAAGTTACCTGGTGAAAAAACCACAGAAAATAAGGGTGAGTACAAAGGCACTCAGTAAGAATCCCCAACCGGGGTACAGTACGAAACAAAGCATCATCTAGCATCCAAGTACACAAGCAAACAGTTACCAATACAGAACCGTGGGACAAGATGTCCATAGATCTCCTGGGTCATCGGAAGTCTCTAACTCCCGGCCAAGTTGTCAGCTAAATAACTGACTCTGAATAGATATCCTCGAGGGTCTTTACCCTCGGCCTAAGTGACCGCTCAACAGCTGGTCCTGTCCAGCTTTCCAAATTGGTTCTAGGACATCCGAGAGAGTACTCAGCATCCGGCTCTAGACTCGAGAAGAAAGTGGTGTATTCACGAACATTAGCCCGAGAGAGCTCTCCACTCGGTGCCTAAGGCGTGTGCGCGTATACCGCATGCTACTGCAAACTGCGTAAATGTGGGGGCCTAGGGACATACTACGCCAGTCCAAGTACGCATGCCTAAAGACTCGGAAGCG
>JBBMKA010000026.1:10776171-10794214 GCA_037833695.1 Sechiopsis laciniata | reverse complement strand
TTAAAAGATAAGTTTGATGAGATTTAATGTGGAATTTGATAAAAGAGTTTTTTTTAAATATATATATATATATATATATAAAAATTTGAAGAGTAGTTAAAGAATGATTGAAAATGGGTTAAGAGTGGTTATTTATTACAAAAAAACAAACGAGAAATTGTTGAAGAACGATTATTAACCACTTCTCATAAAAACAAACATACCCTTTGCAGACAAAAACATTGCCCATGGAAATTGCAAAATATCTTCTTCTTTTTAAAGAATAAATTGCAAAAATATCAAACTAACTATTACAAATCCACATGCTTAGACACATTTTTTAAATTCCAATTGAATGTAGGGAGAGGACCTTACACAAAAATAAATAGATTAATATTTTTTAAGGAAAATTAATTTTATTAGTACTTGATTTTGACATCTAATTTCAATTTGGCTTTTATATTTTAAAATTCATCACACTTACTTCTAACCTTTTAATAATAGTTTTTCTGTTTTTTTTAGCATGCTTATTTCTTTTAAAAATAATGTAAATTAATTACAATAATTATTTCATCATTATATTAAAATTTAAAATTAATCAAATCATTATCATAATCAACATTATTTATGTAACTAACGATTTTATTATCTCAAAACTAATCATTATTAAAATATCGAAGACCTCCTATAACATTTTGTTTTTAGTTTTTGAAATTTAAACTTACAACAATTACTTCACTATTTATTTTTTCTTACTTAGAAATCCACCTTCTACCTATACTTTTAAAACTCAAACCAAAATTTGAGAAAACAAAATAGCTTTCAAAAGTTTGTTTTGATTTTTAAAATTTAGTTAGTATTTATCTATTCTTTTTTAATAAAAGATGGAGCATAACTAAGTTAAAATTTAAGAAATCAAATAATTATGAAATCGAACCTAAATTATCCCATTCTAAAACATATGAACTAAGTTCAAACTAGATCCAAACTACTCTTAAAATAAAAAATAAAGAGACAGAGAATATTTTTTAAAATAATAATAAAAATAAAAATAAATAGAATTTAAAAGTTTATATAAACCTCCATTTTGCTTCACCATCTATTGGCTTCACCACTTCTCAAATTCTTTCTTCTGCTTTCCCTCTCCCAAACCCTTTCTTTTATTTATTTATTTATTTATTTCTCACCATTTCAAAATGGTGTTTCATTTTGCATAAATCAAAAGAAACCCAATATTCTTTCTTTCTTCTTTTTTTTTTTTTTTTTTTTTGTGAAATTTTTTTGGGTTGTAAATCCAAACAAGCAGATCCAAAAAAATGGAGGGGGTAATCCCAGAGATTCTGGAACCAGACGACATATCGTTTCAAGTATCGTTGATTTGGGAAGCGATAAGAGTTCCAATTGTCGTCCCGGTGCTGCGATTGTCGGTTTGCATTTGTCTTATAATGTCGATAATGCTGTTCGTGGAGAGGCTTTATATGGGAATTGTGATAAGTTTCGTGAAGCTTCTTAGAAGAAAACCAGAAAAGAGATATAAATGGGAGCCCATGAAAGATGATATTGAGCTTGGTAACTCTGTTTATCCCATGGTTTTAGTTCAAATTCCAATGTACAATGAAAGAGAGGTAAATAATTTAATATTCCAACTTTTTTTTTTTTTTTTTTTAATGTTTGCTTAAAATACCATTTTTGGTAGAAATTTGTTTCATTTCAAATGTCTAATTTTATTCCATTTTTGTCTCTTTAAATTTAGTTTTTAATTTTCTTTAAAAAAAAACGTTCAAGATACTATTTTGGTCTTTAAAGGAGTTTAAGGTTTGTTCCATTTTAGGTAGACAACTTTTTAATGATTAATTAATTTTAACTTTTAAGTTTTTTTAGTGTGTTACATTTTGGTCAGTAAGTTTTTAAAAGATCATTTTTAGCCTTTAAATTTTTAAAAAGTTTTTTTTTAATAAATTTAAAGTTAACATTAAAAAAATTGATTTAATAATGTTAACATATTAATACAAAGAGAAAAATGAATTTCTAACATTTATAATATATGTATATTAAGAAAAACTAACAAAAAGATTTCATTACTAATTTAAAGTTTTTGTTCTAAAAAAAAGTTGGGGAGTAAAATTAAATATTTGAAAATTTTAGTATTTTTTTTTGTTTGAGATTACAACACATTTGAGAATGGGAGGACTCAGAATTCAATATCTCTTAGTCATTAAGTGTACTTGTTGGTGAAAATTTAATGATAAAAATAGAATAAATTTAAAAATTTGAAAATTTAACTACGACTTTTAAAAATTTAGATATCAAAATAAAATAAAATTAAAAGTGCGTATGAATTTAAGTTTATTATTTTTTTTATAGGTTTATCAGCTTTCAATTGGGGCTACTTGTGGCCTATCATGGCCGTCTGATCGGATCATTATTCAAGTTCTTGATGATTCGACAGACCCAATAATCAAGGTACTTTGAATTATTTGAGTTATTTGAGTTATTTTAAACAAAAACATTATTGGTAAATTTTTTTTTTTCATTTAAGAAATTTATGGGGAAAATATTATAGGATGCAGTGGAAACGGAATGTAAAAAATGGGGCAGTAAAGGAATAAATATAAAGTATGAAATAAGAGACAATAGAAATGGCTATAAGTCTGGGGCTCTCAAGGAAGGCATGAAACTCAGCTATGTCAGTCAATGTGATTTTGTGGTCATTTTCGATGCCGATTTTCAACCCGAACCAGATTTCCTATTGCGAACCGTTCCTTTTCTTATTCACAACCCGAAGATTGCTCTCGTCCAAGCACGCTGGAAGTTTGGTAAGTCTATTTTTTAGATGCATTTATGTTGATCGACATAATTAAATTATAATGTCAATTTAATACATAGGAAACATTTATAGTTTATTTTTGAAAGTACAAAATATTTTTTTAGCATTAATTTATTGGCAATAATAGAATAATTTATATCTCTTATAAAAATGTTGAAAAACTCTCACATTTTCAATGTGGGACAATTGCCACAAGGTGAGTGTCTCCAATACGTTCATTTATGACGAAGACTATTTTGGAAAGATCATCTTGAATTGGATTCGAATTTGTGGACCAAAATATCCACTTTGACTTACTTTTGTTGGGGTTGGATCTAAATTTTTTTGGGATGAAATATCCACTTGTGTGAGGTCCAAATCACCTACTTAGATTTTTTAAGCATTTGGGTTGAATCGAAATTGGAGGATCATAATGATTCACCGGAGAAGAAGGACGATTTTGAGAAGAGGCAAGTTTCTTTTTCATTGAATTAGGAGGGGTTTTTTTAAAGAAAATTAAAAGGGTTATTTATACAAAGTATAAGTTTTAGATAACTGACCCAACAAATCACTAAACAATAAAATAATAACTTGCGATATCTATTTATTTCGATAAAAATAATTATTGAAGATTGCTTAGGATAAATAAAAGTTGTCACCAACTCCCGTTCCATCTCCTCCTTCCAACTCTTTTTTCAAATAAATGTTTCCAACAACTTCTTAAAATAATAATCTATTTTACCAACAATTTTATTTAGGGAAAAGTTTGGCTCATGCTGCACCTCCTTTAAAAGGTACACACAAAAAAAAAATTATAAACAAAAAGATATGATAAAAAAGATTTTAAAAAAATAATTTGTGGCTCTCAAAGAAAAAAGCCACATCAGCAGGTGCTGCCATGGCTGTACCAAAACTTTTTTCCTTTTATTTAAACATCTTTATCTAAATCTTGATTTTTTTTTTTTAAAAAAAAAAAAAATCTCCCTTCCAACAACTCTATTTAAACCTAGTCACTTTTTAAAATATGGTATGTAAACTAAACCCTTTTTCTCCAACCACTCACCTTTCCCATTCAAACACACATGCCATGAGCTGTACTAATTTTGTGTGGTGATTTCTTTTCATAGTTGTGCCTTTTTTCTTTTTTCTAAAAACTTTTTAACTTTTTTTAAACAAAACATTTAAAAAAAGTATAAAAAAATACTTTTCAATGTGGGCCCCAGTGTGCAGGTGACCAACCATATTGATTGAAAGTTGACATTTCTTTTGTTATTTATTATTTTTCTTCTAAAAAAAAAAAAAAAAAAAGGTGGGATAATTTTTATTGAGTTTTCCACGTTCTAAGGACTTGGTTTGCCAAGGTATTGATTGGTTCTTTTCTATAATGCTAAGAGATAATATTCCGCCATCATCATGTCTTGTTCTTTTTCTATAATGACCCCTTTACATTCCTCCTATTCATATATTAGACCTCTTGATTCCAAGTTATTATTTTTTTACTTTTCAAAAAAAATAAAATATTAATTTTGGCATTTGTTTGAATTTGTTACTCTACAAATCCGAGCAAATGACACACATTAGTTTACCTTAAATGACGTTTTCTTAATTGAGGGTTCCATCTTCTTTTTTCTAAATATGATTAAGGGAGTCAAATTTGTGTTCTTCTCGTAAAAAAAAAAAAAGTAATACTCTAACAAAATTATCTATATCAAATAGTAATTAATTAGTTATGGATTCGAGTCTGAAAAAGAAGAATGTGTTCTCCTTAAATTTATTAGATCCTATTGTTTCATCCTCGTGATCGTATTGTTTAACTCACTTTTGTGTGTCATCCACGTGATGTGCAAGTTTTTTTTTTTTTTTTTTGGTAAAACCCTATAAGTCTTTATAGACGATTGATGGCCAATTGTTGATGAACAAATCTTGGAAAAGGAAAAACACATGATATACTATAAACTCTTTTATAAAGAAAAACTTTCGTTTAAACTTTTCCCTAGATTCATTGGGTCGTGGATGTGCAAGACTACACTCACCCACATGTGCTCTGTTTAGTCAAATAATTAAACACGATTTTAAGGTGACCTTGAAATACAAACAAAGTGTTGTAAAATCGCACATTGATTAAATAAGGAGTAGATCTTGGGTTTATAAGAGAAGACAAACATCTCCATTGGTATGAGCTATTTTGGGAGAAGTCCAAAAACAAAGCCATGAGGGCTTAGGCCGAAGGTAGACAATATCATACCATTGTGGAGATCCAGGTAGGTTTGTTGTCCCTTAACAAGTGGTATCAGAGCTGTGCTCCTGACTTAGCCATATCGGAAGACCCTCTAGTATGAAACTAAGATTTGTCAGTTTCAATATGTGAGGTATGAAATAGTCAGAATGAAATCCGTGGTTGAGACGTCTTATGTGTGCTCCGGTGGGAGTACTTCTGAAATAGTTGCCTCGGTGAGAGGTAGAAAGCCCAACCACAGCTTTGATACCACTTGTTAAAGGACGACGAACCTACCCGGATCGCCACAATGGTATGATATTGTTCACTTTGGGCCTAAGCCCTCATGACTTTGTTTTTGGGTATCTCCCAAAATGGCTCATACCGATGTTTGTCTTCTCTTATAAACCCAAGATCTATTCCTTATTTAACTAATGTGGGATTCTACAACACTTTGTTTGTATTCCCAACAATAACTATAAGATTAAATAGCAAATTTTAGGTACTTTCTAGAAAGTACTCATACTTTTTCCAATTTGTGAGGACAATAATGTGTCACATGAATAATACAAAAATATAAAATTATATAAAAAGTAATGATTTGATTAGTAAGAAAGAAATAATGTATTGAAGATGTGACACATTATTGACTTCCTAAATCATATAAAATATATATTAGGTACTTTTTAAGAAGTTTCTAAGTATTCTTCCGACTAAGTATGCTAGGTCACAATAAATGTAGAGGGAGTTTTGGTACACTTTGAGTTCATATACATATACATATATATATATATTAATTGATTAATGATTAATGACTAAATATGTCTACTAACTACAAGTCATTATTTAGGAAGAGCAAACTTGTTTTTAACAGATCTTAAAAAATATATATGAAAATGAATTACAATACTTAACAAAATGCATTGGGGTGATTTTATCACTTAACAAAGTACTAAATAATAAATAATGATTCGGAGAAGAGAAGATGAAGCGGAAGAGGGAGGGAAAATGATTTGGAGATGTAAAATATGTCACGGGACATACTGTTTGACCATACAATATTTAGATGTCAAAGAAACTAATAAGAAATTAATTGACCAGTATCATTTTAAATATTTTAAGACTCTCTTTGACTACAAAACTATTTAATAATAAATTTAGAATTGGTGTTGATAGAGGAGGTGTTAGATAATTATTTTTAAGGATTGATATTTGTAAAATAAGTATTGTAAAAATTGTGTTTGAAAATTGGTGTGGGCGGAGAAGTGTTGTGAAAATTTTGTCTAAGACATAATAAATAATTAAATTAAAAGTAGAGTAAGTGTGATTATTAAAATAAAATGATATAACAAGAGAGTGAAAATTATGAAGACAATAGGAGAAAGAATGAAATAAAATGATTATGATTATGTATATTTAGAGTGAATAAAAACAATTATTATGATTGAGGTAATTACCATTACGACAAGAATATAAAATTTGATGGTCTAAATGCTTCATAATCATTTAAATTATTTTTTGGATCCATTACAATTTTTTTTCAATAACAATTTCCTTTTCTGCCCTTGGAAACAATGCATTCAATGCTAACTGTTAAATTTCTGACACACTTATCATCTCATATGGTCCAATTTCCCCCTCTATATATGTAAAATTAAAAAGAAATTTGATTCTTTTTTTGGAATAAAAGAAATTTAATTTAACTGAGTAAAAATAAATGAATAATTATTTGGGGCAATGGCATGTGCTATGTAGTACGTGGATCTGAACTGGGTCCCCTTTGTTTATTGCAAAGTGGATTCTAGCTTGAAGTTTTTGCGTAATTTAGACGCTAAATACTTGAAATTTTCATTTTTGTTTTGATTTCATTACACTACATATTTGTTTTAACTTCTAATTTTATAAAGTAGAAAAGTATTTTAATAAAATCCATTAATTTAAAAAACTAAATAGTTATCCAAGGTGTCGAAAAAAATATAATTTCAACAGCATCATATATACAGATCTAATAATTAAAAGGTTATAGAATATTTATGTTTTTTTTTATGTTATTTATTATTATTATTATTATTATTATTTTTTTTTTCTCTTGCAGTGAATGCGAATGAGTGTATGATGACAAGAATCCAAGAAATGTCATTGGATTATCATTTTACTGTGGAGCAAGAAGTGGGTTCCTCCACTTATGCTTTCTTCGGCTTCAACGGTATAATTCTCTAATTCAATTGTCTAATTTTTTTTTATTATTATTTTTTTTAATGTAGAATCTAACCTAAAAAAAGTCTTCCTTGAAAATTAGGGGTTTAGATTTTATTTAGCGCGTTTGTGTTAATTTTTTTTTACGAGATTATTAATTTTAAAAAAGTAACAAATATAATCACCGGTAACATATTTTCTTATAATATTTATATTAATTAGTATTTATAATACACAAAAATAACATTAATAAGTATTTATACCATGAACGTTAACCATCATCGAGTAATTCAATTAGTAAATAAGGGTTTTGAAGTGCTTAAGGTAATGAGTTTAATTCATGGTTGTAGGGTTAGATGGTATGTCCCATAATAATAGTTAGAGTTATGCACAAATTAACTCGAACAGTCACATATATAAAAAAAATAAAAATATATATATATATATGCAAATACTTTGAAATTTGATTATATTTATAATTATTATCAAAATTATCGATCCAATATAAGTTTTCAAAGTATAATTTCATTTTGGAAAGGAGTCTATTTTAAATTATCAGTATTTTTTATTTCGAAAAGAAAAGGCACTATTTTTTACATTTTGGACATGGATTAAAGTTTTAGATCACGTGATTACTTTTTTAAATAGGCGCTGGAAAAGATGTTTTCTAACTAATCTTTATTTATTTATTTGAGAATCTAATCTTTAAATTTGTTAGAGATCGATATCGGTTAGGCCATTAGATATATTTTTATCAATTAAATTAAATATTAACAAATTAGTAAAATAATTAAATTCCTAAAATAGTTAATATTCTATTGGATGAGAGATTGGAACTTATTATTTAAAAATATATGTTGATTGGATTTTTTTTTTAACTCATGACATTCAAACCTGTAATCTAATCATTTTTAAATAATTTATGATTTGGTTATATTTATGTGGACTAAATTGGAAACATTTAAATCCTGTGATAAAATAAACTAATATTATGCATTATTCTTATTTCTTTTTATATTAGTTGGGTCAAACTTATGCTATTTTCACTAATATACTACACAATCTTACAACATTTAGATATTAAAAAAATTAGTAAGAAATTCATTCTTAATTATTAAGTTATTATGGACTAAACCATCCTCTCATAATTATTTAAGATATTTCTTTACTGCTAGAACTCTTCAAAATAATTATGGAAAAATATATTTTTAATTCATAATTTTGTAGTGTAGTTTTTATTTTTGATACAACAATATTGAAGGAAAGAGGATTCGAACCTGTAACCTCATAGTTACTAGATTTTACAAGATGTTGGTAGAGTTCAACTCTTGATGGTTACTGTAGTTTTTATTTAGTCCTATGTTGTTTTTGACATTTTAATAATTCTCAATTTGAATCATTGAAATAAATAAATAAATAAATATATATATAAAATTAATTACATGATATAATGTTGACTATGATAATGATTAGATTAATGTAAAATTTTAATAGATTTAAGTAGTTATTTTTATATTGCGTAAAACTATTTTAGTTTGAAATTCTAGGTACTAAATTGGCATTACCATTCAAACTTAAAATAAAAAATTATTCTTCCCTTATAATTATTATTGAGCAATATTATTGGTATACGTTTTTAATTATATGGTTCAAACATTCCATTCAAATATATGTTTACATAATAATCAATTAAAAAAACATAAAAAAAGACAAAGAATGCGGTGGAGAATATATACCAAAGGAGGGGGAGAGAGAAAATTGATCCAAAATTCTGATTTTTATTTTTTAAATTTATTTATTCTCTTTTTCTGGTTATTTTAAGAAAAATAGGTTTCTAGATTTGAGATCTGAAAAACTGCCATATTTGATCATGGAGGGAAGGAAAAGAATAATAGAGAAGAGAATGATTATTTGTATGTTAGAGTGAAGTTAATGTTTATGGGAGAATGATTATTTGTATTTTGGATGAAAATAATGATTATGAAAAAAATAAAATAATAAATATGACGTGAGTGAAAATAGTGATGTGATGTGATGTATAAAAAATTGTTGAAATGAGAATAAAAAATAATTAAGAGGAGAATGAAAAAAGTAAATTTTGAAAAATGTAATTATGGGAAAAATGATTCTCGTGGTCCAAACACGAAAAATCATCCTCATTTCCATTTTCTTTCTTATTTTCCGTGGCCCAAATATTTCCTTAATGTTTTTTTTGTTTTTTGGAATTAAAAAATGTCTTTTTTAAATTTAAATAAACGTGCTACCATGTCTTTTTTCACCGTTTCATTTTATTTCTCTCTCATTCACGTGCTTCCACGACTTCTTTTCTCTCTCTCTCTGACAATTTTTTCTTCTTACCACTTTTTTGTTTTTCGTTTAAAAATAGTTATTCGGAACACTCCCTCTTTTCAATTTAACTATTTGGATAAATAATAGATATTAAAATATAATTTTGATTTCCAAGATTTGGTTTGAGAATTATTTGATTTTTTATTTTCTTGTATTAAAATTTAACCTTATTTTTACTCTAATTTTCTACTATGTATTTCAACTTTTTTATAATATATTTATATTTTCTTGAATGTTAACTAAATTTCAAAAAATTAAAAATAAGTTTTTGGAAATTACTCTTTTTTTTCTTTCTAAATTATAGTTTTGTTTTTAAGATAAGAGGTAAATATCAAAGTAAGGAAAAACATATAGTAAAGTAGTAGTTGTAGTCTTAAATTTCAAAAACAAAAAACTAAAAATAAAATGATTATCAAACGATGTCTAAACTCTAAACTTTCAAAAATTTAATTTAACTTTTTATTCAAGTTTATTTCATTTTAATCTTTAAACTTTTTTTTGTTTAATTTTGATCTACTTTTCAATATTCAATTTTAGTTTTTAGATTTTTTTTTTTTAAAATGATTCTTATTGGAAAATTTTTGTTAATTTTTCTTTAAAAAATTGTGACATTTCTCTACAAAATTTTAAAATATGTTGAACCGATTTCAATTAATATTAAGTTCAAATTTATCATATGAACCAATTTTAAACATTTTGTTTTAAGCTTAGAGACTAAAATTTGATATTTAAAAATTTATGATCAAAATAGAACAAACTTGAAAATTTATAGATTAAAAATGAACTTTTTAAAATTTAAAGATAAAAATAGAACGAACTCAAAGTCCAAAATGATATTTTAATCCATAAAATATTCGGAATAGATATATTAGAATGTCTTTTTTTTCTGTCTCGAGAGATCTATCATTTCGTTTTAGACTTATTCTTACATTAAAAAAAAAAAGGATTGAAATGATAAAGTAGACATTGACGGAGGATGAAATAAGTTATGCATTCATTGGAATCTTTGAATTCATCATACATAAATCGAATCTTAATTTATTTTTTCCCAAACCAAATAATTATTTGGGGTGTTTGGACATTGGTTTAAAGGTAGGATTAGATTGTCCGTATTTGGATCACCAATTATAATAGTTCATGAGTTAGTTTATAACTTCCACGAATCCTATTATAATAGCAATCACTACAAATACAAATTATCATAATCTCTATTATGATAACTCATAGTTTATAGTAACTCTTTAAATGTGTTTGAAATAACTTCAAAGATGAAAAGTTTGGTGAAGATAAAATCTTGTTTGGATTGAGACATTATGAATGGTTTTGGGATTTTTTTTTTTTTTTTTTTTTTGAATATATGAGTTGTGGGTGATTGTATCAGAAATCCCTATGAATTATTATAGATGATTAAAGTAGACGTAGTATTGTACTTGAAGATATGAAAGTTTTATGGAGGCTTTTTTTAGACTTTTTAGCCTAACCCCTAAACAAACTCAAACAAATCCTCTATCAAAACACACTTTTTGAATTTTATGAAAAATTTACATCTCAAACTAATTAACAAAGAGAAGAAGAGCTCATACATCTTATGAATATGGTAAACTCTTCACATCTTTTCAACACGGAATCGTTGCCAATATTTTTCATAAATGATATAAATTATCATTGAGTGGTCTAGTGGTCAAGAGATAAAGAGTGATAGTTCAGTCGATATGTCTTGTAACATTAGTCGAAGTACACGCAAGAGGACTCGGTTAGTCAGGTCCTAGTTAATTAATTTTGAAAATGAAAATTACAGGGACGGCGGGTGTTTGGAGAATTGCGGCACTGAAGGAAGCTGGAGGGTGGAAGGACCGGACCACTGTGGAAGACATGGACCTGGCGGTTCGTGCGGGTCTCAAGGGCTGGCAATTCTTGTACCTTGGGGATATTCAGGTCAACTAATTTAATCAAGTTCATTAATTCTGTCGCCCAGTTTTCACGAAGTAAAATTTTCCTGTATGTGTATTGAAATTAATTTTATTAAATGTCTTGAATTATGTTGCATTACAATTATTGAGTCGAGAGTTTTACTGGCCAATTAGCGAGCTGGAGTCTAGGGACAAAATGTCTCGTGGGAAGAGAGGGACAAATACTCCAAAATCTAGTTAAAATATGTATTAGGGACAACGAACAACTACAAATTTTCACATGATATGATATTGTTTACTTTAGACATAAGCTCTCACAACTTTACTTTTTCTCATTTTAATAGAGTTGTTGTCTTCTCCTAATATACTTAAAATCTTCCCTCAGTAATGTGAGATTTTGTTCACATGCATCATCAAAAATATGTAATACGGTTTTCTTTTAGCATGGAGCTTTTATGTATTTTGGGACATATATTGCATTAAAATTTTATAAAACGTGCACTATATAAATATTCTTAAAACTTTAACTACCTTACTAAATCTTTTGTATTTTTATCTATTAAACACAAACAAGTTTTCACCTCTACACGTGAATTATGTAAATTTGTGTATTATTTGTCTCATTCGTTAATGATTTTATATAGGTGAAAAACGAACTACCAAGCACATTAAAAGCCTACCGTTACCAACAACACAGATGGTCATGCGGGCCAGCAAATCTATTCAGAAAGATGGTTATGGAGATTATAAGAAACAATGTAAGAATTACAAAAAAAACTAGGTACTAATTAATGAAGCATTTGATTAATTATTATGAGGTAATGAAATAATGTGGTGTAATGTATTGTTGTGGGTGCAGAGAGTAACAACATGGAAGAAGGTGTATGTAATATACAGCTTCTTCTTCATTCGAAAAGTCGTAGCTCATATTGCCACCTTCATATTTTACTGTGTTGTGTTACCAGCCACAGTGTTGGTTCCCGAAGTCGAAGTTCCGAAATGGGGTTCGGTTTATATTCCTTCTATCATCACCCTTCTCAACTCGGTTGGCACTCCAAGGTCCCCTCTCTATTTCCTTTTTCGTATTTTTGAACTTTTTCGTGTTGCGAATATTGAAGATTTCACGTTGGAAATGTGAACGAAACCTCCTATAACATTTATAAGATAAATGAATTATTTCACCCATTATCAATTAAAATTGAGATGGAAACTTATACCATCTAATAAAAATCACATCGTCTTTTCAATCAGTTAACTAAACTTTGTTAATGGTTACCATCATCTTCTTTTTAGTTTCATCCTTTGTTAAGTCTAGAGGATCAAATTGATTGTAAATACTTAACAAAGTGTATGGGTTTATTGCAAACAATAAACCAAGTATGAGTTTTATTTTTGTAATTGGTACTTAACTTAATTAGTTTGCTCTACTATATATTTCAAGACACTCACGCCTTTCTTAAGGTCTAAACCTGAAAGAAAACAAGAGATCGTTTTGAACCTGAAACTTACAATAGAGACCGTCCTTCAGAAAAATGTATATGAGTTAGATGAATCAAAATAAATGTTTAAGTTGTAAGTAAAGTTCAAAGACTAATTGTGTAACACTTAACAAGTATGAATATTGATCGAGCAAATTAAAAGTTTAAGAATGCAATTGTAATACTTAACAAAATTCTTGGAATTGATTAAATTAAGAGTTCAAGATATTAATGTAACAAATCTCATAGTTTAGGAGTGCTTGGTAAAAACCGATAAATTCATCAAACTTAATATGATATATATTTTTGTTTGTGTTTGAATTAGGTCATTCCATTTATTGGCGTATTGGATTCTATTTGAGAACGTAATGGCAATGCATAGAACAAAAGGCACAATCATAGGGTTGCTTGAGGCTAGCAGAGTAAATGAATGGATTGTAACTGAGAAATTAGGCGACGCCTCCAAAGCCAAAGCTTCTGCAAAACAACCTCTTCTATCTCGCTTTAGGATTGCAGACAGGTACTCGTTTTGAATTTAAACATCACACAATTAAGTTCCGTTTGATAATCATTTGATTTTTGATTTTTTATTTTTGAAATTTAAACCTACAACTATATAATGTGATGACACTGATAGGCTTCTATTGTGGGAGCTCGGAGTGGGAGGTTATTTGTTCGTGTGTGGCATTTACGACATTTTCTATGGCAAAAATATGTTCTTCATTTTCCTCTTCATGCAAGCCATAGCCTTCTGTATCGTCGGGTTCGGATACGTCGGTACCGTCGTTCCTTCTGCATGATCGGAATCTGCCTCCACTGCGGCCGTCACCTCTTTATTTTCCTTAAATTTTGCTGCAGCCTTCTCTGTATCCTACCACAATCTTTGTTAGATTTAGTTATGTTCATTATTGTTTTAGTAATTTAGGCTAATTTATTTTCTGCTATAATTATTAGTTTGTAAAGAGGGAAAAAGAAAAGGGCAGAAAAGAGTGGCCTTTTTCTTTTTTTCATTGAATAATGTTAGAGTTAAATAAGTTTATTTATTGTTATAGTCTAGTGTTGGTCAATAAAACATGTATGCCAGACTTTTTACTCTTTTGTCTTATAATAAATTATCAATTTATTCTTTAAAATTGAGTGCCTCAAACATTGTTTTTTGGGTTTATTAACAATGAATCTTCATAAAAAAAAAAAAAAAAAAAAAAAAAATCCCCTAATATCATAGATAAATATAGTGTTACATGTTAAAAACAATTGTTAAGTCCATTTATCTTATTAAAAGTATAAGCTATCCCATTTTTTCAATAGAAAATCTTCAACATCTTGTATATGGTTCAGCAGCCCTATAAAAAGATAGTATTTTTTAAGGCCTCGAAGGCTTAATGCCAATTCTTCCCCATATTTTCTTCAGCTCCTTTAAAAAGCGCAGCAAATTGGCCTTTTTGTTTTGTTTTGTTTTTTTGACATGTAAAAGCTTAAAATTAGATGGGAATTATATATATATATATATATATATATATAGTTTTACCACAATTGGGAGTGCACAATAACAATCCATAATCTCTTAATCATAGATATATGTCACTTGGACATATACAAATTGTCATCAATTGAGAGTGCACTATACCAACTCTCAATGTTAGGATTTCACAACTGTCCGACATTGGAAAGTGGAAAATTTAACATCAATATAAAAGAGATATAGGTTACTCTCCTCATTGTCAATTGATTTTGAGGTGGAACCCCATATTCTAATACACCATTGTTTTTGTTTGTGAAATTAGAAGAAGTTAAAAAAGTTGTGAATATATGTCTGAAAAGAATACCCAACCATTTACAACCATTCTACTGGACTGCAGAATATTGCTTACAGATTTTTTCTTTTTCAAATTCTATAATAATTAGAGGTTAAGAGATTCAAAATTATGACATTGAGCTATAGTTCTTGTTGCTCTTATGAATCTTTGTTTAACATTATCATTTTTTTTTTTTTAGTTTTTAGCATCCATATGTACATTTTATGTTTTATAAATGTAAACAAATGCTTAGTAAATAAGTCTTATATATAAATCATAAAAGTCCTTAAAGTGATGAGTTTGATGCATGATGGTTATCTACAAAATTAATTTACTATGAATTATCTTAAGAATAAAATGTAGTGTTGATGATTCTATATTGAAAAAAATGGAGAGACTTCCAAATATTTATAAGATAAGTGAATTACTTCTCTCATTATTTTGAGATGAATGCACATACTATCTAGTATAATATCCGAGCTCATTAAACTCAAATAAGTATTAAGTTTAATAAAAATGAAATTGAGATCCGATTCAATAATAGTGAACTCAAAAGAGCTGTCATCTTGTATGATTATATTGAAGATGATCCTATATTAAAAAAGTAGAGAGACCTTTTATAAGATAAGTGAATTACTTCTCGCATTATCAAATTGTTTTAAGATTGATACTCATATTATATAATATGTAGTAAGGTTGGTTAAATCTATCAAAGTTTTTGCCTAAGCAAGTGTGGACATTCACCCATATCAAAAGTTGGGAAAGAGAACCAAATAGTCAGAAATAAATAACATTTTGGAAGTCCTATATCTTCAAACCAATCGGGCTTAGATCTTAGGCTTAGGAAAGTTGGGCTCCACGACCCAACGCTTCTCTAGATTTGTAAGAATTTAGATGAAATTTGGAATTTTCTTATTTTTATCAAAAAGTATATCATATGTTATCAACCACACTTAACTAACACTACCTAATGGAAGATAGTGTCATTAAACATGGTTTAATTATATAAACTAAATTATAATATTTTATTAGAAAACATTAAAACAATAAACACTAGAGTATACATATTTTTTGTCTTTAGAAATTTCCTTTTTACACTCTTAAATTATATTCTTAAAAGAGTTATATGATGATTTACCAGCTTAATTTTTACTTTTTTTTTCCTTTATTAAGTATAAAGTTGTAATGACGTATGCTACAGTTACTTGTTTAAAGTTGTACGTGTCCTAAATTATGTATTAATAGGAATTGAAGATTTGTAAATGGAAGTTAGTTATACTGTTTTTTGAGTTCTACTGCAATTTAGGATGGAAGAATTCGAATGTATAATATCTTAGTTCTTGAGTATACATTATTGTCGAGCTATTGATCTGGTTGGTAAATTAGTTATACGGTTAGTTCTTTAGGTTAGATTTTTTTTAGACAATTTCTTATGTATTTGTTAGGCTATGACAAACTCTATTCTTTCAATTGTCTATAGACAAAGAATACAACAAACTTCGATTTCACATGAATTGGATTTGGTGCAGATTCACGTGGATGTTCATTTGTGATGTGCACAATATTAAAAGTTCACATCTTACACCAGGCTTTTTATTTATTTATTTTTTTAATGTGAGAGAAAAATGTGAACTTTTGACTTTATGTGGATAACAATTGTTGAGGAAAAAAATATATTAAAAAAATTGTTGAGAAAAATATCTTTTCGATTACAAAGTTTTGCGTATAGTTTTCATTTAGTCCTTAAATTTCAAAGTGTTACATTTATATTTATGATAATGAATAAAAGAAAATAAGAAAAATGTTGAATTAGTGGAGATATCAGAAAGTTGTAACTGGCTTTGAACATGCAATATCTTTAAAAATCCAAAAACTATATTGTTGTGGATGAAGTGATGATCAAATTCAATATATTTTAGTTCTTTCATAAAGTTGTGTGTGGTTGCCACATAATAAAAGAGTTGCCAAAGAATGTGATGTGCAAAAAATCCAGATCTAAATCTAATTCAAGAACAAATTGCACAATAGAGATGAATCAAAACAAATAGAGAAAAGAGAAGGATGGAGAAGAGACAACACCAGATCTATAGTGGTTCGGGAACGTCCCTACTCCATTGTTATGAATCGATTGAGCTTGATCGATCCACCATCAAAATGTCATTGCAAGAAAATGTACAAGGGCTCTCTAGGTTAGGGTTTTTAATCTCACTCTCAAGGAAGAAGAAAACTCTCAAATGGAGCTTATATATATGCTCCTACACATCTCTCATGGTAAGGTAAAACTACCCCTCTAATTTACTCAAGTTACATTTAACTCATCTAGGGCTAATTAATGATGTGTAATTCACCTATTACAGCATGAGATATAAAGATCTTTGAGAATGTAGGATAACCAGAACAATTTGCAAGTGCTTTACATTCACCTTTTATAGATGAGCAAAAGAAAATATTTGTTTCTTGAATTTCCATGATATCATGTTGCTAGCAAAAACAAAACACAAAAATCATTAGCTAAGCAACAAGTGTCGACACACGAGGCCTAGTCCGAATCTAACAAAGACCTTTAAGATATATATATTTTTTTGTTGGAGTGAATAAAACTTCTTGTTCATGCAAAGACTTCAAACGATGCAAAAAGTGATGTGCCACATCTAAGTGAGATTTGTAATGTTGTGCAACGTACTAATTGAGTTTATTGACGACATAATTGATGGCAAGGCATAATATGGTAAGATATACAAGTTAGCCTACCAATCGTCAATAAGTGGAAGAGTCCAAAAGTAAATTATTCATGAAAACTTGAAGTTTGACCTTTGGATCTAAAGGTAGATTCTCAGCCTTAGCTCCTAATAGACCAACATCCTCAAGAATTTGAAGGATGCAATGTCTCTAGAAAACAAAAACAACTTTTAGATCGAGTTAGTTCCAAACCAAGAAATTATCACAAAGGTGCCAAATCTTTAAGCTGAAATGACTAATGTAAAACAGTTTTTAACTCATTAATATGGGTAATGTTGGCTCCGGTTACAATGATGTTGTCGACATACTCAAGGATGGAAATAAAGTTAGCTCCAATACCATAGGTAAACAATGAATAATAACAATGAATAATTTGACTTAAATTATAAGAGACCAAAAGCCAATCAATGTTGACGAAAACTTGGAATATCAATGACACGGGACTTATTTTAAACCATGTATCGATTTATGAAGATGACAAACTATTCGAATACTTACAGAAGTGGACGTGGGTGCGTGAATTCGAGCCTCAAGTTCATGTACACTTACTTAGTCAAATCTCCATTGAGAAAGAC